>CM038224.1:14683484-14884447 GCA_021442155.1 Cymbidium sinense | reverse complement strand
GGCATGAGGAATCGGACGAGTCATTGGTCATTTGGATTGATTTGGGTTTAAGGTCAACTTGAACCCGACTTGCAAATTAATTCGTGTCAACTATTACGATACTAACCCAACTCAAAAATCTATTTTACTGACCCAAACCTTGATTTTTTGAGTTGAGTTCGAGTCGAGTTATCGTGTCGAGTCATTTTTTGACACCACTACTTTCAAGTTTGCACACTACTCCCACTATCACATGTAAGTGTTGGTTATTTTTCATAGTGATAAACAATTATCTTTTTTCTAGCATTTTCGGACCAATTCATGGATATCTTTTATATTGTATTATTACAACATCCTTATTCTTATTCATGTATAACTTATAATGATTTCATTGCACTTTTTCAACTCTACTGTTTAATTTTACCATAGTGAAGTCTTTTCAAATATCTAAAGTTCTCTCTCTTCCACTTTTCAAATAGATTCTTTGAATGTCATCGATAACATCTTTGAATGTCATCGATAACAACTTTGACAACTCCTTCAACGACAATTACAACAATACTAACATCAAAAGTTTGTTTAAGAACTAAATTAAAAAAAATGAACAAATACATCCTCTTTTGTCTTTGCATAATAAAAATTATGATAAAACTAATTATTATGTGCTTATTACAATAAATTTAAGAGATCTTAAAAAATTGGAGCCTTAGACAAATTCAATTCAACTAAGAGATTAGTATATGAGGCAAAGAAGTATATGTGTAATCAAAACAGAAGTTAAAACAATAAAATACAAAAAAACTATATAAAAGATAAAAAAAAAATGCTATGAGCTTAAATAAAAGATTTCATAGTATCATTATAGAATGAGAGATGTCGAGCCTAATCATCTAATCAAAAACTGAGAGAAGAGGCAGTAAAAATGCTAAACATAAACTTCTAATAAATTACGATCTACAACAATAGCAAAAATAAATATACATCTAAATTAAACAACCAGAATAGCCCAAACAATTCATAAATAAGAAGAGACATGGTTCAAAAAAAATATCATTGACTAAGACAAAGCTCAACATCAATAAAGTTGCACTGAATGAAGCAAAAAATGAATCATCAATATTGCCTAAAAAAAGTTAGTTAGAAGTAGAAGCAAAACCTCGACCAGTATCCAAGAACATATAAGACTCAGTGTGAATCAAATTTTTTTTAAACAAATGCTGCCAAAAGCTAAATAATATATATTTTAGGTTGTCAATTGCCTTCCAATGTAAGATAGACAAATATTTCAAGCAGGGTTAGAGAGCAATCGGCCAAGACTATATATGTTACCTCAAAAATTTATGAAATGCAAAGTCTGCAACATATTACAGACATCCATGATGAAATGTAAGTATAATTATCAAATGGTTGAAATTATTCAATCATTATTAAGCATTTAAGATACAGACAAAAGCTCTATGGGTCAACATAATTTGTTTGCATTATTACATTATAAAAGGAATATCATATTCTAGTATTATCTATTTAGCTATTAAACACCGAAACTCAAAGAAAAGGATGAGTTATTGGAAGAAGAATTGAATCATATCACAATAGCAGTGGTAATGTACTAATAGTGTATCTTAAGTGATAAGGTGAAAACTAAAATGGTGTTAACAGGCTAAGAATGTATTTAATATAATTTACTATTAATTATTTCCATAATGCTACAAATAAAAAAAACAAAACCTTTCTAATGAGCTTATTCAATGATCACAACAAAAAGAAAAGAAGATGTTATACATAAGATGATCACAACTTGAGAGGGAGGAAGTAGTGGAAGTCGAAGAGGAAGAGTAGGCGAAGAGAAAGAGGAGGGAAGTCGAAGAAGAAGAGGATGCAACAACTAATTACAGCCCAATTTACCTCTGGTTTGCCTTATGAATCGATTGAGAAGAAGGGGGCAGTGAAAGTCGACGAGGAAGAGGAGGAAATGATCAGCGGAAATCGAAGAGGAAGAGGAAGGGATTTGAGAGACAAAGTTAATTTAAGGAGTGAATAAGTAATCTAATTTTTTTTATTGGACAAAGCCACGAAGATTGTTATTAAGCCAGGTGAGTGAAGGCCAAAGGATGTAATGAGATAAAAGATTATATAAATATATAACTAAATATATAGTATTTTTTATAAATTATTCTATCAAATTATAAGATATTTTATTAAATATATAGTTAAATAATTAACAGATTATATTTAATCATTTTTTATATAACATATGAATTATCATCAAGCTTAATATCAAGTATTTAATAAGTTAATTGTCAAACAACAAATGAGTTTGACCATGTTTATGTTCGATTCAATAATTTAACCTTTGAATTTTCAAAAGCCATTCAAGTATCTTTATTTATTAATATGAACAAACATGAACCAACATTAATTGAGGCAAGTTCAAGTCATTCAATGAGTGCAGTGATTCGTTGACAATCCTACTTATAATTAAAAGGCATAAAGCATTTTATCTTCAATTTTTTTATAAAATATCATGAAATATTTTATTTAAGAGACATGTGCCTTAAACTTAAACTCATTCTTCCTTGTTTTTGCATCTCAATCTCTTGATATATTTTTTTTTTTCATATAAATGTATATTTATACAATTTTAAGAAGAGTCAGACTTATTTCAAACAATTCATTTATAAGCAAATACATATTAATTTAAATTTTTATATCAAGTAATAATTAATTTAAATGCTTAAGCATATGATTTTCAGTTCAATTACCAACTCCATTCAAAGCTTTGTTAGTGAAATTTGTTTGTCTAATTATTTTGATTCATTTTTACTCCCTTAGAATCATAATATTTGCAAGAAATCTAGCAAGATCAGAGCTTTAAATAAGAAATCTACGAAAAAAAGAGGGAAAATATACCTGATTTCTTAGGGAAGCTGAAACTAAGCAGTCAGCCAAAAGTTGCGCAAGAGGTAGGGTGTCGCAACCCAACCTAATATAAATCATCATATCAAAGTGGGTCACATCATATCAAGATCATAATAGTTAATTAAATATCCAATTTGAAATGAATTTTATTTTTCTTCAATTTCACAAACATAGAGATATTATTATCATCAAAATATTATTAAATAAAAACAAACAATATTAGATCATATCACAACTATACAATCAAAATAATATGCACAACAATCACTATACAATTCTTCAACCAACAAAACATATATATTATCATGACTATAAAAAGAATATATATAAAGTGACAACATACTTGAAGTCAGACTCTCAATAGTAACCAATAACATCTACTCAACCTGAGCCTTACCCTTTTTTAAAATAATACATGTGAATACAATAAGGGTGAGAAACTATAGCTCAATAGGCTACTCAAAATATACTATAATTTCCAATACAAAAAAGAGAGAAAAATATATATTTATCAAAAACATAATTTTATAAATAATAAAATGTATCTTAAATGAATTAAAATAACATTTCAACATGTCACATGTTGTGTCGATCAAGTACAATGTTTGTATAAAAACTAATATCGATCAGAAATATACGTCAAGTAGTAGTGTAAGCAGCACAATGTTAGAAATAAAATAAGATAACATGAAATAATAATTTATTTCTTTATTTAAAATATTTTATAGTTTTATCTTCGCCCCTTATACCTCCACTTCTACTTATATCTTCACTTGTTAATATTTCATTTTCCCTTTATGTATTCACTTACACTTACACCTCTACTTGTTCACATCTGTTCATGCGTATAAAACACACAAAAATATCTCCACTTAAATGAACATAAAATATAACTATTCAGCCACCAGTACTTCCTCACAATTTTCTCCATTTTGCACATATACATGGATACTTAAACATTAAATATCGACATTTTAACATATAGAAACATCATCAAATATGTTCCAAAATCTGTAAATATCAATGAGTACAACTAATAGTAGAAATTATAGGTAAATTTGTGTGCATACTTCAACATTCGCAATTTACAAAACTATTTATATGCAATGTCCATAATAATATTTTGAACTTTTCTTCTTCTATATCAAATTTAATTAGGCTCAATATACTCACTAAAGTACACAAAATGATATAAAATAGAAAACACAAAGTAATTTTTTTATGTCAATATGTTCAGCGCAATTCATTCTATAACATATTAAAAATTACACAATGAAAGTTTATAAATATATATGGAGTTTGAACAATATCCAATCAAATAAAATATCAAAAATACACACAAACAATTAAAATCTGAAGTAAATAATAGCCTATCTAGAGCCGGACAATTTTTCAACTAGCATGATGGCGAAGTCGTTGCACTTTCTCTTTCTCTCTCTCTCTCTCTCTCTCTCTCTCTCTCTCTCTCTCTCTAAAAATGGCTCACGGGATTGAAGATGGAAAAAATGGGAAGTGGGACAAGATATTTATAAAGAAATTATATTCATTATATTAAATTGGGATTTACCTACATACCACACAACTCTTATGTGTTTACATTTCTAACACCTAAATTTTAATTTTTACATACATTACACTCTAATCTTCAAAATCACATCAAAAATATTATCATCATTCACTTTTAAAAGTGAAATGTCTTTTTAAACATAGGAAAGTGTTAGATAAATAAATATCTAACTTTCTATGTTAGATATGTAAATGCATAAGAATTGTATTGTATGTATGTAAATATTCTTATATAAATTATACTTATAATTAACTAATTATTAACATATATATAATTGATATGACACTAAAAAGTTCACTAGTCGAAGCATGAATCCTGATGTCAAAAGCAATCTAATCCTAAGTCGAAACTAGTCCAGATCAATCACTTAAAATATCATTGGAAACTTTGGGATATCAGTTAAATCTCTAAATAGTTCATAAATATTGAGTGTTTATGATCAAATTGAGTGTCTTGATGAGCCAGATCTAACAAGCCCAATATCTCTTGATTCTAACTTTATTTGAGCATTCAAATACTTAAAATACATCAGATGATCACATGAATCATTTTGAGCCATCCGATGGAGTGGTTTGGATTTTGCATGTATTTACAGAAATGTCATCCCTCTAATCTATAAATAGCCCTCATTCTTCACATGAGGAGAGCTCAAGCTAAAGAGAAGAGAGAGCTCTAAAGCTTGAAAATCCTCTAAGCATAATCGTGCCCACTTGGCGGACCACCACGCTCGGCTCAACCACCGCCGCCATCGCTCCATGCCGTGGATCCTCGTCTTAACCACCATTGCGGTCATCATCGCGACCATCATCTATACCATCGCCGATCCGCATGCGGTCATTGCGTCACCACCATCATCGGTCATCACCTCAAACCATTCTTTGGTCATCACCTCGACCACCGGCGGCCTCCATCGCATCATCATCGCCCGCGCCGTGATCACCGCATTTGATGCGATCGCTCATCACCGCCACCACCACCATCAATCATCTGCGCACCGCATCGCGTTACCTCATCGGCCCCATCGACCACCGCATCGATCAATGTTATTATTACATCGCGGTCATCATGGCCATACCATCCTTGTCAATGCCGCGACCACCATCGCGTGCCGCCACCATCACGGTCGCCGCACCATCCACCATCTTTGCGGTCATCACCGCTCATTCACTCGGTCGTTGGCCCCTCTGTTCACCATCATCAACTGCCACCAACAACTGTTATGACTAACCACGACTGGATAGCTTTTGTTTCCTGATTCGATTCCCATTGTCAGCCCTTTTCATATATAATTCTGTAATCTCGTTATCAGGAAAACTTTATACTCAAACATATACATAGTGGAAGATTTTTATTGGGCTAGGCTCCGTGATTTTTTCCCCTATTCAGGGGTTTTTCCACGTAAAAATCCTAAAGTCTTCTTGTTCATTCTTCAAACATTTTTGTGTGTACTGGATTCCATAACAAAGCTAAGGCATAAACTTTTATTCTATATCGGTTTTCTAGCACGCATAGCTTGGCATATATGGGAAGCAAACCCATAATCTGTGAACACACGTATTATGATAGCAACAATACTCACATCAACAGAGCCTCCCGCTCTAACTCTTGTCACTCTCGAAATAAATCCTTGAACCAAGGATGCCAAGCTTCTGTCTCACTTCCCCTTGATAGGCATGACCTAATCGGTGAAGGTGCAACGGGAATCTCTCTAGAAGATCGTGTGCGCCAAATGAAAGAGTCTCAAAATAAGATAATCTGACTTTTATGAGAAACACAGTAGCCATTACTATGGTAAACACATCTCCCCCAAGATCGATCGTTAGCCAGGGGTGGTCAAAATGCTAATATGGGGCCTTCTCGCCATCAGGTTGATGTTCCTCCACTTCTAGACTGTGATGCTGACCTTCTTGACATCGCCAATTCTACTCATTCATCACTTGTAGCTCAACTGACTGCTAATCCACCAATTATTACTAGTAGCTTAGCACATCCTCTTCTAGTTGATTCCACCCGTCATGTTATACATGCGGAATTACAGTGCTTAGTACGAGAAGAATTTCACTTTAAAGATGGAAATCATCTTCCCTCTCATCGCGACTATCAGGAGTCTTCATCTTTGACTGAAGCTATTCTTCAACATCCTATTCCGTAGGGTTCAAGCTTCCGAACATTGACTCTTATGATGAGGCAACTGTCCTATATGAACACATCGACCATTGCAAGACCATCATGCATATCAAACGAGCTCTTGACACACTACATTGTTAGGTTTTTCCAATCACCCTCAAGGGTCAGGTTTGCACTTAGTTCTACTCCCTTCCAAGGGGATCCATCCATACCTTTGACGAACTCGCCAAGATTTTTGTAGAACAGTTCATTGCAAATCAAAAGATCATTAAAGATTTCTCTCATCTCTCAGACATTCATCAAAATGAGGGTGAATCACTTAAGGAGTACTTCCAGAGGTTCTCCTTAGAGGCTCACCAAATTCTTGGAGTAGGCCCTAAACTATTAAGAGGAGTTTTCCTTGGAGGGCTCTGTCCTAGGCCTTTCTGCTCATCACTAATGCGAGATATGGTCTGCTTATATGCTGACTTGGTTCATCATGTGGAAGCACAAATTTCTATCGATGAGGATATTAATGCCTATCATAAATAATTTGAACAATCCACAGGAAAATATAAGAGTGCCCCAGGGAATACAGACTGATAATCCCCTTAAAAGAAGTAACAAGGCAGTCATGATCTCTCTCCACAGCCCTCACATTAACGATATGAACCATAACCAAAAAAGGAATACACACCATTGAACACATCTCGTGTTAATGTCATGATGGCCATTCAAGATGAAGAGACCATCAAGTGGCCACATCCGCTGAAACCAAATTCAAAAAATCAGAAGCAATATTGTCACTTCCATCAAAGTCATGGACATACTATTGAGGTGTGTAAACAACTCAAACATGAAATCCAGAGGCTCATTCAACAAGGATATCTACATCGATTTTTGTAGAATCAATCGACTCAAGAAAACAAAACTCTAATTGGGGGGCAACCAGGACAATCATCACAGAAACAACAAAATAGTTGCCAGATAGTTGGAGAAATTGAAACAATTACAGGAGGACCACTACTATCTAATCAAGTCTTCATTGCCACCTCTAAAGAAATAGAGTTAAAGATTTCTCGTATTGATCATTCCATCACTTTTAATGACTCAGACTTAGAAGGAGTCTAAGTTTCCCATCAAGATCCACTTGTCATCAGTGCAGGGATCGGTGACCACCCATGCTATAATGTTAAGAGAATTTTGACTGATAACGGGAGTTCTGACGATGTTTTATTTTACTCCACATTTCTTAGCATGAGCTTGGTTAGGGAAAAGCTCCAACCTGTTGCAGGACCATTATATGGGTTTGATAATCACCATGTGCGAGTGGAGGGGATAATCACCCTTCATGTTGTCCTTGAAGAATTTTCTCAATAAGTGACTCATTCAATTCAATTCATGGTTGTCAAGTCAGATTCAGTGTATAATGCTATCATCGGAAGACCCCTCCAATCAATTTTTAGTGTCGTTACTTCGGTATCTCATCTTAAGATGAAATTTCCAACCCCCGTTGGGGTTGGAGTGGTCTGTGGAAATTAACAAATAATATAATCATGTTACCATAGACAAGCTCAACCATGCCATTTGATGACCTTCAACATCAAAAATTTTAATTTTTGAGATGAATAAGTACCCTAGAGAGCTTTTCCTATAGAAGACTTGCTCCCTGTTTCATTGTCAGATGACCAACCTCTACGAACAATGTAAGTCAGATCTCTGCTCTCAGATGAATATAGAGAAAAATACATAGACTTCTTGCACAAAAATCAAGACATCTTTGCTTGGAGTCTGACAGATATGCATGGGGTCGACCCTAATGTGATCATGCACTCCCTCAATATTGATCCAACATTCAAACCGATCATCCAAAAGAAGTAGAGTTTTGCACCTGATCGCCTCCAAGCTATTGAACAAGAAGTTAACAAACTCTTAGAAGCGAGATTCATACTAGAAGTACATTACCCTACATGGCTAGCAAATTTTGTCATGGTTAAGAAAGCAAATGGAACTTAGAGAAGGTGTATTGATTACATTGATCTCAACAAAGCTTGCCTGAAAGATAATTTTCCTCTCCCTCAAATTGATCAATTGGTCGATGTTATGTTTGGGCATCAAATGCTCAATTTTTTGAATGCTTACTCAGATTACAACCAAATAAAAATAGACCCAACAGATGAAGAAGCCACATCATTTCAAACATATAAAGGTTTATATTATTACTAAGTTATGTTGTTCTAGATAAAAAATGCTAGTGCTACCTATCAAAGCCTTATGAATAAGGTTTTTAAAGACCTCTTAGGCCACACAATGGAGGTATATGTGGATGACATGTTAGTAAAAAGCTTAAAAGAATCATGAAATATTTCAAACTTAGAAATATGCTTCAACTTTCTTCGATGTTATAACATGAGATTTAACCCAACCAAGTGTGCTTTTGGGGTTACGTTGAAATAATTTCTTGGGTTCATGGTCACCCACCACAGGATTGAAGCTAATCCGAGAAAATTAGAGCCGAGATATGGCTCCTCCGAAGAATATCTTAGAAGTTCAACGCTTGAATGGATGAATTGCTACCTTATCCTACTTCTTAGCCCATTTTAGGGATAAATACTTTCCATTCTTTAAAATACTAAAGGGAGCTAAAAATAATAATTTTAGTGGACTGATGAATGCCAAGCTGCTTTTGAGCAACTAAGGGAATATTTAGCATCTCCACCCTTACTATTCAAGCCTATCCAAAGAGAGATGTTATACTTATGTCTCAGTCTCTTCTCATGTGATAAGCTCAATTTTAGTGTGAGAATAAAATGTGATACAATGACCAATTTACTAAGTTAGCAAAATTCTCTCTGATATAGAAAGTCATTATCCACTGACAGATAAGATGACTTTGGCTTTAGTTTTCTCAGCACAAAAATTGTGTCCATACTTTCAAGCTCACACCATCGACGTTTACACTCATTTACCATTGAGGGCCATTCTATAGAAACCGAGGCATCTGGGAGGTTAATCAAATGGTCTGTAGAATTGGGAGAGTTTGATATCCATTTCCTACCCAGGCCAGACATAAAGTCTCAAGTACTCGTGAACTTTATAGTGGAATGCACTGCCCCTACTCCAAATGAGCTATCTGTTACACCCCTTTTGTCTCCTCAATGGACCCCTCTATGTTGATGGAGCTTCAAGAAATACTACTGTCAGAGTAGGAATCTTACTTATTTTTCCCCTAATAGGATACCTTAGAGTATGGACTTCACCTAAAATTCCCAGCAACCAATAATATGGCTGAATATGAGGCTCTCATTGCAGGGTTGAGACTTTCCATCGATTGTGAAGTTTAAAACTTAATGATCCACACTGACTCTCAGCTTGTCACCTCCCAGGTTGAGGGAAACTTTAGTACTCATAATCCCCAGCTGGCACAATACCTCAGCTTGGTGAAGTCACTTCTTTCCCATATCTGGACACATTAAATCATTCACTTATTGCGAGAGAAGAACACTCGAGCTGATGCTCTTGCTAAGCTCACTACCTCTGCTACTGGAGATCTATTTAAGAGAAGGCATGTTGAGGAAATATATTTTCCTAGTATCCAAGAGTCATGGGTAATACAAGCAATTACTAAGACAAAGGAACCTTCATGGATGGACCCCATCATGTCCTTTCTACAAGAAGGGACCCTTTCTGAAGACCTAATTACTGCAATTTATCTCCAAAGGAAAGCTATAAACTATATTATTATTGAAGGTGAACTATATAAATGAGCTTATTCTGGGCCATACCTTAAATGCCTCTCACCATCAGAGGTCGATTACACATTAAGAGAGGTTCACTCGGGGATATGTGGATAACACCTAGGAGGAAGGGCGTTAGCCCTTAAAATTATAAGAAAATGGTTCTAATGGCTTACAATGAAGCAAGACACCTTGGAGTTCATAAAAAAATATGGGAGTTGTTAGTTGCACTCTAACCTCTTTCATACACCACATACAGAGCTCTCATCCCTTCAAAGCCCATGGCCTTTTGCTCAATAGGGAATTGATATCATGGGACCTTTTCTAGTAGCATCAGGATAATGAAAGTTTATCACTTTAGCTATCAACTACTTCACTAAATGGGTGGAATCTAATCCACTCGCTAAAATCACAGAGGCAAATGCTAAACAATTTATTTGGAAAAATATAGTATGTCGATTCGGTCTTTCTGCAAAGATCATCACTGACAATGGAACCCATTTTACTGAAAAAGTCTTTACTTCTTTTTGTAAAGATCTTCACATTCAACTGCTTCATACGGTAGTAGCCCATCCTCAAACTAATGGACAGACTTAAGCTACCAATAGGACTATACTCAAAGGGTTAAAAATGCATCTCAAGAAGGCTGGGGGCAATGGGTTGAGGAGCTCTCTAATGTTCTTTGGGCTTACACTACATCATGAACTTCAACTAGTGAGACACAATATAATTTATGTTTTGGCACATAAGCTATTATACCAATAGATATCATGATTCCAAGTCCAAGAGTTCAATCATTCAATCATGATAGTAATGAAGAAAAACTTCGACAGAACCTAGACCTACTCCTCGAAACTTGTGACATGGACCTTCTTTGGACTGCTTCCTACCTACAAAGAGTTGCTCATCACTTCAATAGAAGAGTGAAACCCCATCCCATCTGTGTCGGTGACTTGGTCATGTGAAGTCTTGAAGCTGTAGGCAAAAGCCCTCAACAATAAACTCTCACCTCTTTGAGATGACCCTTATATGGTTATAGCTTTGGTCAAGCCAGGAACATTTAAGCTCAAGGATCCAGAGGGAAAAACCTTACCTCAAACTTGGAACACCGAGAATCTCCAGAAATATTATCAGTAATTCCTACTGCATAATTATTGCAACTTTTATTTTGTCTCATTTATTATTTCCTCTTCAAACTCATATCTTTATTAAAATTATCTTATGATTGTATCACCGACCTTATCAGAGTAATGAGTTTATGGCCTTTTTTTTCAAGCTTGTTGCATATAAACAATCTTTTTCATTTAATCCTCTCACTTGAGAAATGCACAACTCACGTTGTGTCCCAGTTGGGGCATGATCAATCCTAAGGGGACTTGATCGGACCTCTTCCATATAGGTAAGAAGTCAAGTAACACTTTGACTAATGCCTAGGATAGGTCAAAAAGTCCTTGGTGGACATTCAACAACCTCTTCCATATAGGTAAGAAGTCAAGTAACACTTTGGCTAATACCTAGGATAAGTCAAAAAGTCCTTGGTGGAAAACATTCCACGACCTCTTCCATATAGGTAAGACGTTAAATAATATTTTGACTAATACCTAGGATAGGCCAAAAAGTCCTTGGTGGACTTCCCATGACCTCATCCATACAGGTTAGCATCGTTGAATAATATTCTGACCAATCACCTCAAATAGGCCAAATTAAAACAAGAGCAAATCACCCAAAATTTTTTTAATGTCATTGACTGCACTAACATGATGATATAAGAAAGAATCAAAATTTTGGATACAAAAAATTATAATAAAATTAATAATACATAGATAAAAAGAAAAGAAATGCATCCTCAGGTGATACTACATGATATCAACATCCTCCTCTCCATTGGAAGATGCTCACTTAAACTCACTCTCAACCCCTTCATCTTTTGAATCTGGCGAAGGGTCTTCAGATACTTTTCTAGGAGACAGATTCTCAATACTAGCTCCATTTTTGTGATGTACTAAGATTCCTTTTAGGAATCCTTGGATGAAGCCTTCCTCCAAGCATTGGTGCTCCAAGTCCTTCAGTTCAACATCAAGAATATGATTACGATCTTCTTAGACATGGTCCTTGATAACATCATGATAAGCTAGGGAGTTCTAAAAGTCTTCCACTACATTCAAGGTGATTTCATTTGCTTCAGCTTTTGACATTATAAGCTCCTTCTCAGAAAGACAATTCTATAATGTTTTCTTCAATTCAAGAGCTTTCTTCTCCACTACAAGTGCCTCGAGTATTTTCTCTTTTTGGTGAGTCTTTGCCCTCATCTAAATCAGCTCATCATGAGTACACTCCACCTCCTGATGCTGGAGAAAAAGAGAAGTTGACATGTTCGCTAGCTCTGTTCTACACCCAATTAGTTGATCCTCCAGAGCTACTACTTCTTTGACCTTAGCACTCATCTTTCGCTCATACTCACCTTGTAAATATTTTACCTTCACAAATTTAGTATTCCACTTGTCCTAATGACACCCAAATGAGCCATTAGCCCTAATGTTTGAGCTACTTACAATCAAAAAATCACAAATATTAATGCGAAGAAAAAAATAAAAAGAAGAAAAGAAAGATAAGGAGAAGATAACGTACTAATTCATTTGCTCATTGATGTCTAGTGCATATGTACTTAAACACCTCTTCAAGAATATGTGCCTTTGAGAAATGAATCCCCCCATTATAAGTTGAGATAGCTAAACTCTCAAAGGCCAACCGGGGGCGAACATCTTCTCCACAAATATTTTTGTAGTTGCTTCCGCACATGTTTTCTTTTTTCTTTAGAGAAGAAACATTGCTATCACCATGATCTCATAACGGGCTTCTTGAAAGAATCTTATGAATATGAAGAGACTTTTCATCACCTTTACTTGATCTCTTAAGTGGAAGAGCATGAGATCTCGCCTAAATGGAAAGGCTAACCTTGAACCTTCTATCTTCAATTATAAATTTTCCAATGTGACGTAACTCATGCTGCAAGCTTCCTACATCAGGAATATTAAGAGTCATTAAGATTTCATTCTCTTCAATCAGCAATGGATCTGGAAGGTCATTGAATCTTCCCCATCTCTCAGGGAGGCCCCACTCATTTTTTTACAAAAAAAATATATTATACCAATTTCTAGATGGATCCCGTACTGAAAATTCTATCCAATTTTTTGGATAAGAAACGCCCCCGAGCATCACATATGAATCTACACATTTGGCATAAGTATTTAATGTTCAATGTAACACCACGCTCTCTAAAGAAGGCAGTCAAACCAATGATGATCACTAAAGCTAGAAATAAAAATTGTGACAAAGCTACACCGCATATTTTAAAGTTCTCAATCAATTCAGGAGCAAAAGGGAATCGCAGTCCCACATAAAGAATCATCTCAGAAATAATAAAGTATCCTAGCAGAGGTGATCATGCTCGATCAGACTTTTTTGGCAACAATAACCACCAACTCATTGGGGAAATGAAATTTCCTGCAGAGTACCATTAAACTATCAATTATGATAGTGGATGATATATTGTCTCTCATTGTCATGTTATTGGTTTTCTTCCAGCCATCATCTTGTGAAAATACATAATAAATAAAAAGAGAGAGAAAAAGATAAAAGTCTGAGAATTGTGTGAAGCAACTCACTCACCCCAATACTTGGGCATATCCTTTTCTGACTTTATTGCTCATGACAGCTTTAGAGAAAATTTTTTGCCTACGATTTGACAAAAAATATATGCATACATATGAGATCAAAAAATAGCTATTTCTCCAATGATACTCTAAAATTACCGCCAAATTTTTTGAGTTTTTTGAGGGATGGTTCCTAATTGATGCTTCCCTGCCATCTTGGCAGTTGTTAACTGTTGAACCATCCATTGGAGTTTCAAGAATTTTAATTTTTTACAAAAAGAAGTAGAAAATATGGGCCTTGATCACCTCCGTCGGATAGTTGACGCCTCTCTCAGGGGAAAACCAGAGCCTCGCCATATGAACTTTGAATCTTGATCACCTCTAAACTCGGTTGGTTTAACGAGGATAGTTGACATCTCTCTCGAGGAAAAATTGGAGCCTCGCCATATGATCTATGGGTCTTAATCTCCTCCAAACTCGATCAGTCTGACGAGTTTAGTTGATGCCTCTCTCTCGAGAAAACTGGGGTCTCTCTGTATGATCTACGGGTCTTGATTACCTCCAAACCCGGTCGGTCTGACGAGAATAGTTGATGTCTCTCTCAAGGAAAAATTGGATCCTCATCATATGATCTGTGGGTCTTGATCAGCTCCAAACCTGGTCGGTCTGATGAAGATAGTTGACGCCTCTCTTAAGAGAAAATCAGAGCCTCACCATATGAACTACGGGCCTTGATCACCTCCAAAACTGGGTTGGTCTAATGAGGACAGTTGATGCCTCTCTCATGGGAAAATCGGAGCTTCGCCATATGATCTACGGGTCTTGATTGCCTCCAAGCCCGGTCGGTCTGACGAGGATAGTTGACACCTCTCTCGAAAGAAAATCAGAGCCTCGCCATATGAACTGCAGGCCTTGATCACAATTGACCTCATTTTTGGATGAGGTTAATTTGGCAATTAGGAGATCCTAATCAAATAGGATTTTCTTAATGCCTAGGACACCTCACCTAGTGTCCTAAAAAATCTTTATGAGTTTATTCTAACTTATTTGATATAGGTAGAATCAATCCAAAATTTTAATTTAGATTAACTCAAATAAATCAAATTAAAACCAAATTAAAATGAATGAAAGGATCCAATCCCATTCCATTTGAATAAAATTGATCATTTGAACTCATTTGAAATCATACCTAACCCTTTTAAGCTAAATGAGTTAAAGTGAAATTAAATTTAAAATCAATTCAAATTAAATGGTTTAATCAAATCATAGTGCAATTGATCATCAATTGCATTATGGTTTTAAAAAAAACTAAACAAATTTAAAGGGTAAAATTAAATCCAAATTTTTTGCATCAAAGCATTTGGTTGGATTCAAATTCCCTAAGATAATTCAAATGGAATTAAATCTAATTTCAAATCCATTTTGAGATTAATTTGGGCATATCATACTTTAATCCAAACTAAGATGATAATGCCATATTGCATGGAAATAATAAAAGCAAAACAAAAGAAAAAGAGAAATTAGAAAATGTGAAATAAAAAAAAGAAGAGAAATGCTAATTTCCTTCTTCCATCTCTTCCCTTGCAAACTCCCTTCTTCCCACCTCATCCACTCCAAGACAAAGGCCACCTCTTAAAAGGTGGCTGCCTTTAACTGAAGGCAATTAAGGTAAAGGCAAACCTCTAAGAGTTTACCTTAAGCATAGCCAACCAAGGGAAGAAGAAAAAGAAGAGGAAGAAGAGAAGGTGTGCTTGGCCATGTATGGAAAACAAGTAAGGAAGCTCCTTACCTCAGATGTGAACATTCCATTATGCTCATAAGGCCATAGGAAGTCGATCTCACACCTACCTTGCCTGGCCGAGTTTGACTTTAAATTCCTTATAAAGCTTGCCAAGAGTGGAAATCAACCAAGCTCAGACTTGGGTCAGGAATAATGTATTCACAAGGCCAAGGGGAGTTGATCTCACACCTTGACCGGCCAACCGTTGCCGGTGGCCGGAGTTCAGCTTTTAAAATTTTCCTTATGAAGCTCTCAGTCAACAATGGAAAGTGGGGAGGGGAGGCCTATTCCTTCTCCATTTTCATTCTAAAAGCTTCGCCAAGGCTAGGGAAGATGATCCTGACCATGACCCGACTCCCTCACCGCTAGCACGCCTATGAATGGATGAAGGTCGAATGGCCTCTCATGGTGAAATCCCAATGAGTGGATTTCACCCCCAATTGAAGGCACCAACATGTTCATAAGCTAAAGGGGAGCTCGAACAAAACTTCACGGACCTCACCACCAGCAAGCAAAATGACCAATGCTACCTCAAACCGAGCATACGTTGGTCTAGGGAACAATCCATGGGGAGTCAAGCCACCAAACTTCATGCACACGTTCATTGGGTCAAGGTGAAGCTAACGGGATCGGTCTCAGCACCGGCGATCATCCGGGTATGCATTTTCTCCCTCCCTTTATGCATTCGGGTTTGGAGCTTTGTGAAGAAAGTTGGATCCTCAAATGGATCCAACCGTATCGATTGACCCTAATTCGATCCCTGATCATTTTGGGAATCAAAATCAGGGCTTGAATCATTGGCGATTAGCAAGAAATCATGGACGGTGTCCATTTCTTGCTAGCGGGCTTCCGGATTTAATCTCGATCATCCAATCCTTCTCGTAGGATCGAACGGCTCTGATTTAGGCGGACAATTGATTTCACCCATTAGGGATTGCAGGATCAATCTGGACCGTCCAATCTTTTATCGGACGGTCCTGAAGCTATCATGCATTTTAACTTATGCCGCGTGGGACCCTCCCCACTTAAAAACTGTTAAGATTAGTTATTTAATTGTTTAATTAATTAATTAAAATTCTAAAACTTCTAAAATCATATAAAAATACAATTAAAGGTTCTATGGATTCATTGATGAGAGGAATCCATAGAAATTAAAATTCTCAATTTTCATTGGATAATTTTCCCTTAATTTAGGTTTAATTGAAATACATTAAACCTTAATTACTTTCAAAGTAATAATCCAATTAATTTGAAACTTTAGGGAAATGAAATTAAGCTTAAAACATACTTTAAGAAAATTTTTGGGGATTTAATTCTTTGAATTCAAGGGAAATTGTAAATTCATGTGCTTAACCTTTAAATTAATTAAATTAATTACCCTTTAATGAAAAAATTAGAAAACTTTAATCTAATAATCTTAAATCAACATAATAAACATTAATGAATATTAGAATTCTAATTAAGCCTAATCAAACCTATATGAACCTAATAGATCACTCATTAACTCAATTAGGTAATTAAAATAATTAAATAATTCAATTAAATGACTTGAAATTATTTAAATAATAATAAATAAACCAATTAACCAAAAATTATGAATAAACCCTCCTTGGAAAGGTATTTTAGTGAAGAATAAGTGAAAAATAAAATCCCTTAATGAATTTTAATAGATTAGGCTTAATTTAAGTTTTCATGAAATAATTAAAACCTTAATTACCCCTTACTTAAATCTCTAATAAAGCTGAAACTTTAGGGATATAAAATTGGCATTAACCGACTTGCTAGAAATATTTCAAGTCCAAATGATCTCTAGATTAGGAGTTCTAAAATTTCTAAATTCGCAGGTCAATGTGAATCAAATATTAGGTTAATTAAATTAATTAACATATTAAATAAAGTGGTAATGAAACTAATCTCTATCAAACATCAGAAAACTATTAAGAAACTCTTTTAAATATCCAAAGTCAATTAATGTGATCAAAATTCAATCTTAGGTTAATGAAATAAAACCTTAGATTAATAAAATTATTGCTTAACTTGAACCTTAACCTTTGAATCCATAAAATTTAATGACACCACTCATCCTTAATGAATTTAAATAATGAACCTAAAATCTATGTTAATCAAATTAGATCAAGTAATTAGCCTAAGTACTTAAGGTTAAGAATAATTTATGAACAAACCTAAGGTATTAATTCATATTAATAAATTTAAACCTTAAGCTTATAAATCTATAATTTTAAATAACTTAAGTTAAAGTGAAATAAATCAAACTCTTAAAATTAACATAAGCCAAATCAAATGAAACCCACATAGTTTAATTCAAAATGAAACAAATCAAACAAATTAAATCAAATAAAGCAATTTAAACAAATGAAATAATAACTCTAAGCATCTTTTTTAGGATTAAGTCTTCAACTCTAAGCATTTCTACAGTCTTGTGCTAGAATCTAAGCCCAAGATTTCTAAGAAAATGACAACCTGAAATATAAAATTAAATACTAAATTTGAAGCCCAATTATAGGATAGTTGAAATGTCTATTGGGTATCCCAGTATTAATAAACATTTCCTACTTTTTCCCATTTGACTCATGAAAATAACTCTCTCCAATTTGGACCTCTCCCAATTGAATTTCTTAAAATCAATCCTTTGAAAGCTACCTTAGTAGTCTTCAAGAATAACCACTTATTTCTTTAATTGAGAGTATTCTTAGGAAGTGACCCTTCCTAAGATGTAATTAACTATAGAGGCTTGCCTTTATAGGGAACCATGATCCTAGAATAAAATAGACCCTGTTATACTTTTCCATGTAGTTCAGGAGAAAATACTCTGGTACACGAATGACCCATTTGCCTAGAGTCTTTTATTGAAAAGATTGAGTCCATTACAGGAGAGCATGTTTATCTTTCGAGATAATATGCTTATTCCTTAATGTCATATTTGGTCATCTAAATAAAATATTCTTAAACTCTATGTGGTGTCATTTCTTTTCTCTATTCTAGAGAAAACACCAACTTATTTTTTGGAAACTCCACTGGGGAATGGTTCCTCTCTCCATCTTTAGAAACAGGTGATTATTTCTATATATCGGCATTGTACTAGTGCCACTCATTGGTGAGGACAGCCTTTCTTTTCATTGGATACCTCCCCATTTCATTCTTGGTTGAGCCTATCCAACATCTTGAATAAAGGTTCTAGAACTCTTCGTCTATCACAGTTAAATGATTAGGTCCTAGAGCCAAATCCCGAAATAAAATGAGAGGTGAGAGAAATAAATGAAAACCTAGTCATTTCTGTTATGACCTAAATCTAGACAAGACATATTTGAAACCATTCAAATATGGAAAGAGATATTAAATTTAAAAATGTATGAAATGTACTTCAGATCTTGAAATGTAAATCTCAAAAATAAAATCTCAAAGTTAAAATATGTCCTTAATCTTACTTCGACTTTGTACTAGAGCTAAAGGGAATCAGGACAGTGGTCTTTGAATGAACACCCTTTGTTCTATTGCATTCAAAAGGTGTCAAAACACTTAAGGATGTAAATTGAGATAAAGGAGTTCCTTCAAACCCTGAGAAAACTTAAATTAAAAGGAGGCATAGTTGTGCCTTTTGCCCTTTTCCCACCATGATTGAAGTTTGAATTGCATTTAGAAAAGAAGAATAAAAACAAAAATCATCCCAAAAAGAGAATGCCTTATTGACCTTAGATAGAGGTTGATTAAGGAACTCAATGAAAATCTTTTATAGAAGAAAATTATACATGAATGCAAATATGCTTTAATCTTAATTTCCACAAGTCCACTAGAATATTGGAAAACCAACTACTTAAGTTGATTGGCCAATTCTAAGGAGTGACTTGGAGGTAACCTTCTTTTAGACCTTTCCAAAATCTTAAATTCTTAAGAGTTTGGGATAGAGTCAAAAGAGGAAGATGACATGACATAAACAAAAATAAAGTGATAAGATTCACTTTTGCTTCTAATTAATAGAAGAAAAGATAGGGTAGCAAAAGAGAATTATGATTCTCTTGATAAAATTGAAATGGATGAAATTTAAATCAACTTTCTTAATGGGAGTTTTCTCCCATTGAATGAAATGATATTCCATGATTGGCTTTAATTAATTTTAAGGCTAAATCAAGAAAAGAAAATAAATGAAGAATTAATTCTTCTAAAGAAATCATGACTTTAGGATTGGGTCCTAAGGGTGATATTTCTATCTCTCAGAGTGAAAATATGAAAATTCTTATCTCTGCTGAGTTGATAGATAAATCACTTAGGACTTTGTCAGTCCAAATGAATGAAAAATGTCTTAATTTTTAAGAATAAAGCATTATATGCTTCAATACAAAGTGAATCTAAGGAGAATCCTTTAAAATGTCTTATGACCTATTTGACATTGTCTTAATGTTAAGTATGGTGGTCAAATATTCCATTGCAAGCTGAGATTACCTTTATTCTTATATGTGCTATAAAATAAAATACAAGTCAAACTTAACTTTCTAATAGCACATCATCTACCCTAGAGGGTCCTATTTTAAATGATGATCCCCTAAATGAATAAGATAATGAGGTCTATTGATCTATTGAGGATAGAGTTAGACCTACCTTCCCTCATATCAAAAGGAAAACTTTGAATTCAAATTTAAAATGGTAGGGTCTTACCACCTCAAATGGCATTAAAAAGAAATGGCAAATAAGTCATCTTCACAATGTGATGTTTTGCCCATGTTAGAGAAGTTGCTTGCAAAATCAAGCATCATAATGCTCTGTTAAAAATAAAATAAAATATGAAATAAAATAAAATAAAATAAAAAAATGATGTAGAAAGAAATGAATGTAAAGCAAGGCATTACATAATCATGTAATTTACCTCTTAACTATATGCAACTTCTTGATGTGGCATTCTATTATAAAGAAGTTCTAGGGTTATCTTCTATGATGAAGATAGACTATTAAGAACTTATTAACATCTTAGTCGATGTGGAAAATTTAAAAGAGGAAAATCTCCAAAATATATTTTGATCCGGGTGTATGGATCAACATCAAATATTAACATGAAAGTAAATTTATATAGGCCCAATTATAATCAAGCTTTGATAAGATGGAGCCATATAAATTCAATCAATTAAAGAAAGTAGTTTTTAGCTTCATGAAAATTCAATCTTAAAAACTCAACCTAGAAAAAGAACTTAATTCCAATCACATTGTTGATTGAAGATAAAAATTCAAACATGAAAAAGAACAATTTAGGAATTCATGAAACATCTTTAAATGCTCTTGGAAGGTCCTATCCACCCCCAAATAAGAAAAAGAGAATAAAAAATAATCAAATGAAAAGAAAAAGAAGAAACATATTGATTATTGAAGGATGTTCATATTCATCCTAAAGTGTTGAGACTTTAGGATATCATTCAACAACTCCTAAATGACCTCACTAAATATTTGATTCCAATAGAAAATTATAATTTCAGAAGTGTTAAGTTTTCAAGGAAGTCATTATGCCAATCTTAAATGACTGACTCCACTAAATAATTTTGAATTCAGCAAGTGTAACATCTTTAGAAAGTCATTCTTATCAATCTTAAATGACTTTACTAGATTTGTTGTTACATGAAAAAAGATAAAAAAGAAATAGAAATGTCGGATCATATTAAATGATCAATCAAGAAAAGACTTGAATCATATCAAAAAGTCAATCAAATGGTGTATTTGAATAAAATGTCAAATATATCAAATTTCCTAGCAAATCATTTAGTGGAGTCATTTCATAGAGAATGAAATGATATGGAAATGAGTCAAATACATTTATCTTCTTAGTGAATCTTGTAGCTAGGAAAATTACCAAATGTAACCTTTCATAAAGAAATGAAATCAAAATATTACCAAAGAAAGAAAGAAAGAAAAGTAAAGGGATGGAAGGTCTATATCCAAGAGCGAATGGATGAAGTCTAAAATTTCTAAGCATATAGACCTTTTTGACCATAAACTTCTCCACATCAAAATGAAATGATAAGGTTAGAAGTCAAAAATTGTCCTTAAGCTAAATAAAAAATAATCAGATATCTCATGCTTTGTCATTTTGGCCTTTGCCATGATTAGGTGAGCTCGCTTGGTAGGTTCAATAAAAAGATAGTGGATCTTCTTTTTCAGGAGTCCATATCTTTTGAATGGAAAAGATTCTATTGAGTACACTCTAATACCATTTCAAATAAAACAAAAATACCCTATAAAATTAACATAGCTTAAATGAAATAAAAATAATCAGGTATCTCATGCTTTGTCATTTTAGTCTTTTCCATGATTGGGTGAGCTTGCTTGGTAGGTAAAATTAAAAGATAGTGGATCTTCTTTTTTAAGAAACCATATCTTTTGAATGGCAAAGATTCTATTGAGTATATTTTGATTTTAAATCAAGCAAAAGACATCCAATGTAAATGGACATTTTAACTTCAAACTTCTCCACATCAAATTAAAGTGGTAAGGTTAGAAGTCAAAAATTATCCCTAGCTGAATAAAAATAAGAAGATATCTGATACTTTATCATTTTAGCCTTTACAATGATTGGGTGAGCTCGCTTGGCTGGTTGAAAGAAAAGATAGTGGATATTCTTTTCCAGAGGTCCATATCCTTTGTATGGCAAAGGTCCCATTGAGTATACTCTAATTCCATTGCAAGTGGCTTATAACTATAAACAAGAAAAGTTATGGAATTATAGAGCCATTGCTAGTTAAAAAAGCTTAAGTAGTTTGGGTCCTAACTTTCTATTCAAAAGGCACTCTAGCACATTGCATCAATGTTGTTTAGATGTGTCTAGAGATTTATATAGTCTTCAAGTTCGGGATGCACCCTTAGAATTTAAATAACAATCTAATTCCATAATTGATAAGATGATATCAATGATCTAACTTTTTAATGAGTTAGCTATCGATGATTTGATCAAGCTATCTTTTGGGTTTAAAGACTACTTTATCTGGAAATAAATTGAAATGATCTCTAGATATAGAGATCTATAAACTTAAGCTTGATGCCATTTCCATAAACTTTGTCCCTTGATGACTGTGGTCAAATTCCAAAAGAAAAGAAAAATTGTGCTAAAATTAAAAGCTAGAAAATGATGGTTGTATATAAGAAGAAAATATTCTTCTTGGTTAGCTAACATCATTATATGACCCACATCTTGGGACTAGGGTAGTATCTTTACCTTTAAAATGGGTTCATATTACCCATATATAATTTTAAAAACAAAAAGGCTTTCATGCATAAGATTATCCTTCTTAAGGATAACTTATCTGAAAATTATCAATTAAAGCAATTCTAGAAAAGAAAAATTGAAAGTATATGATGCGACATTCATAATCGTTATAAGAATGTTATGTTATAGAGTCATATCATTCAATCTCAACATATTGGGATAATTTAGCAAAAAGGGTCATGATCAAGATTTCTTATAATCCCAATTTCAATTAAGTAGAGGTTTATATTAAAAATCTTATCAAAAAAGAAAAGAAAAGAAAAGAAACTTCAATATGACTTGAAGGGCAGTCCTGTTACTACATATAGAGTCTTGAAATTTTCTTTTGAAGTAATTTCAAAGACCTTGTAGTAAAATGTATAAGGATCAAAAATGCAAAAATAAGAAATTAATCAAAGACAATTATGAGATTTCATTTCCTATAAAAATAAATCAACTAAAGAAATTCAATTTCAAACTTATCAGGAGAATCTTAATTTCTCTAATAAGTTAATCCTTTTAATTCCCTTATTGATTAGGGATAAGAATTTTGTCTCAATGAGAATCCAAAAGAGTACCCTGATTCTCATTCACTTTAGAAAGCTTTAAAGGAATCTCTTGATCTTCATTGAATCCAAGAGAATGCCTTGTAAGCTATTGATTTTTGTCAATAAATTAAAAATAACATACATGTCCAAACAAAAAGAAAAAGAAATTCCATCTAAGAAGTAGTGGTTGACTTTGGTTCTTACTACATAAAGAACTACACAGCCACATGCAAGCTCAAAGAGGTAGAATTCTCAGGTTAGTACCTTATGATATCTTGGCTTCAGTGACATAGACATCTAGCATGGTTCATTGTAACTTTGAGATGAAAATAAGAAAGAAAGAAAAATGATGAACTTCTATGCTCATGGCATAGTAAAGCATTGGGTCCAAAATATACCCAAGTCTTCCTTCAAAAATAACTGTCAACTCTTTGAAACCTTCTTCACTAAACTTCATCATGTGCAAGGAGTATTAGTGAAATTAAGAAATGGAAAAAAAACCTTCCATTACCCTTTCATCAAGTTAGACTAATCAAGTAAGGATTAAGTTCTTGATACTCTAGCTTATTAGCCAAAACTTTTGAGGATTAGGAATATGTCACTTTGACCCCTTTTTCTCATCCATATCAACTATAGGATAGGATCAAGCCCTTTGTGGCACCTTTCTTATACATGACTTGAGATGGGAGCAAGCCCTCTATGGCACCTTTCTCATGACTTTCTGGGTTTGAAGTAAGCCTTTGTGCGCCATTCCAATGAAAAACTACCCTTGTAGGTTTGGAGCAAGCCCTTCGTGACACCATTCCTACCTTTGTGTACATGATTGGATCAAGCCATCAAGGCCCCATTCATATTACATAGGCAATTTAGATTGGATTAAGTCTTTATGACCCCTTTCTAATAGCCAGAAAGATTTAAGTCCCCAATCGGCATTCTTTTTAATCATCTAGGAGTAAGTCCCCAGTCGGCATTCTACTTTTGTGTTCATGATTGGATCAAGCCATTAAGGCCCCTTTCATGTTACATAGGCAATTTAGATTGGATCAAGTCTTTATGACCCCATTCTAATAGCAAGAAAGATATAAGTCCCCAGTCGGCATTCTTTCTAATCATCTAGGAGTAAGTCATCAATCGGCATCCTACTTTTATGTACATGATTGGATCAAGCCATCAATGACACTTTCATGTTACACATGCAATTTAAATTGGATCAAGTCTTTATGACCCTTTTTAATATCCAGAAAGATATAAGTCCCCAGTCGACATCCTACTTTTTCTACATGATTGGATCAAGCCATCAAAGCCCCTTTCATGTTACATAGAAAATTTAGAATGGATCAAGTCTTTATGACCCCTTTCTAATAGCCAGAAAGATATAAGTCCCCAGTTAGCATTCTTCTAATCATCTAAGAGTAAGTCCCCAGTCGGCATCCTACTTTTGTGTACATGATTGGATCAAGCCATCAAGGCCCCTTTCATGTTACACAGATGAGTTAGATTAGATCAAGTCTTTATGACCCCTTTCTAATAGCTAGAAAGATATAAGTCCCCAGTCGGTGTTCTTTCTAATCATCTAGGAGTATGTCCTCAGTCGAAATTCTACTTTTGTGTACATGATTAGATCAAGCCATCAAGGCCCCTTTCATGTTACATAGGCAATTTAGATTGGATCAAGTCTTTATGACCCCTATCAAATAGCCAGAAAGATATAAGTCCCTAGTTAGCATTCTTTCTAATCATCTAGGAGTAAGTCCGCAATTGGCATCCTACTTTTGTGTACATGATTGGATCAAACCATCAAGGCCCATTTCATGTTACATAGGCAATTTAGATTGGATCAAGTCTTTATGATCCATTTCTAATAGCCAGAAAGATATAAGTCCCCAGTCAGCATTCTTTCTAATCATCTAGGAGTAAGTCCTTAGTAGGCATCCTACTTTTATGTACATGATTGGATCAAGTCATCAAGGCCCCTTTCATGTTACAAAGGCAATTTAGATTGGATCAAGTCTTTATGACCTCTTTCTAATAGCCAAAATGATATAAGTCCCCAGTCAACATTCTTTCTAATCATCTAAGAGTACGTCCCTAGTCGGCATCCTACTTTTGTGTACATGATTAGATCAAGCCATCAAGGCCCCTTTCATGTTATATAGGCAAGTTAGATTGGATTAAGTCTTTATGACCCCTTTTTAATAGCTAGAAAGATATAAGTCTCCAGTCGACATTCTTTCTAATCATCTAGGAGTAAGTCTCCAGTCAGCATCCTACATTTATGAACATGATTGGATCAAGCCATCAAGTCCCCTTTCATGTTACACAGGTGAGTTAGATTGGATCAAGTCTTTATGACCCCTTTCTAATAGCCAAAAAGATATAAGTCCCCAGTCAGCATTCTTTCTAATCACATAAGAGTAAGTCCCTAATTGGCATCCTGTTTTGAGGATTGGATAATGTCTTTAAAGACCCCTTTCCTCTTTTCAGCTAATTAGGATGGATCATGCCCTTAATGGTCCCATCTTATTAGCTAATCATATAGGAGTAAGTCCCCAATTGGCATCCTATTTTGAGGATTGGATTATGTGTATAAGGACCCCTTTTCTCTTTTCAACTAATTAGGATGGATCATGCCCTTAATGGCCCCATCTTATTAGCTAATCACATTGGAGTAAGTCCCCAGTTGGCATCCTATTTTGAGGATTTGATCATGTCTTTAAGGACCCCTCTCCTCTTTTCAGCTAATTAGGATGGATCATGCCCTTAACTACCCCATCTTATTAGCTAATCACATTAGATTAAGTCCCTAGTTGGCATCCTATTTGAGGATTGGATCATGTCTTTAAGGACCCCTCTCCTCTTTTTAGCTAATTAGGATGGATCATGCCCTTAACAACCCCATCTAATTAGCTAATTAGAAAGAAGTAAGTCCCTAGTTGGCATTCTTTCTAATCACACGGGAGTAAGTCCCCCAGTTGGCTTCCTATTTGAAGAACTAAGAAATGTAATCAAGCCATTGAAGGCCCCATTTCTTTGAACTACTTAAATAGGATAAAGTCCATGTGACCCTTGTTTAGTAGTCTAATTGCTATGGATTAGGATCAAGCATTTCAAGCCTCTTCTCCCCAGCATAGCTTTTGAGGATTGAACCATGTCTTTAAAGACTCCTCTCCTCTCTTTAGCTAACTAGGATGGATTGTGCCCTTAACCCCATCTTATTAACTAATCACGTGAATCACACTCCAAAGCAAAGATAGGTATACATATACCTATCTTTCACAATCAAAACACAATAAAATTCAAATCAAAAATCAAAATCATGAATTGGAACCCCAAGTTTATACTTGCATGTTGATAAATCTGGTCAACAACAATATGTGTAGTGTATTCTAGTTAATCCACTACACATATTGGGGGTCCATTTGTTGACCTCAATTTTGGATGAGGTTAATTTGGCAATTAGGAGATCCTAATCTCAAATAGGATTTTCTTAATGCTTAGGACACCTCACCTAGTGTCCTAGAAAATCATTATGAGTTTATTCTAACCTATTTGATATAGGTAGAATCAATCCAAATTTTCAATTTGGATTAACTCAAATAAATCAAATTAAAACTAAATTAAAATAAATGAAAGGATCCAATCCCATTCCATTTGAATAAAATTGATCATTTGAACTCATTTGAAATCATACCTAGCCCATTTAAGCTAAAGGAGTTAAAGTGAAATTAAATTTAAAATTAATTCAAATTAAATGGTTTAATCAAATCATAATGCAATTGATCATCAATTGCATTATGGTTTAAAAAAATATAAACTAAACAAATTGAAATGGTAAAATTAAATCCAAATACTTTGCATCAAAGCATTTGGTTGGTTTCAAATTCCTTAGGATAATTCAAACGGAATTAAGTCTAATCTCATATCCATTTTGATATTACTTTGGGCATTTCATACTTTAATCCAAACTAAGATGATAATTCCATATTGCATGGAAATAATAAAAGCAAAATAACAGGAAAAGAGGAATTAGAAAATGGGAAATAATAAAAAATGAAATGCTAATTTCCTTCTTCCATCTCATCCCATGCAAACTCCCTTCTTCCCACCTCATCCACCCCAAGACAAAGGCCACCTCTTAAAAGGTGGCTGCCTTTAAGTGAAGGCAATGAAGGCAATTGAGGCAAAGGAAAACCTCCAAGAGTTTGCCTTAAGCATAGCCAACTAAGGGAAGAAGAAAAGATGAGGAAGAGGAGAAGGTGTGCTCGGCCATGTATGGAAAAAAAATAAGGAAGCTCCTTACCTCTGATGTGAACATTTCATTATGTTCACAAGGCCATAGGAAGTCGATCTCACACCTTGACCAGCCTTGCCGTCGCCTGTGGCTGGAGTTTGACTTTTAAATTCCTCCTTATAGAGCTTGTGGCCAAGAGTGGAAATCAACCAAGGAAGTTCTAGACTTGGGTTGTGAACACTCCAATGTATTCACAAGGCCAAGGGGAGTTAATCTCACTCCTTGACCGGCCTTGCCGCCCCCCGTCGTGGGAGTTCAACTTTTAAAATTTTTCCTTATGGAGCTCTCAGCCAACAATGGAAAGAGGGGAGGGGAGGCCTATTCCTTCTCCATTTTCATTCTAAAGCTTAAAGGGAAGAAGATCACCATGAAAACCACTCCGACGCTAGAGAATGGATGAAGAATGAATGGCCTTTCATGGTGAAATCCTAATGAGTGGATTTCATCCCCAATTGAAGGCACGAACACGTTCATAAGCTCAAGGGAGCTAACAAAACTTCACCGGACCCTCTGGCTGCTAGCAAGTTGGAAAATGACCAACGCCACCTCAAACCGAGTGTCCGTTAGTCTACAGAAAATTCCATGGGGAGACAAGCCACCAAACATCATGCACAAGTTTGTTCGTCAAGGCGAAGCTAACAGGATCAGACTCACCACCAGCAATCGCCTGAATCTGGGTATGTATTTTCTCCCTCCCTCTATGCATTCGATTTTGGAGCTTTATAAAGAAAATTGGATCCTTAAATGGATCCAACCGTATGGATTGACCCTAATTCGGTCCCTGATCATTTTGGGATCAAAATCAGGACTTGAATCTCCAGGGATCACTGACAATTGGCAAGAAATCTTGAACGGTGTCCGTTCCTCATCGGTGAGCTTCAGATTTAATCCCGACCATCCGATCCTTCCCTTCAGATCGGACGGCTCTGATTTAGGTGGACGGATTAATTTCACCCTTTAGGGATTGCGAGATCAATCTGGATCATTCGATCTTTGATCGGATGGTCCTTAAGCGATCCCATATTTTATCTTATGCTGCGTGGGACCCTCCCCACTTAAAAACTATTAGATTTGTTATTTAACCGTCTAAGTGATTAATTAAAATCCTAAAAATTCAAAAAATCATATAAAATGAAAGCAAAATTAGAAAATTATAATTAAAGGTTCTATCGATTCATCTTGATGAGAGGAATCTATAGAAATTAAATTCCCTAATTTTTATTAAGTAATTTTCCCTTAATTTGGGTTTAATTGAAAAACATTAAACCCTAATTACTCTCAAATTACTAATCCAATTAATTTGAAACTTTAGAAAAATGAAATTAAGCTTAAAACATACCTTAGGAAAATTTTTTGGGGATTTAATTCTTTGAATTCAATGGAAATTGTAAATTCATGTGCTTAACCTTTAAATTAATTAAATTAATTACCCTTTAAAAAATAATTAGAAAACTTTAATCTAATAATCTGAAATCAACATAATAAATATTAATGAATATTAGAATACTAATTAAACCTAATTAACCTATATGAACCTAATAGATCACTAATTAATTCAATTAGGTAATTAAAAGAATTAAATAATTCAATTAAATGACTTTATTTTAACTAAATTATAATAAATCAACCAATTAACCAAAAATTATGAATAAACCCTCATTCAAAAGGTATTTCAGTTCAAAATAAGTGAAAAATAAAATCCCTTAATGAATCTTAATAAATTAGTCTTAATTTAGGTTTTAATGAAATAAGTAAAACCTTAATTACGCCCTAATTATATCTTTAATCAAGTTGAAACTTTAGGGATATAAAATTAGGATATAACCCTACTTGCCAAAAATATTTCAAGTCCAAATAATTTGTGGATTAGGAGTTTGCATATTTCTAAATCCCTAGGTCAATGTGAATCAAATATTAGGTTAATTAAATTAAGTAACATATTAAACAAAGTGGTAATTCAAACTAATCTCTATCAAACATAAGAAAACTGTTAACAAACTCTTCTAAATATTCTAAGTTAATTAAAATGATCAAAATTCAATCTTAGGTTGATGAAATAAAACCCTAGATTAATAAAATTATTACTTAACTTAAACCTTAACCTTTGAATCCATAAAATTTAAGGACACCACTCATCCTTAATGAATTTAAATAATGAACCTAAAACTTATGCTAATAAAATCAGATCAAGTAATTAACTTAAGTAGTTTTGGTTAAGAATAATCTATGAATAAACCTAAGGTATTAATTCATATTAATAAATTTAAACCTTAAGCTTATAAATCTATAATTTTAAATAACTTAAGTTAAAGTGAATAAAATCAAACTCTTTAAATTAACGTAAGCCAAATCAAATGAAACCCACATAGTTTAATTCAAAATGAAATAAATCAAACAAATTAAATTAAATAAATCAATTCAAATAAATTAAACAACATTAAACTAATCCAAACATAAATATTGTCAAAAAGATTAATTAAAATACTTAAGGATTTTTGTTAGATTTTGGAAAACTTTATTAGGATTTATGATGTTGAATGGAAAGAGCTCCATCCAAAAATAGGATCATTCCATTCTTCATTCTTGAAAACCTATACAACTTTAACCAAATAAAATGACCATAACAATTGGAATTAAATCACTAAATCAGTTTAATTGAAACCACCCAAAGGTAAAAATTAAACAAATTCAACCTTCAAATTAAAACTTGATCTTAAAGGCCTAGCAAAGCCTTGCCACACAAACCCCATTTCTACACACACTAGATTACTTAGGTCATGGACCTTAGATTTAGGTTAGATTATTCTGTGATTTTCTTTTAATCTCCAATGATATGTTATGCTGTGCTTCACATGTCTGTATGGTTTACTACTTTAGACTGGATGTCTAGGCTTGTTTGTTCATTAGACTGGATGTTAGGGCATTCTTTCTAGATTTAACATTATTTTTTGCAGGGGACTGTATTAAAGGGATCACTATAATAAATAAATCATGAAATTGCTGTTTGCTTGGAGGTGCTGAAAATCCCTTAACATAGTCCATAAGATAGATGGGCTTGGCAAGCAACTAATGCTAAGCCCATATGTTTGTGAAATATAAACTACTTTGTGTGATGTGTGTATTTCTTAACATCTGTTTTACAGGGCTTAGGATTTCATTTAAATTTTAAATGTAAATTTGAGCTTAAAATAGGTTAGGATCTATGGGGTCTAGGATTAGCAGGAGCTAACCCAACCAGGAGATGGTGCAGTGGTCCCTTGTGGAGCCCGATGGATGACTCTAAAGAAGGAGACTTTCCTGGAAAGAAGACCCATAGATCTGAACTTGTAGTTCTAGGTCGGGTTGTATATGGGCAGAACTCGGCTGCCCATTTTTCTTTCTTCAGGGTGTACAGTAGTACCCGGCTGCATTGGCCTTTTTCTTATATAATTTAATTTAGGTTGATTTATTTTGGGTGTGCAATAGAAACAACATGCTTTCCTTAAGTTTCTTTCTGTACTATGTTTGTGCTGTATGCCTCGGCATAGGATCATAGGATAAACTAAATTTTCTACCCAACTAAATCAATTGAAACATAAAAATAAATATAACTCATAATCTTCATATGAAAGCCTAGGTATTAAAGCAAGATAAAATATGTAGCAACCCCTTAGCTGGATGTTTTAATATCATGCATAATCATATTATTTCACTCTTGATTAATGAAGGACTTCCATCCTTGCTAGAGAACCTGGGCTTTACTTTTGAGAGCCTATGATGGAAGTACACCTTCTTCTATTCTAATTTGGCCCATAATTTTTTTTAATTGCATGCATTAGGCATAAATTGCATTCCTATGACCTAAGTGAATCTTGAGTCAAAATTAATAAAATATGAAAAATATGCATTAGTTAGGTGCATCTTCATACCCTACATGATCTTAGGGATTAAGGAGTAAGTCTAAGTTCATATATTTTTTGCTAAAATTGCAATAACCCAATCATCATGCATTCATATGACTTACCCTCATAGTTTTAAAATGCGCTTAGGTGGTGTTAGTTGGCAGCCTTCTCTAGGCAGGTTGTAAGTCCAGAAGAGTCAGGGATAGGTTAGTTCTCTCAGGTGAGGAGAATGACCAATGATTCTCAAGGATAGAACTAGGTCAAGTATCTGACGTGTGTTAGAAACACCTGTAGACTAGGTTCTGAAGCATCCTTTTAGAAATAAGTCATCAACCCTAGGCATTTTTTTAGTCTTGTGCTACTAGAATTTAAGCTCTAGATTTATAAGAAAATGATAACCTGAAATCTAAAATTAAATCCTAAATTTGAAGCCCAATTATAGGATAGTTGAAATGTCTATTGGGTATCTCAGTATCAATAGACATTTCCTACTTATTCCCATTTGATTCATGAAAATAACTCTCTCCAATTTGGACCTCTCACAATTGAATTTCTCAAAATCAATCCGTTGAAAGCTACCTTAGTAGTCTTCAGGAATAACCACTTATTTCTTTTTTAATCGAGTGTATTCTTAGGAAGAGACCCTTCGTAAGATGTCATTAACTATAGAGGCTTGCCTTTATAGGGAACCATGATCTAATGATAAAATCGACCATGTTATACTTTTGCATGTAGTTTAGGGGAAAATACTCTGGTACATAAAAGACCCATTTGCCTTAGGGGTCTTTTATTGAAATGATTGAGTCCATTATAGGAGAGCATGTTTATCTTTTGAGATATTATGATTATTCCTTTATGTCATATTTGGTCATCTAAATAAAATATTCCTAAACTCTATGTGGTGTCATTTCTTGTCTTTATTCCAGAGAAAACACCAACTTATTTTTTGGCAACTCTGCTGGGGAATGGTTCCTCTCTCCATCTTTAGAAATAGGTGGTTATTTTTATATATCGGTAGTGTACTAGTGCCACTCATCGGTCAGGACTGCCTTTCTTTTTTTTGGATGCCTCTCCATTTCATTCTTGGTTGAGCCTATCCATCATCTTGAATAGAGGTTCTAGAACTGTTCATTTGTCATAGTTAAATGATTAGGTCCTAGAACCAAATCCAGAAATAAAATGAGAGGTAAGAGAAATAAATGAAAACCTAGTCATTTCTTGTTATGACCTAAATTTGGACAAGACGGATTTGAAACTCTTCCAATATGGATAAGAGATATTAAATTTAAAAAAGTATGAAAAGTACTTTAGATCTTGAAAAGTAAATCTCAAAAATAAAATCTCAAAGTTAAAATATATCCTTAATCTTACTTTGGTTTTGTACTAGAGCTAAAGGGAATCAGAACAGGGTCCTTGAATGAACACCCTTTATTTTATTGCATTCGAAAGGTGTCAAAACAAATAAGGATGTAAATTGAGATAAAGGAGTTCCTTCAAACCTTGAGAAAACTTGATAAAAATGGAGTTACAATAAAAATGATTATAAAAAAGTTGCATAATCAAACAATTCTTTAAAAAGTGTAATAACGTTTTGAAAACTTGAAGTAGTTAAAAATCTCTCCCAAATGAAGTGTAGCTTAAATTATGTGGAGCCAAACAGATTTAACTTAAATCGAGGCTTTGTGTAATATGCTAAAGTCTCTTTCACATCGCATGGTTAAATCTAGATTTACTAAAGTCACTTGTGTAATATACTAAATTCTCTTTGTGTAATATGCTAAAGTCTCTTTATCAACACATGGTTAAATCTTATTGATAGGCAGATTTATGGGATTTAGACAAGCAGAAGCACACGAAGGAGGACGGAAGGCTGGGAGGAAAGGAGAGGGTTACCTTCGTGACATCTCCCTTTTCTTTTTCAAGTAGCAAATGTCAAACGCAGCGGAGGGTAGAAAGATGAGAGTTATCTTCCCCTCCCTTCCCTTTTTCGGTCCAGTAGAGTAGAGCTTAAGTAACGTATGGTAGGCTAGTGGGTAGTTGAGGCACATGCACTCAAGGCCCCACTCTCTATCCATCCTTGAATCTATAATGTCACCAAGGCATGAATTGGTAAGGTATGAGGGCCATCATCCAATAATCGAAATCAATCGCATAGCCTTTACGCTATTATGACAACATAGAAGGAATAGTGTCCCCAGTCTAGACACTAGATAAAACTACATCACACAATCCTTTGCACTGGCATACAATCTCAGTTCACCTATCGCAGTTGGCTACTTCAATTGCCAGTGAGTGGCTGGCTCTTGTGGTCGAAGATTCTTCATAATGAAAATGAACTATATATGTATATATATATAAGCACTTAAGACTATAATATGCAGATCAATCCACTAATCAACATAGTTAAATAGTTAGTTATAGTGTTATATATTTATGTCAGTTACTTTTAAGATAAACTTTTGAAGCATTCTATCATCATCAACTCTATTATCTAATTATATATGTATCTCGAACTCTATTGTAATCAATATTATATATACATTGTGGAATATATTTACATGTGCACTTTGGTGTGTTTTATCAAGTTGTATATGATCCTAGACGAACTAATTTAATATGGGTTGATTCAATTTTTTTCAAGTTGAACATCTATTTCAATTTTTTTAGTTGAACATCTATTTCAATTTTTTTCTTCTCATATAGGCCTAGAATTGTGGCATATCATTTACTTAATTTTTTTTTTCGGTTTTGTTCATGCACTTATTCAATGCAACAATAAAGTTTTTAATAAACAAATCAAATAGCTAAATGTTATGATATAATTTTAGGGTTATAAGAAAATAAAACATTTTCAAAAAAAATAAAGTTTTGCTTATATTATGTATGTTAGGCTCATAAAAATTCCTATATGATCAAGCACAACTTCCAACATAATGCGCAAATCTTGAAACAATTCAAAAAAAAACTAAACTAATATTTAAATTTATTCAAAAATCAAATAGGAAGCCAAAAAGAGTGCAAAACAATACAAAAACCATGCCAAAAAAACCCAACTCATTAAGACAAGGCTGTTGACGCAATGATTGCTAGATTTGGAGCCCGAAAGAGTCTTATAGTCTAACCTTATTGAACTAACCTAAATCTACTCAATTCAACCAAGTCTCCATCTTCACAAGTCATTTATAATTTTAAGTGAAGATGATGAAGATGTCAATACTCAAAAGTGACCCAAAGGAGTTGTCAGAACTCAATTGATGTTATTAGTGCTTTCTTATTGCATAAGCATGTACTCATTATTGTGTACTTTGCCTATAAAATTTCTAACTTCTCGAAGTCAAGGAATTATATTGGTTTAATGGATTAATTAGGTTAATGTATGAATTAAATCAATTAATTAAACCTTTACCTATGTGTCCTTAAGATAATTAATCAAATGATTATGGGCCAATATATTATGTAAATGAATTGAAAAGTAAATAGCAATGATCCTATGAAATGAAAGGGGCCTAATGCAATTAGCTCGTAATCATTGATTAATTAAGCTTAAGAAATTTACTTAATTACTTTAATGGCTTTCCCACACATGTGAGCTAACCATAATTTCATTAAACCTCTTTAGGCTATTGAACACCTAAAGGCCTATCCCTGAATTAATTAAGAAAAATCAGATCCATTTTAAAGTTTAAATAAGCTAATTAAATAAATAATTAATTAATTCCTAATTAATTTCTCTTGAAAAGTAAAGGAAATTTAGGAAGAAGATTAGGAAAAATCCCCATCACATTCCCAAAACATCCCCTAATTGTAATGCCAAACAAGTCCAATTAATTAGTTAATTTATTGTTCCCATGCTTACTTAATCATCGATTAAGTTAAGAAGGTAATTGGGGCTTAATCAATCAATTTTCTCAATTAATCAACCCATAAATTCTAAGAAAAATGGGGAGGCAGAGGTCATCCCCCTAAGCAACCTCAAAAAAATTGAAACCAATTGGATGATTAATTACGGAGTAATTAGGTTAATTAAATTTTTAATTAAACCTTATTTAAGCCAAAATTACTGTTCAAAGTTAATTAAAGATAATTTTAATAGACACCTCTCTAAAATACCTTTAAAATGAGCCATCATTTATTATTTTTAGATTTTTTTACAATTAGTTATGAATTATAGAAGTTTCAGCTCTAAAAGGTAATTAAATTAACCCAATTAAGCCTTAGTCCCATTGGTGCCATGTGGGGCGCTGACAAGGAGCGCTTTCCACGGGGCATCATGGGATTGGCTATTAAAGTTGTCATATTCATGGTTGACTCAGAAGGTGGTGGGACGTGCTTTCCCATGGGCCGTCTGATCTAAGATCGGATGGTCACGATCAAACCCAAGGCTAAGGAGGGATCGAATGGCCTCTAACATGATTTTATCGACTCATTCCAATCATGCGGAATGGATGGCACTTGATCTCTCTTCTTATAAGTGATGAACGATGAAGCTCATCTGCCATGAATTACTCGATCTGAGCTCTCCTGAGCTCGATTCACTCCAAAATCAACCGACATCTTCGCACGGGGGATCCACAAAGATCTAATGGCTAGGATGGGCTCACATGCAAACTTTTTTCAAAAAGCTCCATGAAAAATTTCCTATTTTTATGGTTTCAATGGATTTACCTCACCAGAGCTAGGACCGGTAGTTCGTGCACTTGAGGAAGCTTCATTTAGTTAAAAGCCTTGTTGAGCAGTAAGTGGATTGGTTCCAAGTGGATCGCTCGATTGGCCAAGAACAGTGCTTTGAAGCTTCATCTTTGATCGAAGTCTGACCTCTAGTCTATTTGAAGCTTGGGAAATGGCTTGGGTAGCTTTGACAAGGTATGTGGGAGGTGTGTGTAAAAGGAATTGAAATTTGATTGAAAGAGGAAGAACTTTGGATCGGGATTGAGCTCCCCTATTTCAGTTGCACATGGGAGAAGAAAATCTGAAGTGAGGAGGCCTTGGGGAAGCTCTGAGGAGTTCTAGGGCATTTCATTTATGTGGTGATTATTTTTGATTTATATATATGGGGGACCACAATGCAGATCTGAGGGTGTACTTATTGAGGTGATCGGGTACGACATCAAGAAAGTGCACTATCTCGAAAGATAGAAATCACTACCCTATAATGGACCTAATCACCTAATAAGGACTCCTAAGGCATGATGTATCTTCGAATATACCAGAGATTTTTCTCCTACTTTACATGGATGAATTAAGTAAGTTTTATTTAAACCAGGTTCTAAAGTTCCTTATGGGGGCAAACCCCCATAGTTAATTACATCCTAAGAAAGATGAGTTCCTTAGGAATACTCTCGATTAATGTAGGCAATTATTGTCACCAAAGATTTCAAAGATAGGACTATCAACAAATTAGCAATGTTTGGTAAATTAAGTGAGATAGATCAAAAGGAGAGACTTATTTTATCAAAGCTAAAGGAGATGAGTAAGGGATGCTCATGATACTAGGAAACCCTATGAGCATTCTAATCTATCATATGGTTGGACTTTATATATTTGAAAATTTAGAGAATTATTTATTTAAGATGAAATTTATTAAAAAACCAGGACGTATAATCCCGCAATACAAGATTGGGAAATGCCTAAAAGGTGAGGATTTATGCTTGCAGCCCGAGGGGAAATAACAACCTTAAATTCTAAATCTATGGAGCTTTAGCAAGAGCTAGAGCATGTCCTAAATCTAAGGCAAAAATGAGTATATTGTTTATCTCCATAAGAGACGATAAACCACCCGGCTGCTAGACTTATAACCTTGGAGTGGCGACTAACTCTGATATGCTTTTTTTAAAACCATGTGAGCAAGTTATATGTTTTGCAAGATGGTTAGGATATTATTATTTAGAAAGAAACTAAAGTCCTTAAACCCACTCCCTAAGAAACTAGATCATGAGTGGTATGAATAATGACTTAGTCTAATGCAAATTTTATCAATTTTTATTTGATTTTGGACTCTTTATTTTGACAATGGCTATAGGATTTTTATATGTCTAGATGCATGATGAAATGAGGTTATTGGCTAAATTAGAGAGAAAGAGATATTTTTCACCACAAGGGAGACCCTTGAAGGTCAAGTCTTCGCCTTTTGTGCAAGGATGGAAACCCTCTCTTGGAAAAAGTGAAATAAGATAACATGCATGATCTTAAGCATACAACATCCAGCTAAGAGGTTGCTAAATCTTTTAATTGTCTTGATTTAATACCTAGGCTTTAAATGTGGTTATGAGTTACTTAGAAAATTAGGTATGAGTTATAGTTAGGGCAGAAAGTTTATTTTTCCTTAAGAGCCTAGGATCTAGGCCACACATTAAATCACCATACATGAAGAAAGTAGAAAAATACATGACATTTCTATTACACAAATATAAACAAAGCATCAAATAATTTATAAACCTAATGTAAAGAAAATAATAGGTCGGTCGTCGGGTACCACTATACAACCCGAAAAGAGAAATGGGTAGCCGAGCTCTACCCTTATCCAACCCGGTATATGAAAGAATAATTACAATTTTATATGTGAATCAATTATATGGGGGGTCTTCATATCTTCTAGCTTCATGTATCTTTCATTCCTTCTTTGGATTTGCTTGCTTCAAACGCATCATAGTGGACTTCCCAAGATAAAGTCTTCTAGCCTCCGCTCATCCTAATCCCCCATAACACTAATCCTAATTCCTAATATACAATTACATCAAAAATGAGAAAAAATAAATCTAACTACTCCTGTAAGACAAGTGTTAGCTAAACACACCATACAATCCAAGCAATTATATGTATAATTTGGACTTAGCACCTTGCACATGGGTAACCAAGCCCACCTGTCTTAATTTAGATTGTGCTTAGTTAAGCACCCAATGGCTAATCCCCTTGGGTGGGGCCTACTTTACTTTTGGCTAGACTTTGGTTTGACCTAGGGTCAATTTGGGTCGATTTTGGTCAGCCACAAAGGTCCCATGAGCTGGTTTTGGGTGCTTTGGCTTCATTTGGTCAAATGAGTTCATATGGATTCATGTTGGGTTGGGTTGACCAATTGGTCAAATTAGGTCAAACCAAGGCTTGGGTTATGTTCAAATGATGATTTGAAGAGTTTTAGTTCAGCTGGTTTCAATCAATTTGGCTCAGGTTTAATTTGGGCTCATTTGGATTCAAATAGGTCAAATGAGCTAAGTTGACCAATTTAACCAATTTTCCCAAATTAGGTTGGGTTAGGTGTTGGTTCAGGTTCAATTGGTTAATTGAAAATGATTGTAGGCTTTGGCTTGATTTGATTTGGGTTTAATTTGGATTTTGGCCAATTTGAACTTTTAGGTCAATTTGGGCTAGGTTGAGTCAAGTTGACCAATTGGTTAAATTGGGCTCAACTATGGCTTTGGTCAAGTTCAATAAATGATTTGGAATGAACTTGAGCCATTGGTTGCAATTAATTTGGGCTTAATTTGAATTTTTGCCAATTTGACCTTTAAGTCAATTTGGGCTGTTAGTCAAGTTGACCAATTGGTCAAATTGGACTCAATTATGGATTTGGTCAAGTTCAATAAATGATTTGGAATGAACTTGAGCCTTGCAATCAATTTGTGTTAAATCATGTTTTGACCCATTTTGGTTTTTAGGCCAATTTGGGTCAACTTAGCTGAAATAGTCAATTGGACTTGGTTTGGCTCAATTGAGGGTTTGATCATGTTCAATCATTGATTATGATTTAGTTTGAATTAATGGTTTTAATCAATTTTGTATATGATGGGTTTTGGCTAATTTAGGTTTCATCTGGGCTAAAGGTTGGCTTGGTCAAAGGACCAAGTTGACTTTGTTTGACCCAATTCAAGGTAGTTGATCACCTAGGATGATTGTCGATCATGATATGAGATTTGGATGGGCTTAGTTCAATCCAATTTGGGTTGGATTAGAACTTGGCTCAAAAAGGGTCTTTAGGTCACTTTGGGTCAAGTGGACCTAAATGGGTCAATTGGTTTGGTTTTGATTTGATTTAAGTTCAGTTGAACTCATATATGAGCCTAGGATTGAAATATTAATCCAATTGCAATCAATTTGGAGTCTAATGGATTTTGGATCATTTGAAGTTTTCAATTCAAAAGGCTAACTTGAGCTTGACCTGCGATGATTTGAGTTTGATTTGACAATTATAGTTTATATTTATATTTGGCTAGATAATTGAAGGAATGATTGATTTAAGAGAAAATCCATTGGTTTTGTCTTGACTTGGATATGATTTGGCCAAGTTCAAGAAATTGGCTAAAGAGGCTTAAATTGGGTTTTGGTTTAATTTTGGATTTGGTTTTGGCTATTTGGATTTATATTTCATTTATACTCGGGGATATAAATGAAGATATAAATGAGTCAATGAAAAATCAGTTGAGTTTGGAATGATTTGGAAGCAAGTTTGACCAAGCTTAAGAATATAGGTCAAAAGGGCTTATGGAGGGAATTGATTTATTTTCGGTCATTGGAGGGTGGGTTTCATTTATATTTGTGAATATAAATGAATGAATAATTAATTTGTAAAGAAACCAATTGATTTTGGGTTGATTTGGTTTAAGATTTGATTAAGCCTATGGAGGTTGGTCCATAGAGCTTAAGAGGGATTTGGCTTCGTTTGATTTAGTTTGATTTTATTTTGGTTATTTGAGTTTGGATTTCATTTATATTTGTGAATATAAATGAATGAATAATTTATTTTTTAAAAAATAATCAAGTTTGGGATAATTTAGGCAAAGATTTGGCTAAGCTTATGAGAGTGGGTCATAAGGCTTAAGAGGGAAATTTTGTCTTAGATTTGATTTGAGATTGATTTGTTTGGTTTGGAATTTGGATTTAGATTTGGTAAATGATTGAAGGATTGAATTGATCTCTTGAGAAAATCAATTAAATCAGGATTGATTTGAATTTGGTTAAGGCTGAGTCCATAAGATGAAATGAAAGGTCTTTAGAAGGGTTTTGAATTTAATCATGAGGTTTATTGAGAAATGTTGAGCTTGAATTTGATCATGGGATTAATTATAAGTCATGGAAATTTGGTTTGGTATGAATTTTAGGTTTGGTTTGAGAAGGAAAGCATGGATTGGGTTTAGGCTATAGGGTAAGCAAGTTTTTCTAAGTCCCTAAGGCATAATCTATTCCTATAGCTAACCCTTCTAAGTCTCTAGGCGTAGGTTAAGTGTTCACCTAATCACTATAAGTGTCTTAAGACTAAGGAGCTCTTAGTGTCTATAAGAGTCCTAGATCTGTGATGAGGAAGTTGAGAACTCACTCCAAAAGTGTGGTCACCGTTTCACTCTTGGGAGCTTAAATGAATTGAATGAACGCGTGAAATCCAATTTGAATTAAGGGGGTATATCCCTCAATTTGTTGAGGTGGACGGATGGGATTATCTCTCATTTTTTTTGAGCCAAGCTGCATGCCAGTGGTCACCATCATGTCCACATGGGTCAGCTTGGTTTGAAGGAGTGGGAGGTGGCTCAAGGCTTGATATGGTATGATCTCTTTCCTTGGATCCAATGGTTGCTCGATTTGTAAAGGAGGTGAGCTAACTCACCTCCCTTTGGTCCATGGCAAGTCCTAACCCTCTTTGGGTGGGCTAGGAGGTTAAGTCAGACCCCAAATGGGGTGAGTGAGGGCTGCCAAGTGATGGGAGACTTGACTTTGCCATTTATGGGTGGAATCCTATGTAAAGAGGGCTTGACTAATGGACAATGGCTTAGATTGGATTCACTTGGCTTTTGGGCTGACTTTAGGCTGACCCAAGATGGGTTTGGGTTGGGTTTGATCAGCCTCCAATAGGCCATGGGTTGGTTTCATGGGTTTTGGCTCAATTTGGTCATATGGGTTCAATTTGGGTCATTTTGGGTTAGGTTGATCAATTGGTCAAATTGGGTCAAACCATGGCTTAGGATAGGTTCAAATGATGATTTGAAGTATTTTGGTTCAAGTGGTTTCAATCAATTTGGCCTAAGTTTGATTTTGGTTTATTTGGATTCAAATAGGTTAAATGGGCTAAGTTGACCAATTTGATCAAATTGGCCAAATTATCTTGGGTTGGATGTTGGTTCATGTTCAATTAGTGATTAAAAATGATTGTAAGCTTTAGTTTGAATCAATTTAGATTTAATTTGGATTTTGGCCAATTTGACCTTTTAGGTCAATTTGGGCTAGGTTGGTCAATTGGGCTGGGTTGGGTCCAATTGACAAAGTTGGAGCTTTGGTCAAGTTTAACAATGAATTTGGAATGAACTTGTGCCATTGGTTGAAATCAATTTGGGTTAGATCATGATTTGACCCATTTTGGCCATTTAGGTCAATTTGGGTCAACTTGGGTCAAATGGCCAATTGGGTTTGGTTTGGCTCAATTAATGGTCAAGTCATGTTCAAACATTGATTATGGGTTGATGTCAATCAATGGTCTCAATCAATTTGGTGTATGATGAGTTTTGGCTAGTTTGGGTTTCATATGGGCTAAGGGTTGACTTGGTCAAATGCCCAAGTTGACTTGGTTTAACCCAATTCAAGGTAATTGATCATCCTAGGCTGATTGTTGATCATGATATATGGCTTGGATGGGCTTGGTTAAATCCAATTTGGGTTGGATTAGAACTTGGCTCAAAAAGGTCCTTTAGGCCACTTTAGGTTAAGCGGACTTAAATGGGTCAATTGGCTTAGTTTTGGCTTGATTCAAGTTCAGTTGGATTTATATATGAGCCTAAGATTGAAATATAAATTCAACTGCAATCAATTTGGAGTCGAATGGACTTTGGCTCACTTGGAATTTTCAAGTAAAAAAGGCTAAGTTGGGCTAAACTTGGATTGACTTCACTTTGGTTTGATGATTGTAGGTTTCATTTATATTTGTATAGATGATTGAAGGAATGATTGATTCAAGATAAAATCCATTTATTTTGACTTAATTTGGATAAGATTTAGCGAAGTTCAAGGAAATGGCTTAAAAGATTTGAATTAGGTTTTGATTTGATTTAGGGTCTAATTTTAGCTATTTAAATTTATATTTCATTTATATTTGGGAGAATAAAAGATGATATAAATGAATTATGAGAAAATCACTTGAGTTTGGAGTGATTTGGAAGCAAATTTGACTAAGCTCATGGAGGTAGGTCAAGAGGGCTTAGAAGGAGATTGATTTAGTTAGATCTAATTTTGATCATTGGAACATAGTTTTCATTTATATTTGTTTTAAATGAAGGAATAATTGATTTATAAGGAAATCAACTGAATTTGGGTTGAATTGGGAGGAGATTTGGTTAAGCTCATGGAGGTGGTTCATATGACTTAAGAAGGGTCTTGGTTTGGTTTGGTTTAGTTTGATATGGTTTTGGTCATTTGGGTTAATATTTCTTTTATATTTATGAATATAAATGAAGATATAAATGATTTATGAAGAGATAAATCAAATTTGGGTTGAATTGGGTGGAGATTTGGCTAAGTCTATAAGATTCAATCATAAGGTTTACGAAGAATTTTGGACTTGAATTTGATCATGGAATTAAATCATTTGAAGTTGGATTTGAGTTGGAATTTGATAGTTTGATTGAAAGATTGAATTGATATTTGAGAAAATCAAATGATTTGGGATTGATTTGAATTTGGCTAAGGCTAAGTCCATAAGATGAAATCAAAGGGCTTAGGAAGGGTTTTGAATTTGAGTTTGATTGTGGATTTCAATCAAATGTTTTTTGGAATTTAGATTTGGATTTGGAATTTGAATTGGGATTTGAGGTTTGGTTTAAGATTTGAATTTGGATTGAATTTGAGAAGGTGCACAGGGATTAGGTTTAGGCCATAGGGTGGATGATTCCCTTAAGTCTTATGGCATGGCCTAATCCTATGATTAACCCTTCTAAGCCTCTAGTCTTTGGTTAAGTGTTCACCTAATCACTAGAAGTGTCTTGAGACTAAGGAACTCTTAGTGTCTATAAGAGTCATAGATCTATGCTGAGGAGGTTAAGAACTCACTCTAAAAGTGAGGTCAACAATGTCGCATTAAATAAAAAAAAGGAAAAAAGTGGTGTATGAAAATGAATTAGTAATAGTTTAATTAAAGCAAACTATCATCACTCAAAATAAAAACCAGAATAAGAAACCTCAATTTCAGGTGGAGTCAATTGTCAACAAGAGTGTTGATCAAGAAACTACTATTGAAGACTATATTGATAGATAAATGAATTTTAAGCCATCAATAAGAAATGATAACCAAAAAATTATTATTTGCATAGGATAGAATAAGATGGAAAATGAAATAAACCCAAAGGTTTGATTTGGGTGATATTTTAAGAATGGAAACATAAAAGCAATTTCAAATGTTGGATATCTATTGGGAACTCTATAGCTAGGATTTTCATAGCACATGTTTTATGTATGACAATAATTTTGGACTAGAAATTTGGATATTCAAAAATAAGGAGATTGTTGTTACAATTTTTATATGTAAATCTTGATGTAAGTATATGAATAAAAAACTTCCATTTTTGACTCAAGGACCATTTTAAATCTAAATTCAACAAATTTATATTTGAAATAAATGTTTAAATCATACCAACCAAAAGATGTTAAAATTGTTTTGATTTGAGTCCAAATATGCCTAAATTAAGCATTTAAAATTTAATTAAAAATTTCATAACACTAAAGCAAGCATATTGATGAAAGGAATCTAAAACCTCAAAATCACTAATTATGATGTCATTAATTTAATTAAATACAAAAAATAGTATATGATTAAGAGAATTAATATGGGCTATTTGATTAAGTATTTGAAGATTTTGACTAAAATTACTAAAATGACACTTCAAAAATTTTAATTAGACCTCCATTTGTCATAGAAAAAAAAACCTATAATTTAGAAGAGCTAAATCTAAATAAATTTAGAGTTTTATTCTTTTGAAAGAGCCTAATTGTATTGCCCAACTATCATTACTTGGTCACTATGGTTTGTTTATAATAGCTTAATTGTTGTCACCTCATCATCATCACCCTATCATTGTTTCTTGACATTTGTAACATGATTGTCATCATCTAAAAAGTATCTCTTAAGTATCATGGTTTAAATTTGCATGATAAAAATCCACCTTAGTGCTTTTTTTGAAAAAAAATCACATTGTTGTTTACACCTCATCTGTGTTATATATGGTGTAAACCTCATATTACATGCGGTGCACTTCACCTTAGTATTGGTGAGGACTATGCTTCTAGATTTTGGTTTTTTTAGAAAATTTATATATAAGCTTCAATTATCCTAATAACATGTGCTTTAATATGCTTGCAATTTATCTTGGGATAAGCATTACCCAAGCACCTCTTCTCTCGTGCCCTCTCGTGTAATTCTCTTCTCCATTTAAGACAAGAATGAACTTATGTATTTTTGCTTATATAGCAAATTATTTCAACTATTTTATGCTCTATAATCTTTCTTGTTCCAAATAGTTTACACAAAAACTTTGATGTTTTTAAACTTCTCTTATATACTAAAAAAAAATAACTCTACCGCCATATATGTCTTTTACACACGACAGAGAAGATTGAATTTGTTTTATTTCATTTCAAAGATTGATTCAGCTTTATATGGATGAGAGCGTCCTTAAAATTATAGTTTGGATATGAAATAAGTTTGAAAATGATGACGTTTCTTCAACATTTAAGATTTTGGCATTAAAATAACTTTAATCTCAAAAACTTTAATTTGGAATTAAAAAAATATGAAAAAACATTGTTCTAAGGATTACCATTTTTGCCCTTGTACTCCATGCTGTTTTACTGCAGTTGACCTAATATCTCCACCATATAAAATTTGAAGGATAAGTCTAAAGAATATGTGTTGCATGTGAAGCACTGTCATATTTGGATAAATAGGATAAGGTTTAAAGCTTAGAAAATATAAAAATGAATCATCTATTGTCATCCTTCCCACTGCTCTTCAGTGTGACAATATTTGTTGGATGGTGGGGTGGTTTATATTTTAGCGATGAATGAATACTCACTTAAGCTGAGATAATAAAAACAATAATAAGTTTTTGTCCCACTACGGAGTTAGTTAAATGAATTCTTTTTTTAATTAAATGTCATATTCTCATTTAATTTTAATAAATTAGGTCATTTTTTCTACCTTTTAATGAAGTATTTTTAGGTATACCTCTATCTTTCTTAACGTAGACTGAATCTAATACATCTACTCAGGGTGTCATCAGATGGCTTGTGTTTTATGGGACCAAACCATCTAAGGAAACTCTCTCTAATCTTATATGCTCTAGCCTTTTCACGGATATGTTCATTTTACATTTTGTCTCAAAGTGTAAAATTGCTCATCAACCTGAGCATCGTCATCCTTGCAACACTTAACTTAATTTTATGCTTCTCTTTTATAAACCAACAGTATGCATCATAAAGCATTGCAAGTCTCACCACGATCTTATAATTTTTTTCCTTGATTCTAAGTGATACTTTTCTATCACACAATAGGCCTAATGCATTTCTCCACTGCAACCATCCAACTTAAATTCTACTAATAACGTCCTCAACTATTTCACTATCATTTTAAACAACAAATTTGAGATATCTAAAATATTTGCTCTTTTTAATGACTTGATCACCCAATGTCACAGCCCCACCACTATATCTACTGCTACTAAAATTACACTCCATGTATTTGATTTAAGATATACTCAAATGAAAGCCTTTAGATTTTAAGATGAACCTCCATAATTCAAGTTTTTCTTGAACTATCCCTCTAGTATTATCAATTACAGTAATCCATAATTTCAGTTGAATGAACCATTGTTCAAAGAAATATATTATTCATGTATACAAAACTTTTCATTTCTCTAATATCAAATGGTGCAACATCTAAAATATATTAAATAATATACATACCCCGACATTAATAAGTGGCCTTTACTTCATACCTTAAGATTTTACATCATTTTGGCAAGCAATATAATGATTCCACAATGCAATGAAGCAATAGACATAAATATGAATGATATGACCCTGAAAATTCTACTAGTCGAAGCACAAATCTTGATGTCGAAAGTAATCTGATTCTGAATCAAGATAAACTGAGATCAAGCGCTTATTAATCAACGCTTAAACATGGAGTGTTTATAGTCAAATTGAGCATCTTGATGAGCCAGGTCTAACAAGCCCAAGATCTCATAATTTTGATTTCATTTGAGCATTCAAATACACAAAATACATCAGATGATCAAGGGAATCATTTTGAGCCGTCCGACGGAGGAGTGGTTCGGATTTTGCATGTATTTACAGAGATGCCACTCCTCCAATCTATAAATAGCCCCTCATTCCTCATATGAAAAGAGGCCAAGCATGAGAGAAGAGAGAGCTCTAAAGGTTGAAAATCCTCCTGGCATAATCGTGCCACCACTCGACGGTCGTCGACCACCCTTGTTGATTACCAACCACCGCCGCCGGCCGCCGCCGTTAGCCGCCATCGCTGATCCTTGCCATCATCAATCTTCATCATCGGTCATCACCGCTGATCTCTACCGCCAGCCCTCGTCGCCGATCATCATCGCCGACCACTGACGCCGGTCACCACCGCTGACTACCAACATCGTCGGTCACAGTTTGACACCGTCTGTGAAAAATTGATTCTCATTATTTCATCATGTATGATGACCATGTTTCCCAACAAGATCACAATCACCATCGAGGTGGAGCATTTCAAGCTTTTAAAGAGCGCAAGCGAAGAATAAAGATTCATCAAACTTCGTTCCTTCAAATTTTGTCAAAAATTGGTGGGAAACTTTTAATCCTAAAAGATTATCCAAATCAATATTCTGGATATCTAATTGATTATCAGTTCAAGAAGCAACTCATTAATACCAATGAGAAAGACAAAGGTCAAGGAGCAACTTTGGGTACAAGCTCAAACAAATATTTTGATTTGACTCATTCCACACAGGTTAATGTCATCGAGCGAAGACTCTGACAAACAACCTCGGATGGATCAAAACACTGCACCTACTCCACACAGGTTATCGTCATCGAACAAAGACTTTGACAAACAACCTCGGATAGTCAAAAATTCTTAGCAGATTCAATTCAACCTCTTCCATATAGGTTTACATCATCGGGTAACACCCTGACAAACAACCTCGGATAGGTCAAAAATCCTCAGTGAATTCAATTCAATCTCTTCCACACAGGTTAACGTCATCGAGCAAAGACTCTGACCAACAACATAGGATAGGTCAAAAGGTTCTTGGTAGACTTCCCGCAACCTCTTCCATACAGGTTAACTTCATCGAGTCACACTCTGACAAACAACCTTGGATAAGTGAAGAATCCTCAATGGATTCAATTTGACCTCTTCTATACAGGTTAACGTCATTGAGTCACACTCTAATAAACAACCTCAGAAGGTTAAAAATTCTCAGCAAATTCAATTCAACCTTTTCCATACAGGTTAATGTCATCGGGTAATACTCTAACAAACAACCTCGGATAGGTCAAAAATTCTCAGCGGATTCAATTCGATCTCTTCCATACAGGTTAACGGCATTGAGTCACACTTTGACAAACAACCTCGGATAGGTCAAAAATCATCAACAGATTCAATTCGATCTCTTCCATATAGGTTAACATCATCGAGTCACACTCTGACAAATAACCTCGGATAGGTCTAAAATTTTGAGCAGATTTCATTCAATCTCTTCCATACAGGTTAACGTTATCGGGTAACACTCTGACAAACAATCTCGGATAGGTCAAAAATCCTCAGTGGATAAAATTCAACCTCTTCCATACAGGTTAACGTCATCGGGTAACACTCTGGCAAACAACCTCGGATAGGTCAAAAATTCTCAACGGATTCAATTTGACCTCTTCCATACAGGTTAACGTCATCGAGTCACACTTTGACAAACAACCTCGGATAGGTCAAAAATCCTCAACGGATTCAATTCAACCTCTTCCATATAGGTTAACGTCATCGAGTCACACTTTGACAAACAACCTTGGATAGGTCAAAAATCCTCAGTGGATTCCATTCTACCTCTTCCATACAAGTTAACGTCATCGGGTAACACTCTGATAGACAATCTCGATTAGGTCAAAAATTCTCAGCAGATTTAATTTAACCTCTTCCATACAGGTTAACATCATTGAGTCACACTCTGACAAACAACCTTGGATAGGTCAAAGAAAAATGGCCGACCATCGCCGATAGTCTCCGCTGGTCACCACTATTATCGTGGGTCATCCCCGCATACGACGCGGTTATGCCGACCACCACGTCGGTGTATAACCATCGTCGGTCACGCGCCGACTGCCCTTATCGCCGCCATCGCCCGCAATCTGCTTCACCACCATCGCGTCATCCATCACTGCGAGTACCGCAACTACCGCCGGTTGCATTTGCTACCCCCGTGCTGCCACCGTCACGGTCACCGGCGACCATCACCGGCAATCTCCTGGTCACCACCATCACTTCATCCCTATTCTCACTAGTTGCCCGTGACTACCATCGATTGCCGGCGACCACCCACTGGTGCCAACCACCATCGCCGGTCACCGCGGCAATCTCCAGATCACCCCTCATCGATCATCATCCCGCTGATTAGAAACGGTCACCACCCACTACCTACCGCGGTTACTTTCGCTGACCCCATCGGCCAACCGCTCCCGGTCTCACCGACCACATGCGCCGCCAGCGACCATCACAAACCATATCCGCGGGTTGCCACCATCGTCACTGGTTATCCTAAACAACCATCGTCGTTGGTCATCACCACCGACCACCGACGCCGGCCACCATCGTCGGGCATCGCCGTCAACTCTCGTCTCCGGTTATCATCGCCGATGATTGCTTCCAAACCTGGTCAATCCGATGAGTATAGTTGATGCCTCTTTCGAGGGAAAACTGTAGACACGATGTATGTACCGTGGGTTTTGATCACCTCTGAACCCGGTCGGTCTGACGAGGTCAGTTGACACTCTTTCGAGAGAAAACTGGAGCCTTGTCGTATAAACTATGGGTCTTGATCGCCTTCAAACTTGGTTGGTCCGACGAGGTCAGTTGACACCTCTTTCAAGGAAAAACTGGAGCCTTGCATTATGAACTATGAGTCTTGATCAACTCCAAACACAGTCGGTCCGATGAGGCAATTGACACCTCTTTCAAGGGAAAACTGGAGCGTTGCTATATGAACTATGGGTCTTGATCACCTCCGAATGACCTTCACTCAAGAAGAAGAGGAACACTCAAGCATATAAGGAGTGTGCCTCCTCCCTTGGCCCTAAGGGGGTTTTTATAGACCCTCTGTAGGAGCAAAAAGGACAAAAATTGCTAAAAAATGCCCAAAATCATTCAAAAATGCTTAAATCGATCCCGCTCCAGCCCTCATTCAGCCTGCCGCGCCGACCCACGCTCCCACATGCCAGACCCACAAACCCGCATGTCCATTTCACAACCCACCGCTGCTGAGCTCGACCACGTTCGAGCCCGTCACCGAAAGTGCATGGTTTTCGCAGCTGCCACGACCTGCTGACTGGAACCGTTCCGCTGCACCTCCTCCCTTGGCCCGTCTAGCCTTCAAACCGACCCAAAATTGCTGCAAGCACCCGTAAATGTTCGGATGAGTCCATAACCCCGAAACCTTACGCTTGCGGGTACCCGTACACATTCACGGCCCTGCATCCACTTCTGTGATCATAATGCTGTGCTCCCATGAAGAAATGTTCTCTCAAAATGTAGGGTTAATGGACCCACAAATTTCATTGAAGAATCTGCTATTTTCAAGTATTCGACATATATATTTTTGGATGATTGAGATAATATTATCTAAAAATAGGGGGGCAACTGATATGATCCTAAAAATTCTACTAGTCGAAGCATGAATCTTGATGTAGAAAGTAATCTGATTTTGAATCAAGACTAACCAAGATCAAGCGCTTATTAATCGACTCTTAAACATGGAGTGTTTATAGTCAAATCGAGCATCTTGACGAGTTAGATCTAACAAGCCCAAGATCTCATAATTTTGATTTCATTTGAGCATTCAAATACACAAAATACATTAGATGATCAAGGGAATCATTTTGAGCCGTCCGATGGAGGAGTGGTTCAGATTTTGCATGTATTTTTAGAGATGCCACTCCTACAAACTATAAAAAGCTCCTCATTCCTCATATGAAAGGAGGCCAAGCAAAGAGAGGAGAAAGCTCTAAAACTTGAAAATCCTCCAGGCATAATCGTGCCACCACTCGACGGTCATTGACCACCCTCGTTGGTTACCAACCACCACCGCCGTCAGCCGCCACCGCTGATCCTTATCGTCGTCAATCTTCGTCGACGGTCATCACTGCCGACCACTACCGACGGCCTCATCTCCGGTTATCATCGCCGACCACCGACGTCGATCACCACCGCCGACTACCATCATTAGTCACCATTGCCGATCCTTGATGGCCATCTTTGCTGGTTACCATCCTGATGACCTTCATCATCGGCGACCCATTTTCACCATTATTATATGTTGCGATTGGATTCCTATTATCATCCCTTCTCATATACAATTCTATAATCCTGAATCGAGAAAACTTGTACTTAAAAATAAATACTTAGTGGAGGATTTTTACTGGGCTAGGCCCCGTGGTTTTCTCCTCTTTTTGAGGTTTTCCACGTAAAAGATTCTGGAGTTTTCTTGTTCACTCTTTAAATACGTGTGTGTGTGCTGGATTTCATAAACAAGGCTAAGGCGTAAACTTTTACTCTATCGCAACTGGTTTTCTAGCACGCAATAATGGAAATAATTCAACCCTTCAATTGGTAAAAGTTAAATAGTCTAATTTAAATCATTATGATATTTCTAAAAATTTAAATTAGAATGCATTAAAGAGCTATAGTTCAGGCTGTATAATATTTGATTTCTAATTTAGAGGTTTCATTTATGAATTTCAAAAGATGCAATTACAAAGATTTTCTTTGGTTTCACATAAATTTAATATCTTTAGTTAACCTTATGATGCACACTTTATATCTATAATTTATTATACACACATCTTATATTTGAACTAACCTTGAACCCATGTAGTAAAAATATTGGAGATTTCTTCCTTAAATAAATAATAACTTAGTTTTGAGGCAATAAATTACTTAGTCTTGGATTATATATAACTGAATAAAACACACCAAAGTATGCATGTAAATATATTCCATAATGTATATATAATATTGATTACAGTAGTGTTCGGGATACATATATAATTTGATAATAGAGTTGATGATGATAGAATGCTTCAAAAGTTTATCTTAAAAGCAGTTGACAAAAAATTTAACACTATAAATAACTATATAATTATGATGATTAGTGGATTGATCTGCATATTATGGTCTCAAATACTTATATATATACATATATAGTTCATTTTCATTATGAGAAGAATCTCCGACCACCAGAGCCAACCTCTCGCTGGCAATTGAAGTAGGCAACTGCAACAGGTGAACTGAGATCATATGCCAATGCGAAGGATTGTGTGCTGAAGTTTTCTCTTGTGTTTGGACTGGAGAGACTATTCCTTCTATGTTTTTGTAAAAGCGGAAAGACTATGCAATGGATTCTGATTACTGGACGAGGGCCCTCATACTTTACCAACTAATGCCATGTATACAAAATATATGCATGGTCATTATTAATGAGTGAGAACAACTATGAATATGAAAAGAGATTGAGATAAGATGAGTTTAATATTTATATACATAATAGCATCTTTGACATTTTGAAAAGACAAATTTGTAAAGTTTATATTTCACCATTTGTTGATTTATGATAGTTGTTTTAACAAGCTTCTCAAGGATGTGACTTTTCTTGATTTTTTTTTGGCGAGATTAAGGTTTTTGGCCATTGCCTTACTTGCTTGATTGCTTCAATTTCTATAAATATATTATTATTATTATGTATTTGGCTATAAAATGATAGAAATAGTATTATAATTTTGAAAGGTTTACATACATATTGAACAATTCTTTACATTTACACGTCTAACACCCAATTCTTTATATTTACATTTCTAACACTTTACTAATGTATAAAAAGTGTTCTCACTTTTAAAAAGGTAATAGTAGTACTATTTTTGTTGTGATCTTAATGATTTAAGTGTTATGCATGTAAATATCAAACTTTACATATTAGATATGTAAATATATGAATTATGTGGTATGTATGTAAATGCCCAAAGAGCTTTATGTTCATTGCTCTTATATTATTAAAGGTTGTCATTTGAAAAATTATGATATGTCCTTCATCAACTTCAATCATTAACCACTTGTTCTGTTTAATAGATGACACTAATTGCTTTAGACAGTTCATTAATTTTTGCAAGTAGATGTGGCTATAACTAATATCTCTAGATTATCTTGCGCTTAAATTCTAATTTTTATAAACAAGTTTATGAATTTCGAATTGAATATTGGATTGGGCGATTTAAACATGTTTTTATAAAAAAAAATCATCTTTAAATTATCCTTCACAATTGTACTCATAATCATTCCTTTGGGAGGACTAAAGATGAATTTTTCAAATTATATATGGATTTGAAATCAATGACTAACCTAAATACAAATCAACATGCTACTATTCATTCTAACATAAAATGGGATCACAAAATTCTTGATTTGGTGGCTTCTAATGAAACTTTAATGAAGAATAATAAGATTATTATTCTTGCTAAACTTATAGACACCAATTTCTTTACTAATTTAAATTAGGTGGAGAAATTAATTAAGGATGTTATCTTCCTTAACTTTAGAAAGATGTTCATTTTCCTTTACTCCTATTCTATAACTATATTATAAGGATTGAATTCTTTGCACTCTTCATTTAATTATTAATAAACTATGAGTAGTGAAGTGAGTAGTATGAGTATCCAATGTCTAATAATTATGATCATATGGCATGCAACTATCCTCTAAGTTTCCATATTTTGAATTTTATTCAATTTATGGGTTCCATAATGACTACCATTTTGATTCTTTTATGACTACCTCATAATTTATGAAACTAATTTTATCTTAGTTTATCATGATAGTGATAAAGAACATATCAAATTGATAGAATTAAGACTTTTTGCCTTGATAACATAATCTCTAATTAGGAATATTAAAAGTATTGTTAAGCTTCAATGAAAAAAGACTAAAATCTTGTCAAAATTCACAACCTTTAATTTTTTACTAATCTAGAACATATATACAGAATAATAGGATTAATATTAATAAGAAATATGTTGTTTATTAGGGTGCCCTTCCTAACTTAGCCAATATTATTTGGGCATTTTACAAGAGGATTTTATCACAAACTCTCCTTACTATTATGGAGGAATCCTTCAATTTGATTTAATTTTGAATGTAAAATGTTAATTTTCCACCTTTCATTTATTGATGATATTATTATCTTTACTGATGACACTAATTGTTCTCTTGAGAGTATTATCCACTTCTTGAAGCAAAATAAGTTTATTTTGGCAACTCATTAGGTTATGAAATCTATTTTTATTGCCCAGCCTAATTGTCCTAGAAGTAAAACTAAAATTATTCAGGATGTTGCTTTTTTAGATGTTGCTTTTTTTTAAAAAAAAGTTGTTTGTATTTTACATATGTATTCTTATTTATAACATAAAAAGTCACTAGTTTAGAGCAAACAATTTTTATCTCTTAAAAATGATTGATTTGGATTAAATACATCTCAACTATTCTTTCTTATCTCTCTCAAGAAGTATATATATCAAAGAATGCCATTAATAAATTAAATATTTTATTACTAAATAAATTTTTCTGAGATGCAAAAGATAATGCAACAAAATTATTTAAATCAACTACATCAATGTGTGTTATCTTGGCTTTAAAGGTGAGTTTGGTTTTAGACCATTTTATGACTATATCAAATGCATGTCCTTAAGCTTTGATAAAAATCTATACTTAATAAATTCATTTTGTGCAGATTTCATCTTTCTAAGTATCGACATTAAAAGCATTTGATTTTAGTTTAAAAAATATTATTATTTCTCTTGTATGGAGTATACTTTGAATTGTTAAAAGAAAAATCTAAGGATTTCATCTATTTGAATTTAAGATAGAGTAATTAATATTTCATTTTTTTAATAGGTGTGTGGGTCCCTTCAATTTAACAGATATACATTTAATTTATGACCCCCATCCATAAGGCATATCATATCATTAATTTGGATGGTTAGAATAAATCTTTAGTTTCAAATATTTTATTGTGAATATACTGATACTATGTTTTAGAATAATACGATGAAATGCTCATTCTCTTTTAATGATATTCTCTTGAATTTTTTTTTGGAATGTTTCTATTCTTATTTACCTTTCTATTGTCAAGTTGGGAATTTTAACATATTATTATGATGGATACAATCATGCAAATTGGAAGGATTTAATTGGTTTTGAAGTCCTACTATTGTAAAACATTAAATCAATTCCTTTTGTTTTTAGTGCTATGAAAATGTTGATCCACTTTGTAACTTCTTTAATATTATTTGGAATGGCAATGCGAATATACATATTGTTTGTCAAAAATAGATTAACTATCTAAAACATGATAAACAATACATTTTTTCTTGCATGGATCATAATAGGTTTGGTGAGATTATTTTGGTGTATTTCTTTTCTCAATTATGGCTACTTATAAACAATATTCTATTGGAGATTAACAATTATTGTTTATTTCTCTTTGGTTATTTTATCTTGTGAATTATTGGTGATTTTGAAAATTGAAATTCCACTTAACAAATTTGGGTATGCTAAGTGAAGAACCCAAGTGTGTTTTGATTTTAAAAGATTTTTAAAAATAGGATTCTTAGCAAATTTGAGTATGCTAAGAAAATCCTAAAGTGTTTCATTTGTATTGGATATTTTGTTTTTTTTTCAAAAGTAGGATCCTTAGCAAATTTAAGTATGCTGAGGGAATACTAATGTGTTTCTTTTTAATTTTGATTTGTCTTTCTGATTGAAAGTGGAGACTTCACTTTAGCAAATATGGTATGCTAAAAATAAAGTTCCACTTAATTTTGTGAAATGGAAATTTCACTTAGCAAATTTGAGTATGTTAAATGAAATTCCAAAAGATGTGTTTAAAAGTTTTGTGTTTTGGTTTTGTTTTGAAAATGGAGGCTTCACTTTAGGAGATGTTTACGATGCTAGAAACCTAGCAAGCATCTCAAACTATCTTATGATTGGGCTTTATATTTTTGAAATTGAATTATTCATTTGAGTTGACTTTTTATTAGAATTTTAGGGCTTATAATTCAACAATACAAGGTTATACAAATACCTAAGAGATGAGGATTTATGCTTATGGCCCATAGAAGGGAGAAGAAATCTCAGAACCTAAGTCAAGGGAACTTTGGCGAGGGCCAAAAGCATGACTTCAATCTAAGGAAAAAAAAAAGGGCATCTGGTTTGCCTCCATAAGAGAGGACAAGCCACTCCACTACTTGGACTTACAACTGCCTAGGGGTGGCTAACAACTAACTGCTCCTAAGATTTTAAATTCATGTGGCAAGTCATATGCTTTATGCAAGATAGTGAGGCTGTTATTTATTTAGAAACAGACTAAGTCCTTAAACTCACTCCCTAAGAGACTAGATCATGTAAGGGTATGAGAAATGACCTAAATCTAATGCAAAACATATTACATGTTATTTTATTTTTGGACAATCATTTAACTCAAGCTTATGAGATTCATATGCCTAATGCATGAGAAGTAAGATTATTGGCTAAAATCAATGAGAAGGGAGGAGGTGCGTTTCCACCATGGCTCTCAAAGGTCAAGCCAAATTTCTCTAGCAAAGGTGGAAGCCCTCCAATCAAGAGTGTAACAATATGCTTTTGTACATGATGTTATAAAATAAATACTCATCCAACTAAGGGGTTGCTAATTCTTTTATCTTGATTTTAACTTAGGCTTTAAATGAGGTTATGAGTTATTTATTTTAATTTTGAATTGATTAATTTGGTAGAAGATTTATTTTTTCCTAAGAGCCTAATCATCATCCAGGCCATACATCAAAGCAAGGAAGAAACTAGGAAAATATGCCATCTTAATGCACAAGCTAAACAAAACATCACACATTTTATAAAGCTAACGTAAAAGAATAAAAGGCCATTTGTGGTTGGGCACCACCTCACAAACTCGAGAACAAATTGGGTAGCCAAGCTCTACCCTTATACAACCTAGATTACAAATGAATTAATTTACAATTAAGTAAGGAAATTCATGTTATGGGGTCTTCTTTCTTCTTTTCTTCTTCTTCTTCTTTTCTTTTCTTCTTTTTCCTTTTCTTCTTTGGTTCCTTCTTTTGGATGGTTGGAAGGTGGTTGCTCCAAAGGCTTCACATGGTACATAAGATGTAATCTTATGACCAATGCTCATCATAATCCCCCATAACATTCATTCCAAAATCCTAATTATAAAAAATTACATGAAAAGGAAAAGTAAATCTAACTAATACCTACAAAATAAAGATTAGCTAAACAAACAATACAAATTCCAAGCATGTGTATTGGACTTAGCACCCACACATGGGTTACCAAGTCCACCTGGCCTATTGGATTATGCTTAGGGGTATAAGCAACTACACAGAAAAAGTAGTTATATTTTTATTACAACGCCCCTTAAGCACAGTTTCCTATAGAAAATAATGATTAGACTAAATCATTCTACCATTCATTCTACGCATATTCACCCTAACATCCAAATTAAAATATACATCACAAAAAAGTAAACATTAAACCATGGATCACCCTGACCTAAAACTAGAAGTGGTGACTTAGCCTGTGTGTGCTTTAGAGGGTTTGTGTGGTATACTTAGCTATGGTTTTAAGGTTTCAATTTTCTAAGTGTGATGATGTTCAACTTTGATGGGTGGTTTCATTTAAGTGTTTAGATGATTTGGGTTGATTTTATTATATATTTTGTTTTGGTTTAAATGAATCCTACAATTAATTACTAAGTCTTAAAGAGATGGAAAAGAGAAGAGAACTTCTCTTTCCTTTCCTACCTTAATTAATTTCTAAAGTAGATTCATGTGTAGTTTTGTTTAGTGAATATTTTATTATGTGTTTTGATTAATCTTAAGTTTAGATAAATTCTAAACAAACTTATTTAAAAAGAAAGGCATTTTAAGATTAAGTAAAGTGAACTAAATTCACAAAGCATACATCACTTCATTTCTTTCCCAACATGTATAATATGCATATGAATGAATCCTAAGCATATCTATACATATAAATGGAAATGTTTTGCATACTTTATGATGAATGCTAAGTGAATTGCTAAAGAAAATTTGAATACTTATGATGCATGATTTTCATTAAGTAGAAAAGGAGTTTCTTATCCAATTTTCATATGCACACATGAATATATGAAAGACATAAGTTAGTATGGTGCCATTGTTAACCGGGGTGTAAGGTACAAGACCTACTTAGGGCTACTTAAAGCCTCATAATCCTAGGATTGTACAAACTAATATACTACTTTTCTTAAATACAAGCATATGTACCAAAGATTTAAATGGAAAAGAAAATTGCAAAAGTTTGTACTAGTTGATTTATTTTGTCTATGTAATTTATATGTATAAGTGTAGATATACTTTTTAAGTAAATGGTATAGAAATGAATAGGAAATAGAATTAGGCAAGTGTTTGGTTCTTTTCAAATGAACTAAACACTTTACCAAATCCTATTCAAAACTATACTAAAAGAGGGGAGAAGGAAAACTACCCTAAGCACATCCTTATATTTTACTCACATGCAAGCTTATAAATAAAATATAAGTAACACTTTCAATTTTGGTAATTGATTCATATATTTTTAAAAATAATTTGGATTTAATAGTGATAATAGCCACTCATATTTCTATTTTAGCCAAAACATGCAATTTGACATATAAGAAATATTTCACTTTCATTTTGATTTTTGAAAAGGATGAATGCATGAAATTCATATGACATACACATTTAGCATGTTGGGAAGGAACTAAAATGATGAAAGCATGTAAACACATTCACACTAATTAATTCCTAAAGACAATTTTATGAAATAAAAAAGCTTAAATTAAATCAAATTATTTTTAAGGAAGATTTGATTTTGTTTTGAGTTTGATTTTATTTAAGAAATGTGAGGTGAGTTTGTTGTTCCTAACCCATTCTCACATATGTTGGTTATTTTAATTTAGTTTTTTGGGTGATTAGATGATTTTTATATGTTACTTAGGTTAAGGTATGGATTAAGCATGCTAATTACCCCTTACATATACCACCTTAGTATAGTTAATCAAATAATTATGAGCCAATGAGATGACATAAAACCATAAAAATAATTTAAATCAGTAATGCACCTAGTAAGAAAAGGGCCTAATGCATTTGGCTCATGATTAATGATTAATTAAATAAAGATGTTTTAACTTAAGTAATTCATAACCCCTCCTCACACATGTGAGTTGAGTTTTGATTTCCTTAATGTACTTATGCTCTTGAACACCTAAGCATATACCCAAGATAGATTAATTGAGTTCTGGAAAGTTTTAGAATTTTATGAAATTAATTAAGGGGTAATTAGTGAATTAACCCTTAATTAAATGGCTGAGATTAAAGCCACAGATCAGAGGGAAAAAATGTGGGAGGCTACGCGTTGTAATCTCAGCTGTCCATCCAAATTGTGCAGATGGACGACCAAAGATTCATCCTTGCCGCTCTATGAGCAAGGAGATCTGTCCATGTTCTAGGTCATGATCTGAGCTCGATTGAGCTCAAATTGGGCTAAAATTTAGCCTACACCTTCATCATGCATTATAGATCTTATCTAATGGCTAAAATCCCATGGGATTAAACTTTCTTTGACAAAGCTCGACACTATGGCTAGATTAAGCTCAAAAAAATGGTTTACCTCACCGGAGGTGATCACTGGCGCTCGATTCCCTTGAGGAAGCTTTGTCTAGTTGAGACGAAGCTTTACTGAAGTTTGGAGGCTTTAAAATTGAGTAGATGCTTCTATGGGTCAACTCCTCATTTCCTTGAGCTCAGCCTTGATTGAATTGGATCTTCCATTGCTTATGATTTTCAAAATAAATGATTTCATTAATTAGATGAAATTATATAAGTTATAAACACCTACATGTGCTCGGACATAGAGATTTGGGTAAGTTCAACTTGGTCCTCTAATGGAGCTTGATGAAGAATGGGTTGATGTTGAGTGTTGAGTAAATTGACTTTTCAATAGAGCTCCCCTATTTTCAAGCTCTGAAAATTGAGAATGGAGATTTTCAAACCCTCTCTAGAAAACCCTCCTTCAATCTACTGAGGGTGTGTGTAGATTGAATTGAATTAGGGAGAGTATATCTCCCCCTTGAATGTTCAGATGGTTGTAAGCCTCCTTGCCATTTTGATCTAGTGCACCTCATGCAATGAGTTGGTTATGTTATTTTGAATTGCATGTGGTTCTGTTTTGGCCAGAGAAGGAGTGGTTGAGGTGGCCATGTGCTTGAATTGAGTGGAAGGAGGATTTCCATGTGGCCATTTCAATGAGTGGTCGGCCATTAAGTTGGCTAACCCAAACCCATTGGGTTGGGTGCACCACACTCTCTAGTGTTCACTTGATCTACTGAAAGTGTGCTAAGTGGTTATGAAGAGGATTTGACTAAATTTCAAGTGGAATTGGCCAAAATTTACCCTATTCCCTAGGGGTAAAATGGTCATTTGATTTGATTTCAGTTTGGGTATGTTTGATATGATGAGAAAATAGGTTTGGCTAAGTTTCATTGAATTTGGAGTTGGTTTGATGTGATTTGGCTCATGTTGATCCATTTAGGTCAAAATGGGTCAACTTGGGTCTAGTTGACCAAATGGTCAAATTGGGTCAAACCAAAGGTTGGGTCAAGTTCATATGACCATTTGAAATGTTTTGGGTGCTTTGGTTTGATTCATTTTGATTTAGGTTTGAATTTCGTTCATTTGATTTCATTTAGGTCAAATGGGTCAAGTTGACCAATTTGACCCATTTGACCTATTTGAGCTAGGTCATGGGTAGGTTTAGGTTTGGTTAGTCATATGAAATGGATTTGTGTCTTTGTTTCCAATCAACTTTGGTTAAGTTTGAATTTGGGTCAATATGACCCTTTAGGTCAAGTTGGGTTCAAGGTCAAATGGGCTAGGTTAGGTCTAGTTGGCCAATTGAGGCATTGGTCAAGTTCAATAATCATTTTGGAATAAACTTGACCCATTGGTTTCAATCAAATTGGCTTAGATAAAGTTTTGACATGTTTTGACTTTTTAGGTCAAGTTTGGTCAACTTGGGTCAAGTGGCCAATTGGGCTAGGTTGGGCTCAAATGTTAACTTGGTCAAGTTCAAACATTGATCATGAATGAAATTAGATCATTGGTTTCAATCAACTTGGCCTATGGTGGATTTTGGCTCTGTTGGGTTTCATTTTGATTAAGTGTTGACTTGATGAACTTAGGTTTGACTTGGTTTGACCCAATTTGAGTAATTGATCATCGCATGATGATTGTTGATCATATGAGAGGCTTTGGTGAGTTTGATTCAATCCAATTTGGTTAGATTCGAATTTGGCTCATTAGGATATTTTAGGTCACTCTGGGTCAAGTGAGTCTAAGTGGGTCAGATGGCTTGATCAAAGCTTGATTTGAGTTTGATTGTACTCACATATGGACTTATGATTGAAATATAAATCCATTTGCAAGAGATTTGAAGTCAAATGGATTTTGATTCATTTGACAATTTCAAGTTTAGAGGGTGAACATGAAATGGATTTTGGCTTGATTTTTGAATTGAGTTTTGGTTAAGTGATTGAAGTTTGTATTTATATTTGGATTCATGATTGAAGGATTGATTGAATCATGAAGAAAAATCAAGGGTTTGGTTTGATTTGAAATTGATTTGGCTAAGTTCAAGATTTTGACTTGAAACTCTTAGGTGGGATTTTTATTGAATTTGGGTTTGATTTTTGGGTTTAGTTTTGATTGTTTGAATTTATATTTCATTTATATATGTGAATATAAATGAGGATATAAATGGGTCATGAGAAAATTTCATGAGTTTGAAGTGATTTCAACATGATCTAAGCTAAGCCCTTAAGAGAAATCAAAGTGACTTAGGAAATATTTTGAACTTGGAATTGAATTTTAGATTTAGTTTGATTAATTTAAATTTATATTTCATTTATATATGTGAAAATAAATTAGTTATGAGAAAATTTCATGAATTTGAATTGATTTAAAGATGATTTATGTTAAGTCCTTAAGAGGGGATTAAAGGACTTAAGAAGAATTTTGAATTTGGAATTTGAATTTTGGATTTAGTTTGATTGATTTGAATTTATATTTCATTTATATATGTAAATATAAATGAGAATATAAAATGAGCTGTAAGAAAATTTTATGAGTTTGAGTTGATTTGAAGATGATTAGGCTAAGTCCTTAAGAGGAATTAAGGATTTAGGAAATATTTGGAATTCAAATTTCAACTTGGAATTTGATTTGATTAATTTAAATTTATATTTCATTTATATATGTGAATATAAATGAGAATTTAAAATGAGTTGTGAGAAAATTTTATGAATTTGAATTGATTTAAAGATGATTTAGGCTAAGTCCTTAAGAGGGGATTAAAGGACTTAAGAAGGATTTTGAATTTGGAATTTGAATTTTGGATTTAGTTTGATTGATCTGAATTTATATTTCATTTATATATGTGAATATAAATGAGAATATAAATGGGTTATGGGAAAAATTCATTAATTTGAATTGATTTGAAGATGATTTAGGCTAAGTCCATGAAGGGAAATCAAAGGACTTAGGCAAGATTTGGAATTTGAATTTGAATTTTGGAATTTGAATTTTGGTTTTAATCCTTAGTTTCAATCATGGGTTCAAATCATAAGGCATTGATTTGAGTTTGGAGAAAATCAATTAGGCTTGAACTAATTTAGGTTTGATGTTGATTTGATTTGGAGTTTGACTTGAAGGAAGGAAGTGAGGAATGTGGTTCAAGCTATAGGGTAGGCAAATTTTCCTGACACCCTTAAGGCATGATCTATTCCTATGGCTAACTCTTCTAAATCTCTAGTACTAGGTTGAGTGTCAACCTAATCACTAGATGTGTCTTAAGACTAAGGATCTCTTAAAATCTAAGAGAAGCCCTATGTCTAAGATGGAGGGGTTGAGAGCTCATCCTAAAAATGAGATCAACAAGGGGCGCCCCATAGGTGTGGTGTGATTGACGAGGAACATCGCACGTATTGGTGTTAACCAAAATAATCAATAACACTGAATGATCACAAGCACTAACAGAGACAATCTAATCCTAACCCAAGGTTTAGAAGGAATCCAGAGCTTAGTGCAATGTGACTCTACTTATGTTAAGGACATAAGAGAGGGAAGGAGGGATCCACTAGGGATAGAGTATGCAAACCTTCCACTAGGGAAGCAGGTTCAAGTCATCCACAAGAGGATGAGAGGTTTGATTTGATTTGAGTCTCGCTGCAGAGAATTTTGATTTGTTTAATTAAGTCCCGCTTGGGAAGAAGGTTGAATTTATTTCAATTTTTAGATTTGGATTTTTGAGATGGACCCTATTGGTTTGATGGATTGCTGAGTAGGAGCCATGGAGGCCTAAACTAAATTCAAATTTACCAATCCAAAGGGATAGTCTACTAACACATAGTAGGACTAGCCAACCAAAGGGATGCCTTTTGGTATGCAACAACTGTACTAGGAAAAAAGCATAGTAGACTTACATCCTCCAAAGTAGGGACTAGTTGTTGGGGTAATATATTGGCAAGGCAACTGATTGAACCCATCCTAGGGTTGACTAATGAGTGAATGCTGGGGACTTATATCAACTCAAAGATAGTCAAGATTAATTTCATGTTTAGATTTGTTTTGATGGATTCTATTGGTTTGCAATGGATCACACTAAGAAGGAGCTTATATCAGCCTGGACCTATCTCAAATTTACTGAACTAAAGGGAATAGCTTCCCGACCGTTGGGAGAACTATCCAACCAAAGGAGTGCCTTTCGATTTGTAATGATCAGTTGAGGGGAAGAAAGCTCGAGGACTTGCATCTTCCACTGCGAAAGACCACTGGAGTGATCAGTTGCTTTGGGAAATAAATCAAACCTGACCTAAGGCTTCCTATCGGTTTGCGATAATCATACTAGAAACAATGCGTCATAGTTATATATCTTCTAAAGTGAAATGACTATCGGGTTAACCTGCTTTTAACAAAATAGATTGAACCTGACCTAAGGCCACTACAGAGTGAGTATTGACCCGGGGACTTATCTCAACTCAGGTAGTCAGGCAATTCATATAGGGAGTTCTGTTGACACTGCCCTAAAGATAGGATGCCTGCTTGGGAAAAAGGGTCCTTTTTGGCTTGAATTTCTAATCCACAAGTGAATTAAATTTTTTTTATTTTGTTTAGTTTTTTTATCATGGACCCTATTATTTTATGAGTGATCAAATTGAGAAGGAGCTTATATCAGCATAGAGCTATCTCAGATTTACTAAAGCAAGGGAGAATCTACACATCTGCTGAACAAATTCTCCAACCATAGTGGTGGCTACTAGGAAAAGGGCACTGTCCAATCCAAGAGTAACCCAGGTAGTGTCTAAATGGGGTTGCAAAGGACATGATCCAAATAGAATGCCCACAGGGAGAGGGACCACTAAGGGCTTAATCCAAAATCTTGGAGAAGATGACATGGCTAGTCATATAGCAAATAGGCATTCAGTGGCCAACTCAAGGAGAAAGTGCAGGGGACTCATATTTGTCAAGAGTGGTGTATCCACCGAGTGAGTTACTACTAGCATAGCAAGCATCAACCAACCTAAGTTGCCCGTCGATTTGTAATAATTAGCTTATGAAGAAAGCTGTGGAACTCACATCCTCCTATAGTGGAACTGATTGTTGGGATAGTCACTGTATTTCGACTGGGAGACTACTGAGTGAATGCTACTAGGAGACTTATATCAACTTAAATGTAGTCAAGAGGAAAGGAGCCTCTTGGGGATTTATCTTAAACCTCAAATATACTCGACCTAGTTAGATCATGATGATTAGTTCAAGAAGAAAGCACAAGGACTCACATCTTCTTAAACAAAATCAACATGAGGTAGCTTGGTTGGGCAGTGAAGTCTACCATACTAAGATGACCCTCATTGGTTTGCAATGGTCAAGTTAGAAAAAAGCACAAGGACTCACATCCTCCAAACAAGTGAGTGACCATTGGGGGTGACATCAAGGTAGCATGTAGCAACCTAGCGACTAATGAGTGAGAGCCACAGGGGCTTGCTCCCACATAAAAATAGCTCGAGAAAAAAGATTTGTGTTTATTTTTTTGCATGTATTAAAGGGAATATGATGCTACTGGGGGACTCTTACACTTACCTTAAACATGCTTGGGGATTTTGAAGGAACAGTGACACAAATGGCAACCGAGAATTCCTACTAAGGAAGGATGCCGCTTGGGTTCTCTCACACCTAACTTAATTGTGCTAATCAAAATAGGAAGCTTCTTAGGTTCTCTCACACTTATTCTGATAGCACCAAGAGATTGTGTTTGTGTTGTGAAAGAGGGATAGGATGCCATTGGGGGACTTATATCAACTACCTTGAACACGTCATGGTGGATTCACAAGACAAGAAAATTATGCTTCGAAAGAAGAGAAGATTTTGATGAAATGGAATTAGATTTTTGTTGATTGATAGAATTATTTTTAGACACTATTTTTATGGGTAATATTTCTTCAAATAGAGCCCATTAATTGGAAGCATCGGGTGTTCCCCTTTACAATCAATGAGCTGATAAGATCCTCCTTGGTAGGCCTTCTCTATGACATAAGGGCCTTCCCAAGTGGGTTCAAACTTGCCTCCCATCTTTTAATTGGTCTCCTTAGGACTAACAAATTCTCTCTTACTCAGACATAGGATGACTTGTTGTTGTGAGCTTGAATCATTTTGGACTTATACAACTTGAGGTTACGGCACTAGACTCTCCTCAAACCTTGAGCTTTTCTAACCAACTTTGCATTATACTATAGTGATCTTGCTACCCAATGCTATCCTTGGGAGTTGAACTTCTAAAGGTAGAATGGCTTGGACCTATACACTAAGAAAAAATGTGGTAGGCGAGTTGGAGTTAATGTGAGCCACAAGGCTTCAAACAACTACTCATTCTATTGCCATTTATTATCATCAAGAGTCTTCTTTAGTATTTGGATGAGAGTTTTGTTGAATGCTTTTCTAAGCCATTTGCTCTAGGGTAGTAGATGGTGGAGTATCTATTTATCTGTGTCTTCAAGTGAAGCTGTTGATCTTGGTACTTTTGAATGCAATACCATTATTGGATATAATTCATCGAGGCACCCCAAAACTATATATGATATGGTTCTTGAAAAATTGAAGCACATGCTGAGCTATCACCTCTCTAAGTGGGATTGCCTCCACCCACTTGGAAAAGTAGTCGGTGGTAGCTAAGATGAACCGATGACCCTTGGAAGAAGTAGGATCAATAGAACCCACAATATCGGTACCCCAACACTCAAATGGCCATGAGGCCAATGTAGGGTGTAGAATGTTGGGTAGTTGGTGGAGGACCACACCGTGTACTTGACACTGATGTCATCTCCTAGCTACATCCATGCAGTCTGTAATCATCGAAGGCCAATAGTATCCTAGTCTCTTGATCTTCATCTTCATCTTTGGACTGGATTGATGTGCTCCACATAGACCTAAATGTACCTCAGTTATAATGCCATGGGCTTGTTTATCTAAACAACGTAACCACATCTAGTTAAAGGACCGACAATACAGGGTGCCATCAACGAGAGCATATGAGAGATCTCTCTATTTCACCTGATGGGCTTGTGACTTTTCATGAGGTAGTTTGCTGGTGTTTAATTAGTCTATGAATGGTTGTCTCCAATCCAACTCGTTGTCCTTATAGGCAATGACAACCTCCCCTTCAAGGGAATGTCTCTCGATGAGTTCAGCATCAATAAGGGATATGACTTGTCTATTTTGGACCCTTATTATAATGGACTCATCTTCTAGACATGCCAATTCTTTGGTAAGTTTGGCCAAAGCATCTGATACTATGTTCTTTACTCAAGGAACCTTGTAGATGGTGACTTCGAGAATTTGGGCCAACAGCTTCATGGTATACTAGTGGTACTGACGAAGCTTGGGTTTGAGAACCTTATTGGTCCCGATAATCTGGTTGATGTCCAACTGAGAATCCCCAAAGATGTTGATGCTCTTGACACTGATTGTGATGGCTAATTCTAGACCAGCAATCAAAGCCTCATACTTGGCTTCATAGTATGAGAATCTCATCACAACATGGTATGGAGTTAGGAGAATTATTCCTACCCCTGCAATTCCTAGAAGAGTAGATCGTGGTGCTTCCCTTTTTTGAAAAGAAGCTGCACCATCAAAATACATCTCCCATCAGCGGTTGTCAATGTCTCCTAAGTTCATGATTTGTTCATCAGGGAGATTATCACTAAGCGAGTCAGTATATGTGTTGCTTGAAATCCGCTAGTGCTTGTCCTTTTACCACATGGAGGGGTAAGAATGTGATATCAAACTGCAAGAGAATCATGCACCATCATGCCAAATGTCCAGATAGCATTGGCCGTGTCATGAGATACTATAGTGGATTGGTTGAGATCAAGTTCACCTTATGAAAAAGCATGAAGTGTCGTAACTTTTGAGAGGCAAAGATCAGGCAATCTCAATAGGTGGATAGTTTACTTGTATCGGATGATGAGGTAGTATAGAGCATTCTCCTTCCCTTCATCATTGGCTTGGCCAGAGCACCAGAGAGTCATCCAATGCTGTAGAGAATGAGTGGCCTACCAAGATGGGGTTCCTGATGTCTTGAGGCATCTTTGGCACTTGTCATCCCACTTGAACTTGGCATCTTTTTTTTGACAAGTGCTGAGAATGGTATGCATCTCCCTGATAGGTTTAAAATAAAGCATCTTAGATATGCCATCCATCTTTGGAAGGATTTGAGTTGAGTTAAACTCTTTCAAGGTGGTATTTCTAAGATAGCTTTAATATTTTCTAGATCTATTTCTATTTTTTAGTGTCAAACAACTAACCCAAGAATTTTCCCAAAGCTACTCCAAATGCACACTTCAGGGGATTCATTTTGAGGTTATATTATCTTAACCATTCGAAAACTACTCTCAAGTCAAAGAGATGGTCTTCCTTTTCTCTCTTGACTACTAGATCATCAACATAGCACTCAACCTGATGATGGATGAGTTCATTGAAGATCTGAGTCATGGCCGGTTGGTATGTAGCACCAACATTTTTTAAGGCCAAAAGACATGACCCTATAACAGAAGATTCTGATTAGGGTTTAAAAAGTAGTGTTCCTTTCATCTTTAGGAGACATCTTGATTTGGTTGTAGCCAGACGACCCATCCATGAAAGAGAAAACTGTATGAGATGAGGCGATGTCTACCATTAATACTTGTATAGGAAGAGGAAACTCATCCTTAGGACATTCCTTATTTAAGTCCCTAAAATTGATGTATATGTGAATTTGGTCATTCTTCTTCTTAACTAGATAACACTGCCTAACTAAGTAGGATATTTTTCTTCCCTGATGAAACCAGCATCAATCAGTTTCTTCACTTTAGAAATTACATGTTGTTCAATTTCTAATCGCATGCGTCTAGGAGCTTGGTTGATAGGGTTAGCACTAGGATCTATTGCTAGCTTGTAGACTGGTACGTTAGGAGATAATCTGGGCATCTCTTCATAACTCCATGCAAAGTAATCTTTAAACTTAGATAATAGCCTAACTAAGTCATTGGTTTCTTTTCATTCATTACAAACTATGTATCGGTGGATTTTCTTATGTCCCGAGGTTGATTTTTTTAAGCTTGTTAATTATTGAATGGATCTCCTCTTCAAATTCTGGAGGTGCATCCTTGATTTGGAGATCATCTGGATCATCTGAGATTTCTAAATACACATTCTCATAAGAGTTGGTGTTGTGTGAAAAGAATCGATCAGACTCCAAATGATTGGTAATAAAGCGATGTCGTTATCATCGATTGGACCCACCATCTAGATGTCATGCTCTTGATTGCTTTTTACTGTATTGTTCCACAACTTTTCAAAGTACTCTGACCTATGCCTAGACAATGTATGGGGAACTAAGCCTTTATGTATAAGATTATGAACACAAGGAGAGTAAAAGTCAAATGGTAATTCCATTAATTCTTTAAATGTATCCTCCTGAAGTTCTACATCAACTTCAAGACTTGAGGATGATGATCCCAAAAAGAATCTCTTCGGCTTCATATCACTGGAAGACTTAGGGGGTTCCTTAACTACTAAACCTTCAACTTTTTGGGGTGAAAGTGAGGTTAGAGCTAAGGTTCCCACCTACTACCTAATACTCTCACATTAACTTGATTCGAATACTTTGCTTTGTGAGGGGTCTTCATCACGCGGATCAAAGTCACCTCCAATGAAACTCATTGAGAGGGGTTGGATGGTATACTAATCACATTAGACTCATCTATGAGCTGGATTCCAAGTCTATGTGAATAGTAAGGGTACTCCTATGAACTGGAACATGACCTCTGTTGGTTGATGGCCAACCAGGGGGTCTTCCACCTCTGGAACTGCCTCTATTTTTGCCTCTGCCTCAACTTGGTGGAGGTCGAGTCATCCTACCCACATGTCCATATGATGGAATGGACTGTGGGTGGAATGTGATATGCAGATCTATTTCTTCTTCAATTCCCCTTTCTTGTTCACTTGGATTTTCATTTTTAATTTTTTCTTTTGCCTTCTCAGTTTCTTCATTTTCTTTTTCTTTTGAATTTGAGTTTTGTCCAAGTTCATAAGAAAGGGTGTTTTAAGAAAGATAGCAGGTCACATCATCATAAATCTCAACCTCTTTAACTGAAAATGGCTTTTCATCTCCATTGACAGTATTCAATCCCATCCTTTTTGAACTTGATGCACTGATGGAGGGAGGATGAATTTATCTTATTCTGATGTTTCCAAGGCCTACCAAGCAATGAAGTGAATGAAGTATTCGAATCAATGATGTAAAACTTGGCTTCAGTCTTCCAGTCACCTATCTCCAAAGGTAGTATTATAGAACCTAAAGCCCTCTCACCTTGTTCATTGAATCCTCTCAACATCATCTGATCTCTTCAGAGTGTAGAGATGTCAATCCTCAAATAGATAAGGGTCTTTAGACTCATAATGTTCACCAATGCACCTAGATTGATGAGAACTCTGGTAAGTCTAAATCTGCCCATGTCAATTATGATGTAGAGTGGACGGTTGTGCTCCAAGTCCCTTAGAAGTAGGTCTTCATCTGTGAAGGTGATCCCATAAGCTTCTTTTTGTGTAATGTGTGCCTCACCTCGGTCAATGAGCTAAGCATATCTCAAGCTCAAGGAGAGCCTTGATTAATGATTCCCCTCTCTTTGGATAAGACAAGGGCATCATATGCTTAGAGACAATTGTAGTCCACCTTGGGCTTATCCTCCTGTGGAGCATCCTGTGGAGGGGCTTTCTGTTCCTCATTGCTTTTCCTCTATCTTGAGGTTGAGGAACCTTGCCACTGAGGTCAGTCTCTCAGGCCCTATGGGTTCTCCTAGGAATTGGATGATTCCAAGTTTATCTCAAGAGGTGAACCCATAACATTCAGAGTAGGAAAGTCCAACTTTGAATCATAGAGAGGAAGATCAAAATTATTATAGTTATTTTGACTTAAGAGTAATCATTAAGAATAGAAGTAGACAACACATCAGAAGTGACATAGATGTAGTTCAAGCTAGCTTTATTCTTCAATTTCTTGGATTTGATAGGAGGTACAAAGTAGAAATCAAATAAAGTAAGTGGGGTAAGAGATTTGATGCCCTTATACGCCGATACAAGAGTTCTACTAGTAAAAGAAGAACTAGTTGAAGTAGAGGAAGTCACCGATGTGGTAGCTGCAATGGTAGACTAGAGGATGGATTCGATCAGTGGCTGCGCCATTGGGCTATCCCGGGCCGGCACATGCTGCTGGTGAGCTCCCTCTTTCCTTGAGTTGGCACTGGCAACTTGTAAACCATCCTTGATGTTGGAGGTTTGAGCTAACTCAAGCACCTGCAAGGAAAGTTTCTTGATCTTCTGGATAATCTTTTTAGAGGTTTTGGATAAGGAGATATCCCAACCTTCTTTAGTTTTGGAAGGATCACAAGTATCCCTAAGGATACCCTAATGGAACTGGATGGTTGTTCCACAAGGTATTCCTTCAGAATAACTACAACACCGATCTTGAAGCAATGTTCAAGCTAGTCCTTAAATGTGAAGAAATCCTCAAACATGACCTAGCATGCAGTGGTAGGGGCAAAAGTTAGGATCATGGCTTTTGCCCACTTCCTCCGGTCTCCTAGGCTGGTAGCTAAAAATTAGGCTTATTTAAGAGATTCTTAAAGAACTTCTTGATTACCTCCCTCTTAAATGAATAAGATTTATTAAATTTATCCAAAAGTAGGTGGACCATAGCTATCTAGTGGTAGGTATGTGTGCCACTACTGCTGCTGATATGGTTGAGGAGGCGTGCTATGGAGCTATGGAGGCTGTGGGGGTGGTGGTAGAGGAGGTGGAAGTGAAGGCTGTTGAGGTCGTGGTCTCTCGAACTGATCTCTAGCTGGTTGCTTCCCCTTATCTACTGCTATCACTATTCTTGGCTTCTTCTCATAGACCTTATGCGGCTTTGCTTTGGGCAACTAGTCTTGACAAGGAAACTGTTTGGCCTCTCCTTGTAGACTAGCCATCTTGTTGATTATCTTCTCAAAGGTTTGGATGGTGAAGCCCTTAAGCATGAAGGCGACCGGGCCATGGATATTCTTTAGAAGAATCTCAATGACATGCTATTCAGATAGCTGTGGCTTGCATTTCATACTCAGGTTACACCATCTGAGAATATAGTCAGGAAGGAACTCATTTGGGTGTTATTGTGCAGAATGACAACATTAACCCTTTGCTGAGCTCCAACAAACCTCTTGATAAAGAGTTACTCCAACTCAGTAAATATCTTTACTAAACCATTGGGAAGTTCAACGTACTAATCGAAAGCTATCTGTGCTAGGCTACTGAAGGAGAGGCGGAATAGCAAAGTGTTGCTACCACCAATGTTGCAACAACTGGCCCTAAAGTGTGTAATATGCTACCTCGGGTTTCCACTGCCATCAAAACTCTTGAAGGAAGGTGGCAAGAAACCCTTGGGATATTGGATTTCATCAAATTCCTCTGAGTACGGTCTACCTTGCGAAACTGATGATGCTCCGTGGGCTTGAGCCAACGCTTCGTCCACCTGTTGCTCAACCATAGACTTGATATTTTTTCCTGCAGGGTACTTTCCACTACCTTCCTATACATGCTAGTGCTACCTTATTCGAGAGCTAAGGTCTTGGCTAGGTCTAAGACATGCACTAACTATGGCTGACTAGTGTCAGCTATAGTAGGATGAACTATTGGGGCTTATTTTTGAAGTACTGAGACTACTGCTAACAAGTCCTCAAGCTGCCTCACCATCCTATCTATTTGTTCATCTTTCTGCTTTAGCTGATATCATAGGTTTTGGGCTGATTGGGTTGTGTCTTCTTACTCAACCTCATCACCTTCCATAGCCTACTACTCTCTGAGCATGGATCCCCTAGTATCTACCAAGCAAACCCCAACTGAGTCTCCCAACAAATCATCTTCATTGGGATTAAAGCTAATCTTCTCCTTATTAGACCAATCAGAGCCTAGGATCTCCTTCCTTTCCATGAAATAGTGAGCTACTATGTCATCTAAAGATCGATCTGTCTGAACGGTACAAATGCTTTCGGTTGACCAGTGATGGGATCCACATCATGAACTGTGAGGCAATGGATCTCCCTTACTACTGGAGAATCAATCCTGTGAGGACTATACTCACTAGAAGAAATGCACTCCTGGCTATCACTCACTCTAAAATGGGTGACACTCCTAAGAGGCTCTACTATCATGGGTGCAACTGGGCTATCATCTCCTCCTCGAATGCAACCATCTCTCGTGTCCTACAACCGGGCAAGGTGTTGGTGAAGGGACGACCACTATACTGTGGTCGCCATTCCGCACCATACAAGGTAGAAAGCAGAGAGCTCGACCTCACCATAGTAGGCGGTGTAGATGGAATGGGATCCTTTGGCCATATTCAGATCACCAACGGGGTTCTCTTCTCCTCGGATGTGGCCTTCATGGCCTTCAACAAAATTGGAGATGCTGCAACGTGAATAGGAGATAGTGGATGGGGGGTAGAGTGGAGTGGTGGAGACACCACCGACTCTCTCAAGATAGGAACCCTCTTCCTATGATGGGTTGTCCCTATAAGCAGAATATAATCTGTGTGATCGACATGGGTAGCATGTCAATCAAGAAAGTTAATGAGTGCTGAGGCTGATGACTGATGAATAATCCTATACCACTCTTGGCTAGTGATCTGAATGGATGTCTGGGCCTCTCTAGCCCTCTCATATCATAGATGTTTCCCCAAGCTGTGGGGGATGACAAATCTCAAGTCAAATTGAGCTCCACTGTAACGCTCTGGAAGCTCGCCAACCCGCATAGAATCATGAGGCCAGCATATGACCTCATGCTCGCAATGGCAGCATCAACCGCTAGTAGAGGTAAAGTATGGATCCTCCTAGCATCCTCTTTGTTAGACCTAGAGAAAGTATGAAATGGGTTCGTTGTAACCAGCAGGGAAATCAGAGTGGGCACCTCCTCCACAACTGACCGTGTAGCAACCTCCATCTCCCTGGTGATACGTGTATGGTATCACTTTATCATGCATTTTTTGTTCCACTTCTCAGTCCTGGTAGGATGAGTGGAGTAAGAACTAGACCTAACCTCAAAATCTAGGAAGACAATCTCTGGGATCAGAGGAGCCTTACCCATAGAGGGTGCTAATGAGTGGGTGCTAGCCCTTACTAGGGTAGCACAGGAAACCACAAGATGCATTGAGACTGGTGCTGATGCTGGTACTATCATTGGCATTGGTGTAGAAATTGTCACTGCTTTCCTCTTCAGAGAGGGGATATTAGAGTCTGATGGTAAATCAATCTGAATGATCGGCTTCTTCCCAGCCACTGTGGTCCTGCTAACAGTTGTGAGGGGAGTTCCCTCATAGGTGATCCTCATCCCTCAAAATCTCTATTGAAATGGATGAGATGGGTGTAATCTGCTCGGGGTAGATTGGCCTGAACCAAGGCCAAGTCCACGCTGAAGGAGAAAGTAAACACAAACTTCTGTGAAGCTGCCATTATAGTCAACTAAAAACTAAAAACTGAACTGTAGCTGTAACTGAGACTGATGTTGAGAATCTAGAATGTTGGAAATAAACTTGGATCAGATTTCTATTTTATTGACTTCTAAATTTGAATTTAAAATTTGAACCCACATCCAACATCTTGGAAGTGTTAAGTGGGGTTCAAATGGATTTAGAAAGGATTTAGAGATTTGATTGGAAAGAGGAATTTTTGAATATGAATTCAATTTTAACAAATTTGGGTATGTTGAAAATGGATTCAAATATTTTTAGAAAGATGCTTCTATATGTTCATGTTTGAAATTAGATTTTGTTTTGAGGACCCTTTCCTTTAACAAATTTGAGTAAGTTAAAGTAAGGGGGGTAGGAATAGTTCAAATATCTAAAGAACTGCCACCATCTCTACATCTGGTTCTATGGGTGGAATTGGTGAAGGGACGACCACGATGCTTCAGGGTCGCCACTCCTTCCGCACCACCACTGGGGTAGAAGGCCGAGCAGGAGAGCTCTGCCCCACCATAATAGTCGGTGTAGAAGGGGTAAGATCCTTTGGCCATAGCTGGATCACCAACAGGTGTGCTTTTCCCCGGACATGGCCTTCATGGCCTTCATGGCCTTATATGGAATAGGAGATGCTATAACCTGAACAAGCGATGGCCAACGAGGGGTAGAGCGGTGGGGTCGAGACACCACTGACTCTCTGTGCACAGGAACTGCCCTCCTGTAGTGGCTAGTCCTGGTGAGAAGGATACTATCAGTATGGTCGACGAGGGTAGTGCGTCGAGCTGAAAAATCAATCAGAGCAGATGCTGCCGAATGATTGTTGAACCTACATCTTTCCCTCCTAGTAATATGTGTTGTATGGACCTCACATGCCCTCTCCTGGTGAATCTACTTTCCCATGCTATGGGAGATAATATATCAAAGATCAAACTGAGTGTCGGACTCTGAGCATCCATATGCTCCTCCTACAAGGTGTAAGACAGATCATAGGCCGGCGTACAACCTACTGCTCCTAGAAACTACTGGCTAAAAATGCACCACTATAGGAGGTGATGAACGAATCCTCCTAACATCTTCTTGATCTGACCTAGAGAGAGGATGGAACTAGTTTTCTATAACTAGTGGTGAAGTAATAATGGGAACTCATCCATAGCTAATCGGGCTACTGCCTCTAACTCCCTGGCGATCCTGGTGTGGTGCCGCTTGATCATGTGGTTCATATACCTACATTGTGTATGGGTAGGATGGGAGGAGTGCGAGTTAGACCCATACTCAAATATAGGGGAGGCAAGCCTTGAGACCAAGGGAGCCTTACCCTTAGAGGGTACAGATGGTAGGGTACTAGCCCTCACTGGGGCAACATGAGCAACTTTGGGGTGAACTACAATCGGAGCTGGTACTGCTAGCACTGCTATGACTAAAGCCTATGGTACTACCATGGCTTTCCTCTTCAGTGAGGAGATATCCAAATCAGAGGGTAAGTTAATCCAGATGACCGGCTTCTACCCGGTCACCGTGGTCTTACTGAATGTAGTGAGGGGAGTGCCCTCACAAGTAATCCTGGCTTGAATCCCCAACCAAAGTGAATCAGATGGGTATGGTCCAAATGGGGAAGTCGACTTGATCCAAAGCCGATCCATACCATGGGGGAAGGTAAAAACAAACTCCTGAGAACCGGCCAATTCAATAACTATAGGAGACTGAAATTGAACTATCGCACTAACTATAAAGATCTGCAATGAGAAATGAGTTGGTATCAGATTTCTATCTTTATAGATTCTTTAATTTTTAATTTGAAAATTTGAACCCACATCCAACAACTTGAATGTGTTAAGTGGGATTCAAATAGATTTGAGAAGTTCGATTGAAAGAGGAATTTTGAATATGAATCCAGCTTCAACAAGTTTAGGCATGTTAAAATATGGATTCAAAATTTTTTGATAAAGATGCTTCCATAGGTTCATATTTGTTCAAATTTTGAATTTTTGATTTTGAGGACCCTTTCCTTTAACAAATTTGGGTATGTTAAAGTAAGAGTCAAATTGATTTTGTTTTGTTTGATTGTTTTGGAATTTTACTTAGCAAATTTAGGTATGTTAAGTGAAGTGTTTGAGAAACTGATTATTTCTTATTGTAAATTTTTGTTTTGATTTTGAAAATTTTGGAATTCTCAATTAGAAAATTTAGGTATGCTAAGTGAAGAATCCAAGTGTGTTTTGTTTAATTTTTAAAAATAGAATCCTTAGCAAATTTAGGTATGCTAAGGAATTCCCAAGTGTTTTATTTTTGATGTTTTGATTTTTGAAAAGGTAGGATCTTTAGGAAATTTATGTATGCTAAGGAAATCCTAAGTGTTTCATTTTTTTTGATTTGATTGAAAGTTGAGACTTTACTATAGCAAATTTGGTAAGATAAAGATAAAGTCCCACTTAGTTTTGTGAAATGGAAATTTTGCTTAGCAAGTTTGGGTATGCTAGATGAAATTCCAAAGGATGTGTTCAAAATTTTTGATTTGTTTTAGTTTTGAAAATGGAAACTTCTCCCTAGAAAATTTGGTATGCTAAGGAAAGAAGTTCCAATGGGTGCTTGAAAATTTTTGTTTTGACTTTGGAAACTTCACTTAAGAAATTTGAGTATGCTAGGTGAAATTCTAAAATATGTTTTGAAAATATTTGATTTTGGATTTGGAAACTTCACTTAGCAAATTAGAGTATGATAAATGAAGTTCCAAATATATGTTTTGAAAATTTAGGTTTTGGATTTGGAGACTTCACTTAACAAATTTGGGTATGTTAATTGGAATTTCAAATATGTTTAGAAAATTTTGGATTTTGAATTTGGAGACTTCACTTAACAAATTTGGGTATGTTAAATGAAGTTCCAAAATGTGTTAGAATATTTTGATTTTGGAATTTGGAGACTTCACTTAACAAATTTTGGTATGTTAAATGAATTTTCAAATGGGTTTAGAAAAATTTTGGATTTTGAATTTGGAGACTTCACTTAACAAATTTGGGTATGTTAAATGAAGTTCCAAATGTGTTTGAAAATTTTGATTTTGGAATTTGGAGACTTCACTTAACAAATTTTCTGGTATGTTAAATGAAGTTCCAAATGTGTTTAGAATTTTGAAAGTATGATTGTTTAAGTTTTACTTTTTGAAAGAGAGGACTTCCATTCAACACATTTGGGTATGTAGAATGGAAATCAGTCTTATTTTTGAAATGTGAAAATTTTATTTTGTGTGTGATTGTTGCTTTTTGAAAGAGAGGAATTCCAACTTGAAACATATGTGAGACATATTTAAGTGGGATTTCCTAAATGATATTTATTTTTTAGTTGGAAATGAAATCTTCGTTTAATAAATTTGAGTATATTAAATGAAGGTGTTCATGTGTATTTTTGAAAAGTTTGATTTTGTTTACAAATGAAACTTCCATTAAATAAGTGTGAGTGTATTGAATAGAAAGCATCATGTGTGCTTTTTGAAAACTTTATGATTATGATTTTGATTTTTGGAAAGATGGTTGTTCATTTTATTTTGAAAATGAAATCTTCATCAAAGTGAATTGAAAGAAGATGTTCATTTGTGCTTTTTTTGGAAAGTTTTATTGGTTTTATTTTTGAAAGTTTCTACATGTAACAATTATGGGAATTGTTAAATGAGGGTGGAAACTATTTTATTAAGTGCATTTTTTGAAAAGGTTTTTTTTTGAAAATCAAAGTTATTATGGAAATTTTATTTTATTTTTATTATTTTAGAAATGAAAATTTCTTTATCATAAAAATGATAAGGAGGAAGTCTTTAAGATGTTTCTTTTTGATTTAGATCTTTTTATTCTTACCCATTGGAGGACCCAATAGGGTTTTAAGACCAACAAGGAATGCGGTCCTAAAACCTAAAAATGTTGGCTAACTCAACTTAAGAATGAAATGAGCTAAGTTCCAATAGAAAGATGGATAGGCTTGGAATCATACCAAAGTGCAAACCCACTATCGATACTCAAAGATAATGATCATTTACTGAAGATGGAGAGAGGAACCATCCCCAGCAGAGTTGCCAAAAAAATCTATGGTGAAAATTTTCTATAGGATGGGGAGTCGCCTTCAAATCTGTGGGGAGAAATGAAAGAGAAAGCATATAGAAATTCATCTTTTTAGGATGCCACAAAATTTATAGATGTACTAATTCAGGTGATCGAGTATGTTATCAAGGAAATAGTGTATTATCTGGAAAGATAGAAGTCACTACCCTTTAATGGACCTAATTACCTCAATAAGGACTCCTAAGGATGATGGGTCTGCATATGTACCCGAGATTCTTCTCCTGCGTTATATGGAATGGTAAAGCCAGGATTATTTTAAATTGGGTTCATTAAGTTCCCTACAGGGGCAAGCCCCCATAGTTAATTACATCTTAAGGAATGGAGATTCCTTAGGAAAACTCTCGATTAAAGTAAATGATCGTTGTCTTCAAAATATTTCAATAGGAAAGGACTATCAATCAATTGATTTATTTTTGAGGATCAAATGGGATTGATCAAAGAGGGGGCAGTTATTATCAAAGCCAAAATAAAAGAAAAGTAGGAGATGCCCACGATGCTAGGAAACCTAGTGAGCATCTAAAACTATCCTATGGGCTTTACATTTTTGAAATTGATTGTTTGTTTGAGTTGAATTTTTCATTAGAAATTTAGGACTTATGATTCCTTAACACAATATTAAAGAAATGCCTAAGAGGTGAGGAATTATGCTTATGGGCCACAAAGAGGAGAAGCAACCTCAGAACTTAAATCTAGGAGCTTTGGCAGGGCCAAAGCACAACCTAATAAGACAAAAAATGGGTATTTGGTTGGTCTCCACAAGAGAGGACAAACCACCCAACTGCTTGGACTTACAACCACCTAGGGGTGGCTGCCAACTGACTCCTCCTATGATTTTAAATACATGTAGGCAAGTCATTATGCTTATGCAAGATAGCTACATTATTATTTATTTAGAATGAGACTAAGTCCTTAAACTCACTCCCTAAAGAGACTAGCTCATGTAAAGGGACATGTTTCAAATGACCTAAATCTAATGCAATTCAAATTTCATTTTATTTTCATTTTGAATAATTATTTTGACTTAAGAAAATAGATTCATATGACTAATGCATGATAAATAAAGTTATTGGCCAAAATCAAGAGAAGGGAGGAGGTGAGTTTCCACCTTACCCACAAAGGTCAAGCTAAGTTTCTCTGGCAAAGGTGAAAGCCTTCTAATCAAGAATGAAATAAGTTGCATTTGTGCATGATATTATAAAAGAAATTCTTATCCAACTAAGGGGTTGCTAATTCTTTTATCTTGATTTTAAACCTAAGCTTTAGGTAAGGTTACGGTTATTAAAAGCTAAACAAATCATCAATCAATTTATAAAGCTAATCATAAAAAGAAATAAAGGCCATTGTAGTCGGGCACCACCGCACAAACCCAAAAATATCAAATGTGGGTAGCCGAGCTCTACCCTTACACAACTCAGATTATAAATGAATTAAATTACAATTAAGTAATTCATTTATGGGGGTCTTCAAGCTTTATTCTTCTTTCTTCTTTGGTTCCTTCTTTGGTTGGTTGGAAGGTAGATGCTCCAACGCTTTATGTGGTGCATAAGATAGATCTTATGACCAATGCTCATCCTAATCCCATAACAATCATTCCAAAATCCTAACTACACAAATTTAGATGAAAAGGAAAAGTGGAAATCTAACTAACACCTTGAAAATAAAGGTTAGCTAAAATAAACCCCAAAAATCCCAAGCATGTATATTGGATGTATCACCTCACACATGGGTTACTAAGTCCATCTGGCCTATTGGATTATGCTTTTCCCATAAAGCACCTACAAGTAAAAGCATTTATATTTTTATTTATGATAGCGCCCCTTAAGCACAATCCTATGCAGAAAAAAATAGTTAGACTAAGAGCATCCTACTATTCATTCTACAGGCATACATCCTAACATCTAGTTAAAAACATATATCACAAAATAAAATAAAACATCAAACCATGCGCTGCCCTAACCTAAAGCTAGAAGTGGTGACTTTGTCTAATGTGTGTGCTTTGAAGGTTTATGTGGTATGCTTAGCTATGGCTTTAGGTTAAAATTTTCTAAGTGTGAAAACATGGTAAACTTAGAGGAGGGTTTTATTTAAGGAATTTATTTATTTTTGGGTTGATTTTATTTCATGTTTTGATTAGGTTCAAGAGAATCCTATAATTAATTACTAAGTTATGAAGGGAGGGAAAGAGAAGAGAACTTCTCTTTCCTTCCCTAACCAATGTAATTTCTGAAGTAGATTCACATTTTAGTTTTATTTAGTTGAATATTTTGATTAAAACTTTTAATTAATCCTAGTTTAGATAAACTCTAAACAAACCTATTCAAAAAGAAAGGCATTTTAAGATTAAATAAAATGAATCAAAATTCACATAACACATATTACTTCATTTCTTTCCCAACATATATAACATGCATATGGATGAACCCTAAGCATATCTATGCATACAAATGAGAATATTTAACATACTTTATGATGCATGCAAATTAATCCATTTAAGAAAATTTGGAAGTTGAATATGCATGATTTTTCTTAAGTAGAAAGGGGTTTCTTTATCCAAATTTTCACATACACACATGAAAGTAAGAAAAGCATAAGTGAGTATAGCTCCATTATTAACCAGAGGTGTAAGGTACAAGACCTACTTAGAGCTACTTAAAGCCTCACAACCTCAAAGTTGTCCAGACTAATATACCACTTTCCTTAAATACAAACATGTGTATAAAAGAAATGAAATGGAAAAGAAGAATGCAAAAGTTGTATTAATGGATTCATTTTTATTTATGAAATTTATGTATGCAAGTATAGGTAGCCCCTCTTAGGTGATATCATAGGGATGAATAGGATATGGAATTAGGTGAGTGCTAGGTCCTTTTCAAATGAACCATATATCTCACCAAATTCCTATTCAAAACTATACCAACATAAGAGAGAAAGGAAACATATGCTAAGCATACCTTTATAATCTTTCACATGCAAGCTCATAATTAAAATATAAGTAGCATACTTTCAGATTTGATATTTGATTTAAATATTTTTTGAAAATAATTTGAATTTAGTAGTGATAATGGCCACTCATATTTCTACTTTAGCCAACACATGTAAATTTGACATAAAGTAAACAAGTTCATTTTTAAACTTGAATTTGAAAATTTGAATGCATGAAACCACATGACATACAAATTTAACATGTTGGAAAAGACTCAAAGTAATGAAATCATGTAAACAAACTCACTTTAATTAAATCCTAAAGACATACTTATAGAATAAGAAAGTTTAAAATAAATCAAAGTGTATTCAATGTGATTTTTGTTTAGTTTGAAGTTTGATTTAATTTTAAAAAGGTGAGGAGTTTACTGTTCCTAACACATTCCCACATTTTTTTGATATTTTTGTTTAGCTTTTAGATAATTAGATCCATTTTTATGTATTAATTTGGTTAATATGAATTAAGTAACTTAATTAACCCTTACCTACACCACCTTAGAATAAGTAACCAAATAATTATGAGCCAATGAGATGACATAAAAACTCATAGGGAATTTAAATTTGTGATGCACCTAATAAGAAAAAGGCCTAATGTAATTTGGCTCACAATTAATAGTTAATTAAGCTAAGGAGTTTAGCTTAAGTAATTTCAAAACACCCTTTCATACATATGAATTAGTTTTGATTTCCTTAATTGAACTTAGGCTATTAAATGCCTAAGCATCTATCCAAAGTAGATTAATTAAGTTGGAAGTTTTTTAGAATTTTTAAAAATTAATTAAGGGGATAATTAATGAATTAACCCTTAATTAAGAGAAGATTAAGTAAAGAAAATGGGGGTTTAGGAAATAGCTTAGGACAAATGCCCCAAAATTATTCCATAAATCTCTTATATACTGGATCTGACCTTAATCAACTCTAATAATGGATTAAAATCACTAATCACACCCTAATTATGCTTAACTAGGTTAAGGGAGTAATTAGGAAACCCATATGCAATTCTCTAATTAAGCCTTCAATAAATCCCAACAAAATTAGGGGAGGTAAAAGTCATCCCCTAAAATATACCTAAGAAGTTTGGGATTAATCACAGACTTAATTAAAAGATAATTAGCAAAATGAAGTTTCTAATAAAACCTAAAATCACAGAAAAGCATAATTCAAAATCTCTTGAAATTAATTTTAAAATATTCTAGGTTGAATTATCTTTCCATAGGATTTATTTCATTTTTTTTGAATTTTATTGAGAGAGTTATGAATTTTAGAAGATCCCTAGATTAATTAGAATTAATTAAAGCATCTAAATTCCTTTAGCTCATGACGTGATGCGTGGCGGCGGCGGTCAGCGTGCTTTACACGCGTCGCACGGTCAGCATCCCACTTAAATGTCAAATCTGAAAGGTGGCTTGACGGCAGACATGCTTTGATCTCTGCCATCCATTCAAAGATTGAAAGGTCAGAGATCTCCCTATGGTTTTAAAAGGGATAAAAGAAATTCTAAACATGGGAATTATCTGGGTCATCCATACAAAATGCGGATGGACAACCAAGATCTCCCAAGTTCTTCCCCCTTGATCAATAGAGGTCATCCATGATCTAGGGAAAGATCCGAGCTTGATTCAGCTCAGATTCAAACCAAACGTAACCCACACCATCTAAAGGCAATGAGCGGCACATCCAGGATTTGCTTGAATTGAAAATTATCTTCTCAAAGGACCAACACCTCCTATGCTTGGTGGTCAGAAAATTCCATACCTCACCGTAGGTGATCACCGGTGCTCGAGATCAATGAGGTAGTAGTGGAGATGAAGCCTTATTGATGTTCCTAGGCCTTGGGATTGAGTGGCTTGCTATATACCAACACCACTTGAAGATCCTTGTGGCTTTGATCCAATTGCTTCTCTCCTTGCTATGGGAACTCTAATGGAAGCTTGAGTGTACTCGGATTGGTCCTTAGAAGAAGTGTGTAGGAGGAATCGAGGTGGTTTTCAGTGTGGAGGAAGTTCAAGATTAGATTGAGCTCCCCTATTTCAAGCACTATGCAAAACTGAGAAGATGAAGTTTGATTTCACATGTGCTTGAATTTGAGTGGAAGAGGGATTTTGAATTAGCCATTTTGATCGATGGGGTCAGGTTTGGTCTTGGGGCCAATTGGGCTAGCCCAAACCCATTGGGATGGGTGCACCACTCTTCATTAAGTCACTTTGAACTTTTAGAAAAGCATCAAGTGGATATGAAGAGGGTATGACCAAATTACCCATGGATTATGCTAAAATTTGTTCTATGGCCTAGGGGTAGGATGGTCATTTTGCTGATTTTTCACTTTGGATATGTTGGGTATGTGGAGAAACTAGGTTTGGCCAAGTTTCATGAGATTTGGAATTCATTTGATAGGGTTTGACTCATGTTGACTCATTTAGGTCAAAATGGCTCAACTTGGGTCAAGTTGACCAATTGGTCAAATTGGGTGAAACCAAGGGTTGGATCAAGTTCATATGACTATTTGAAATGTTTTGGTGGCTTTGGTTTGATTCAATTTGGTATAGTTTTGAATTTGGCTCATAGGACTTCATTTAGGTCAAATGGGTCAAGTTGACCTATTTGACCCATTTGACCTATTTGGGCTAGGTCAAGGGTAGGTTTAGGTTAGGTTAGTCATAGGGAGTGGATTGGTATCTTTGTTTCCAATCAATTTTGGTTAAGTTCAAATTTGGCTCAACATGACCCCATTAGGTCATGTTGGATCTAGGGTCAATTGGGCTAGGTTAGGTCTAGTTGGCCAATTGCAGCTTTGGTAAAGTACCACAAGTGATTTGGAATGAATTTGACCCATTGGTTTCAATAAATTTGGATTAGATCAAGTTTTGACACATTTTAACTTTTTAGGTCAAGTTGGGTCAACTTGGGTCAAGTGGCCAATTGGGTAGGTTAGGCTCAAATGTTGGCTTGGTCAAGTTCAAACATAAGTCATGAGTGAACTTAGATCAATGGTTTCAATCAATTTGGCCTATGGTGGAATTTGGCTATGTTAGGTTTCATTTTGGGCTAAGTGTTGACTTAATCAACCCATAGGTTTGACTTGGTTTGACCCAATTTGATTGATTGATCATCCCATGATGATTTTTGATCATGACAAGAGAAATAGGTGAGTTTGGTTCAATCCAATTTGGTTAGGATTAGAATTTTGCTCATAAGGGTACTTTAGGTCACTTTAGGTCAAGTGAGCCTAAGTGGGTCAAATGGCTTGGTCAAAGCTTGATTTGAGTTTGATTGATCTTGTATATGGACTTCTGATTGAAATATAAATCCATTTACAAGTGGTTTTAAGTCAAATGGTATTTTGATCCATTTGAGAATTTGAAATTCAAAGGAAGAATATGAAAGGCTTTAGGGTTTGATTTTTGACTTGGGTTTTGATTGAGTGATTGAAGTTTGTATTTATATATGAGCTCATGATTGTAGAGTTGATTGAATTATGAGAGAAAAATCAAGAGTTTGCCTTGATTTAAAATTAATTTAGCTAAGTTCAAGATTTTGACTTGAAAGGCTTAGGTTGGATTTTGAGTGGATTTGAGTTTGATTTTTGGAATTGGATTTGATTTACGTATTGCTTTTTTTTTCATTTATATATGAAATATAAATGAAATAAAATGGATCATGAGAAAATTTCAAGGGGTTGAAATGATTTGATCATGATTTAGGCTAAGTCCATTAAGAAGGATTTTAATGGACTTAGGAAAATTTTGGAGTTTGGAGTTCAAATTTTTGAATTTGGTTTGATTGATTTATATTTATATTTAATTTATATATGTTAATATAAATGAGGATATAAATGATTTATGAGAAAATCTCATGAATTTGAAATGGTTTGATCAAGATTTTGGATAAGTCCTTTAATGAAAAATTAAAGAACTTAGGAAAATTTTAGATTTGGAATTTAATTTGAGGATTTGATTTGATTGATTTATATTTATATTTCATTTTATATGTGAATAAATGAGAATATAAATGAGTTTTGAGAAAATGCCATGAGTTTGATTTGGTTTGATCATGATTTGGGCTAAGTCCATGAAGGAACACTTAAAGGACTTAGGAAAATTTTAGATTTGGAATTTGATTTGAGGGTTTGATTTGATTGATTTATATTTATGTTTCATTTATATATGTGAATATAAATGAAAATATAAATGAGAATATAAATGAGTTTTGAGAAAATCCCATGAGTTTGAATTAGTTTAGAGTTGATTTTGGCTAAGTCCATTAATGGAAAATTAAGGGACTTAGGAAAATTTTATGAATTGATTTGGAATTTTGGGTTTAGTTTGATTGGTTTGAATTTATATTTCATTTATATTTGTGAATATAAATGAGAATATCAATGGATTATGAGAAAATCTCAAAGATTTGATTTGGTTTTGGTCATGATTTTGGCTAAATCCTTAAGAGGAGATTAATGACTTAGGAAATTTGGACTAAGGAGTTTTGATGGATTTTGATCATGGGTTTCAACCATGGTCTTCAATCATGGATTTCAATGATGGAGTTGATTTGGATTTGGAGAAAACCAAATAATATTGATTTGTAGTTTGACTTCAAAGAAGGAAAGTGGGGAATGGTTTAAGCTAAAAGTAGAAATTTTCCTAACATCCTAAGACATGACCTATTCCTATGACTAACTCTTCTAAGTCTCTAGGGCTAGGTTGAGTGTCCACCTAATCACTAGATGTTTCTAAGGAACTCTTAAAGTCTAAGATAAGTCCTATGTCTAAGATGGAGGGGTTGAGTGTATTCTAAAAATGAGGTCAACAAAGGGCTTGTGGTGTGGTGTGAGAAAGAAACATATTGGTGTTGACCGAAATGATCAACAACCAAATATCACAACAACAATCTATCCTTAACCCAAGGCATAGAAAGAATCCAAAGCTTAGTGCAATGTGGCTCTACTTATGTCCAAGACATAAGAGAGGGAGGGAATCCACTAAGGGATATAGTGTGAACCTTCTACTTGGGAAGCAGGTTCAAACCATCCACAAGGGGATGAGAAGTTTGATTTGATTTGAATCTCACTGAGGAGAAATCTCCACTGGGGGAGAGGGTTGAATTTGTTTCAATTTTTTTATGTTTGAATTTTGAGATGAACCCTATTGCTTTGCAATGGATTGCACTGAAGTAGAAGGATCCATATGTGCTTTTGGAAAAGTTTTATGATTATGATTGTGATTTTGGAAAAAATGATTGTTCATTTCATTTTGAAAATGAAACCCTCATTAAAGTGAATTGAAAGAAGATATTCATTTTTTCTTTTGGAGAATGTTATTAGTTTTATTTTGGAAAGTCCTTACATGTAACAATTATGAATTGTTAAGTAAGGGTGAAGAATTTTTTGTGGAAAATATTTTATTAAGTGCATTTTTTTTAAAAAAAAGGTGCTTTTGAAAAGTAAAGTTCTTTATGGAAGATTTATTATTTTTAGGATGAACTTTTCCTTATCATGAAGATGATAAGGAGGAAGTATTTAAGAGATATTTCTTTTTATTTTGGATCTTTTTATTTTACCCCTTGGGGAAACCCAATGGGGGTTTTAAGACCAACAAGGAATGCTATCCTAAAACCAAGAGTTGTTGGTTAACTTAACTCAAGAATGAAATGAGCTAAGTGTCAATAAAATGAAGGATAGTCTTGGATTCATACCAAAGTACAAATCCACTATTGATACTTAAAGACAATGATCATTTACCAAGATGGAGAGAGGAACCATCCATCCCAAGTTCAGAAAATGTGGAGAAAATTCGCACATATAGAGTCGCCTTCAAATCTGTGGTGAAAGGAGAGGAAATATTATATATGTGGAAATTCATCTTAGTATGATGCCACACAGATCTGTAGATATACTTATTCAGTTGATTGGATACGTCATCAAGGTATAGTGTACTATCTCAAAGGAGTCACTACCCTTTAATGAAACCAATCACCTCAATAAGGCTTAAGGATGATGGGTCTGCATATATACCAAAGATTCTTCCTCTACTTTACATGGAAAAGTAAAATATGGTTTATTTTAAATCGGGTTCATTAAGTTCCCTATAGGGGCAAGCCCCATAGTTAATTACATCCTAAAGGACAGGATCCTTTAGGAAAACTCTCGATTAAGGTAAATGATTGTTGTCTCTAAAAATTTCAATAGGAAAGACTATTAATCGATTGGTTTATATTTGGGAGATCAAATGGGATTGATCAAAAGAGAGATTTATTATGAAGCCAAAATGAGAATAAGTAGAGATGCTCATGATGCTAGGAAACCTAGTAGCATCTCAAACTATCCTAAAATTGGGCTTTACATTTTGGAAATTGATTTAGTTTATTCGAGTTGTATTTTTTATTACAATTTTAGGACTTAAGATTCCTTAATACAAGATTAAAGAAATTCCTAAGAGGTAAGGAATTATGCTTATGACCCACAAAGGGGAAAAGAAATCTCAGAACCTAAATCTAGGGAGCTTCTACGAGGGCCAGAAGCACCACCTAAATCTAAGGCAAAAATGTAATTGGTTCACTTCCACAAGAGAGGATAAATCACTGACTTGGTTACAACCACGGGGTGGCTAACTCCTCCTATGATTTTAAATACATGTAGGCAAGTCTTTATGCTTATGCAAGATAGCAAGACTATTATTATTTAGAAAGAGATAAAGTCCTTAAACTCACTCCCTAAAAGACTAGATCATGTAAAGGGACATGCTTTAAATGACCTATATCTAATGCATTTCAAATTTCATTTTATTTCATTTTTGGACAATCATTTTTGACTCAGGAAAATAGGAGTTTTATGACTAATACATGAGAAAGTAGATTATTGACCAAAATCAGCTCGAAGTTTAGGTGGTGAGTTTCCACCATGGCCCTCATAGGTCAAGCCAGGTTCTCTGGCAAAGATGGAAGCCCTCCAATCAAGAGTGAAATAAGATGCTGTTGTGCATGATATTATTAAGAAAAGAACTCATCCAACTAAGGTTTCTAATTCTTTTATCTTGATTTTAATCCTAAGCTTTAGGTGAGGTTATGAGTTATTTTAGATTTAATTTGAGTTGTTAAGTTGGGTAAAAAATTTATTTTTCCCTAAAGAGCCTAATCCACATCCAGGCTATACATAAAGCAAGGAAGAAACTAGAAAAGCATGCCACTTAATGCACAAGCTAAACAAACATCAACCAATTTATAAAATTTGTGCAAAAAGAATAAATGGTCGTTTGTGGTCAGGCATCACCGCACAAACCCAAAATATCAAATGTGGGTTGGTGAGCTCTACCCTACACAAGCTGGATTACAAATGAATTAAATTACATTTAAGCAAAAGGAATTCATTGTTATGGGGTCTTCAAGCTTTATTCTTCTTTCTTCTTTCTTTCTTTTCTTTCTTCTTTCTTTCTTTCTTCTTTGGATCTTCCTTTGGATGGTTGAATGGTAGATGCTCCAAGGCTTCACATAGTGCATAAGATGGGATCTTATGACCAATGCTCAACCTAATCCCCCATAACAAATCATTCCAACAATCCTAAATGTATAAACTTTTTACATAAAAAGGAAAAGGGAAATCTAGCTAACACATGCAAAATAAGGGTTAGTCAAATCACACCACACAAATCCCAAGCATGTACATTATACTTATCACCTCACACATGGGTGAATAAGTCCACCTGGCCTATGGATTATGCTAAGGGGTATAAGCACCTGCAAGCAAGAAGCATTTATATTTTTATTTATGATAGCACCCATTTAGCACAATCCCCTACAGAAAAGAATAGTTAGACTAATCACATCCTACCATTCATTCTATGAGTAAACACCCTAACATCTAGTTTAAAATATCGATCACAAAATAAAACATAAAATCAAGCCATGCACCGACCTAACCTGAAGCTAGAAGTGGTGACTTAGGCTAATGTGTGAGCTTTGAAGGTTTGTGTGGCATGCTTAGCTTAGGACTTTAGGTTTGAATTTTCTAAGTGTGAAAGACATGTTCAACTTAGAGGAGGGTTTCATTTAAGTTGTTTAGTGATTTTGGGTTATTTTTATTTCATGTTTTAATTTGGTTTTAGTGAAACCTACAATTAGTTATTAAGTTATAAAGAGAGGGAAAGAGAAGAGAACTTCTCTTTCCTTCCCTAATCCTTAAGTAATTTCTAAGGTAAGTTCTCATTTTAATTTCATTTAGGTGAATGTTTTAATTACATCTTTTAATTAATCCTAAGTTTAGATTAACTCTAAACAAACCTATTCAAAAGAAAGGCATTTTAAGATTAAGAAAATGAATCAAAATTCACATAACATACATTACTTCAATTCTTTCCCAACATATATAACATGCATATCAATGGACCTTAAGCATACCTATACATGCAAATGAAGATAGTTAACACACTTTATGAGGCATGCTAAGTAATTCATTTAAGAAAATTTAGAAGATTTAGATGCATGAATTTTCTCTCAAGTAGAAAAGGGTTTTCTTTCTTCAAAATTTCACATACATGCATGAAAGTAGGAAAGGCATAAGTGAGTATGGTGCCATTGTTAACCAGAGGTGTAAGGTACAAGACCTACTTGGAGCTACTCAAAGCCTCAACCTCAGGGTTATCCAGACTAATATACCACTTTCCTTAAGTCCTAACATACATATAAATAAAATGAAATGGAAAAGAATATGAAAAAGTTGTTTAACGATTTCATTTTTGTTTATGCAATTTATTCATGCAAGTGTAAACACTCCTTCTTAAGTGAGAGCATAGAGATGAATAGAGAATCAAGTAAGTGTAGGGTTCTTTTCAAATGAACCCTACATCTTTCAATTCAAAACTATGCTAACATAAAAAGGAAGGAAAGGCTTACACTAAACATGACTTTATAACTCATAACATGCAAGCTAGTAATTAATATATGAATAGCACACTTTATGATTTGATGTTTCATTTAAAGATTTTTGAAAATACTTTGGATTTAATAGTGATAATAGCCACTCATATTTTATGTTAGCCAACACATGCACATTTGACATAAAGTAAACAATTTCATTTTAAAACTTTGAAAACATGAAATCATGGATGCATAAGTCACATGGCATACAATTTAACATGTTGGGAAAGATCTAAAGCAATGTAATCACATTAAAAAACTCATTTTACTTAATTCCTAAAGACATTCTTAAAGAATAAGGAAACTTAGAATAAATCAAAGTGAATTTCAAAAGATTTTTGTTAGTTTAAAGTTTGATTTAATTTTGAAAGGTGAGATTAGTTTGCTGTTCCTAACTCATTCCCACATGTGTTTTGTATTTTATTTTACTCTTTATAAAATTAAATCCATTTTTAAGTGTTGATTAGGTTAAGGTATGCATTAAGTGATTTAATTAACCCTTACCTACACCACCTTAGGAAAATTAACAAAGTAATTATGAGCCAATGAGATGACAAAAAACCCACAAGGTATGTAAATTTGCAATGCACCTAGTAATGAAAATGTCAAATGCAATTTGGCTCACAATTGAAAGTTAATTAAGCTAAGGGTTTTAGCTTAAGTACTTTTAAAACACCCGTTCACACTTATGAAAGGGGGTTTAATTTTCGTAATTAGACTTAGGATATTAAACACCTAAGCATCTACCCAAGATAGATTAATTAAGTTTTGGAGATTTTTAGAATTTTTTGAAAATTATTTAGAAGGGTAATTAATGGATTAACCCTTAATTAAGAAAGGGATTAAGGAAAGAGAAGGGGGTTTATGGAATATCTTAAGGGAAATGCCCCAAAATATTCCCTAAAACCCTACTCATTGGATCTAACCTTAATCTGACTTAAACATAGGGAAAATCCACTAATTACATCTTAATTACCCTTAATTACATGAGGGGGTAATTAGGGAATGAGCTAGCAATGTCCCTAATCAAGGCCTCAATAAATTTCAAGAAAATTAGGGAAGGTCAAGGTCATCCCCTAAAATGAACCCTAGAAATTTGAGATCCATTGGTGACTTAATTAGAAAGTAATTAGCTAATTACCATTCCCAAAGAAACCCAAATTCAGAGAGAAAGGGAAATCAAAATGCATTGAAAATAATTTTAGAATATTCTAGATGAAAATATCTATCCAAAGCATTTTCCTTTTATTTTTTTTTTGAGGAGTTATGATTTTTAGAAGCTATCTTATTTATTAGGAATTAATTAGTTACATAACTAATCCCCATTTAATACCCCATCCATAATGTGTATTGGCGATCGGTTTTGACACATCGCCATTACTTAAGTTGTCACATTGGGAGAGGCGGTGGTGGTCCATGCATTTTTACCCTTACCTGTTTGATAAAGATCAGATGATAGAGGATACACAAGCGGTTTTAAATCAGATAAGGGATTAAAAATGTGGGAAATAATCTCAGCTATCCATCTAAACATGCATGGATGGATGGCTGAGATGGGCTGAGTTCTTCCCTAAGGAGGAATGTGAGTCATTCATAATTCAAGGGAAGATTTGAGCCTGATCCTTCATGGATTCTATCAAGACTCAACCCACACCATCTAAGAGACCAGAGTGACCAATCCAACGGCTAAGATCCTATGAGATGTAAATCCACTTCACAAAAGACTAACACATCTTAGCCTAAGTGGTCAAAAATTCACTAACCTCATCGAAAGTGATCATGGTGCTCGGGATTGATGAGGTAGCTTTGTCTAGTGGAGACGAAGCCCTGTTGAAGTTCCTAGCTATTGAGGTTGAGTAGATGAGTGGGTGGACCAACTCCCCTTAGCTCCCCTTGCGGCTTTGATCGAATTGATCTTCCCCTTAGCTTTAGAACTCATTAGATACTTAGGCAAGCTCGACTAAGTCCTTGGATGATGAGTGTAGAAGGAATTGAAGTGGGCTCAAGTGTGGAGAAATTTGGAAGTCAAGGTGAGCTCCCCTATTTTGCATTGTGCAAAACTGAGGAAGATGAATTCCAAATCTCCACTAGAGGTCTTGGGAAAGCCCTATGATGTTCTCTTAAGCTTCCTAGGTCCCAATCGAGTGTGAATAAATTGTGATCTCAGTGAATTAGGGGGAGTATATCTTCCCCTATGGAAATCGAATGGCCAAGCCCATGCTTGCTGTTTTGTTCCAATTATCATCATAGAGTGGGTGTTCAAGTTGTTAGAGGTGTGCACATGGTCGTTTGGCCAGAGGAGTGGAAGCCTAACTCCATGTGCATTCAATTGAGGTTTGGGGGGAGTTTGAATTTTCAATTTCATGCATATGGGTTAGGTTTGGTAAATAGGCCAAATGGGTTGACCTAAACCCATTGGGTTGGGTGCACCACTCATCACTAGGTCCCCTTGAGGTTTTAGCAGAGCCTCAAGTGTTTGTGATGAGTGCATGACAAAAATACCCATGGGCTAAGCCAAAACTTGTTCTATGGCCTAAGGGTATAGTGGTCATTTTGCAATTTTTTCAATTTGGGTATGTTTGGTATGTTAAGAAAATAGATTGGGCCAAGTTTTGATGGATTTGGAATCCATTTGATAGGGTTTGTCTCATGTTGACCCATTTAGGTGAAAATGGTTCAACTTGGGTCAAGTTGACCCATTTGACCCATTTGACCTATTTAGGTTAGGTCAAGGGTAGGTTTAGGTTTGTCTAGTCATATGAAGTGGATTGGTATCTTTATTTTCAATCAATTTGGGATAGGTTCAATTTTGGCTCAACATGACCCCTTTAGGTCATGTTGGGTCTAAGGTCAAATGGGCTAGGTTAGGTCTAGTTGGCCAATTGAGGCTTTGGTCAAGTTCCACAAGTGATTTTGGACTTGACCCATTGGTTTCAATCAATTTGGCTTAGATCAAGTTTTGACACATTTTGGCCTTTTAGGTCAAAATGGGTCAACTTGGATCAAGTGGGCCAAATGGGCTAGGTTAGGCTCAAAGGTTGACTTGGTCAAGTTCAAACATAGGTCATGAGTGAACTTGGATCAATGGCTTCAAACAATTTGGCCTATGGTGGAATTTGGCTATGTTAGGTTTCATTTTAAGTTAAGTGTTGACTTGGTCAACCCTTAGGTTTTACTTGGTTTGACCCAATTTGATTGATTGATCATCCCATGATGAGAGGGATATATGAGTTTGGTTCAATCCAATTTGGTTAGGATCAAAAGTTGGCTCATAAGGGTACTTTAGGTCACTTTGGGTCAAGTGAGCTTAAGTGGGTCAAATGGCTTGGTCAAAGCTTGATTTGAAGTTGATTGATCTTATATATGGACTTATCATTGTAATATAATTTCATTTACAAGATGTTTGAAGTCAAATGGATTTTGATCCATTTGAAAATCTCATATTCAAAGGAAGAATATGAAGGAGTCTTGGGTTTGATTTTTGATTTGGGTTTTGATTGAAGGATTGAGGTTTGGATTTATATATGAGCTCATGATTGTAGGATTGATTGAACTATGAGAGAAAATCAAGAGTTTAGCTTGATTTGAATTGATTTTGGCTAAGTTCAAGATTTTTGACTTGAAAGGCTTAGATTTGATTTTGATTTGATTTAAGTTTTATATTTGGAGTTGGTTTTGATTGTTTGAATTTATATTTCATTTATATATGTGAATATAAATAAGAATTTAAATTGTTCATGAGAAAATTTCAAAGATTTGAAAGAGTTTAATCATGATTTAGGGTTAAATCCATTAAAGGGAATTTAAAGGATTTAATGGAAATTTTAATTAGAAATTTAATTTTTTGAGTTGGATTTGATTGATGTATATTTATATTTCATCTATATATGAGAACATAAATGTGAATACAAATATATTTTGAGAAAATCCCATGAGTTTGAAGTGGTTTGATCAAAGTTTAGGGTAAATCCATTAATGAAAAGTTAAGGAATTTAAAGGAATTTCAAACATTTTTAATTTGAAATTTAATTTTTACCTTTGATTGGATTGAGTTATATTTATATTTCATTTATATATGAGAATATAAATTAGGATATAAATTGAATTTGAGAAAATCAAAAGGATTTGAATAGGTTTGATCAAGATTTGGAGTTGATTTTGGCTAAGTCCTTTAATGAAAAATGAAAGGAATTTAGGAAAATTTTCATGAATTATTTTAAAATTTTGAATTTGATTTGATTGATTTGAATTTATATTTTATTTATAAATGTGAATATAAATGAGAATATAAATGGATCATGAGAAAATCTCAAAGGTTTGAATAGGTTTAGATCGTGATTTTGGCTAAGTCCTCAAGAAAAGGTTAAGGACTTAAGGAAAATTTTGACTTAGGAATTTTTGATGGATTTTGATCATGAGTTTCAATTTTGAATTTCAATCATGGAATTGATTTGAGGTTAAGAAAATCAATTAGAATTGATTTAGAGTTTGACTTGAAAGAAGGAAAGTGAGGAATGGTTTAAGCTAAAGGGTAGGAGATTTTTCTAACACTCCTAAAGCATGACTTATTCTTAGGGCTAACTCTTCTAAGTCTTCTAGGGCTAGGAGAGAGTATCCACCTAATCACTAGATGTGTCCTAAGACTAAGGAAACTCTTAAAGTCTAAGAGGAATCCTAAGCCTAAGATGGAGGTGTTGAGAGCTTATTCTGAAAAAGAGGTCAACATGTATGCAATAGCTGTACTAGGAAGAAAGCATAGTAACTTACATCCTCCAAAGTAGAGACCAGTTGCTGGGGTAATCTATTGGTAAGACAAGACAATCCAACCTAGGGCTGACTATTGAGTGAATGCCTGGGACTTAGATCAACTCAAAGATAGTTAAGATTGATTTCATTTTAAATTTGTTTGTTAGATTTGATGGATTCTATTGGTTTGTGATGGATCATACTAAGTAAGAGTTCATATCAACCTAGACCTATCTCAGATTTACTAAAATAAGGGGTGGCTTCCCAGCCGATGGGAGAACTATCTAACCAAAGGAGTGCCTTTTGGTTTGAAATGATCAATTTAATGGAAGAAAGCTCGTGGACTCACATCTTCCACTAGAAAAGACCACTGGGGTGATTGATTGCTTTGGGCAACAAATCAAACTCGACCCTGGGCTGCCTGTCGATTTGCGATAATCATGCTAGAAAGAATGCATCATAGTCTTACATCTTTCAAAGAAGAATGACTATCAGGGTAACCTGCTTATGGAAAAATAGATTGAACTAGACCTAAGGGCGACTATGGAGTGAGTACTAGCTCGGGGATTTATCTCAACTTAGGTAGTCAGGTAATTCCTAGAGGGAGTTCTGTTGACACTACCTTAAAGATAGGATGCTTGTTTGGGAAAATGGGCCCTTTGGAGGCTTGAAATCCTAATCCACAAGCTAATTAATTTTGTTTATTTATTTTAGTTTTATCATAGACCCTGTTATTTTACGAGGGATCAAACTGAGAAGGAGCCTATATCAGCCTAGACCTATCTCAGATTTATTGATCCAAAGGGAGAATCTGTGCATCGTTGAACAAATTCTCTAACCATAGGGGTGGCTACTAGAAAAGGGGGACTGTCCAATCCAAAAGTAACCTAGGTAGTGCCTAAATGAAATCGCAAAAGACTTGAGCCAAATAGAGTGCCTGTAGAGGATAGGGTTGGTAAGGGCTTAATCCAACACCATGAAGAAAATGACATGGCTAGTCATACATCTAATATGCATTCGGTGTCCAACTCAAGGAGAAAGCATGGGGACTCATATCTGCCAAGAGTGGTGCACTCATCGGGTGAGTCACTGTCAGCATAGTGAACATCAACCAACCTAAGGTGCCCATCAATTTGCAACAATCAGCCTAGAAAGAAAGCTCGGGGACTCACATCCTCCTATAGCAGAACTAAATGCTAGGATAGTCTGTCTTCAGCTTGACAGGTTTCATCCGACCTTGGGCAACTATTAAGTGAATGCCACTGGGGGACTTAACTCAAAAGTAGTCAAGAGGAAAGGAGCCTCTGGGGGAATTATCCTAGACCTCAAATATACTTGACCTAGTTAGAGTATGATGGCTAGTTCAAGAAGAAAACATGGGGACTCACATCTTCTTAAACAAAGTCAACATGAGGTGGCTTAATAGCTGGGAAGTAAACTACCATACTAATAAGATGCTCTTTGGTTTGCAATGATAAAGTTAGGAAGAAAGCTTGGGAACTCACATCCTCTAACAAGTGACCACTGAGGTGACATACTAGCGAGGTAGTATGTAGACCTGACCTAGAGCAACTAATGAGTGAGTGCCATAGGAGGCTTGCTCCCACATCAAGTAGCTTAAGATAAAAGATTTGTGTTTGTTGTTGTGCATGTGTTAAAAGGAATAGGATGCCTTTGAGGGATTCTTACACCTACCTTAAACACACTAGGGTTTGAAGAAATGGTGCCACGGATGGCAAACAAGGTTCCCACTAAGAAAGGATACTGCTTGGGTTCTCTCATACCTATCTTAGTTATGCTAATCAAAATAAAATGCCTCTTGGGTCCTCTTACACCTATTCTAATAGCATTGGGATATTATGTTTGTGTTGTGAAAGAGGGGTAGAATGCCACTAGGGGACTCTTACACCTACCCTAAACACGTCACGGTGGATTCGCAAAATAAGCAAACAATACTTTGAAAGAAGAGAAGACTTGATGAGTAGAATTAGATTTTCATTCTTTTTATTAATGATTATTTTCAAACATGATTTATTTCATGGGTAATATTTCTTTAGATAGAGCCCATTAATAGGAAGCATCGGGTGTTCCCCTTTGTAATAAATAAGCTGATAAGATCCTCCTTAGTAGGCCTTCTCTATGACATAGGGGCCTTCCCAAGTGGGTTCAAACTTGCCTCCCATCTTTTGATAGGTAACAATTGGTCTCCTTAGGACTAACACAAGTTCTCCTACTCAGAAAGACCTAGGGCATACCAGCTTGTTCTGAGCTTAAATCATTTTGGCTTTGTACAACTCGAGGTTCTGGCATGCCCGTAGGCAACTCTCCTTCAAACCTTCGAGCACTTCTAACCATATTGCATTCTCTATAGTGATCTTGTTTCCCAATGCTATCCTTAGTAATGGCAGTTGAACTTCTAAGGGAAGAATGGCTTAGGACCCATACACTAAGGAAAATGGGGTAGGCGAGTTGGAGTTTTGATATATGCGGTATAAAACTTCAACCACCCTTTCGTTCTACTGTTGTTTATTGTCATCAAGAGTCTTCTTCAGTATCTAGTTGAGAGTTTTATTGAATGCTTCTGTTAAGCCATTTGCTCTAGGTAGTAAATGGTGGAGTATCTCCAATCTATACCGTGTATTCTAGCAAAGCTATTGATTTTTATGCTTTTAAATGCGTACTATTATTGATATAATTCTTTGAGGCACCCCAAACCTATATATGATATGGTTCCTAAAAAATATGAAGCACATGGTGAGCTGTGACCTCTATGAGTGGGATGGCTTCAACCCACTTAAAAAAGTAGTTGGTAGCAGCTAAGATGAATCGATGACCCTTGGAAGAAGGAGGATCAATTTCTAATGTGTACCCCAACACTCAAATGGCCAAGAATGTAGGGTGTAGAAGAAGTTGGGTGGTTGGCAGGACCACACGTGCATGATGGCATCTCCTAGCCACATCCATGCAGTCTGTAATCATAGAAGGCCAGTATATCGAAGTTGCTTGATCTTCATCTTCATCTTTGGACTGGATTGATGCGCTCCATGTAGACTTGAATGTACCTCGATTACAATGCCATGGGCTTCGTGTTAGTCCAAATAATGTTACCACATTTGGTCAATAGAACAATGATAGGGTTCCATCAACAAGAGCATAGGAGAGAGCTCTCTGTTTCACCTGATGGGCTTGTGATTTCTCTTGAGGTAGTTTAGATGTTCAAGTAATCTATGAACGGTTGCCTCCAATCTAGCTCCTTGTCCAATTTGGCAATGACAACCTCCCCTTTAAGAGAAAGTATATCGATGAATTCAGCATCAATAATGGATAGGCTTGTCTATTTTGGACCCTTATTGAAATGGACTCATCTTTTGTACATGCCAATTCTTTGGCAAGTTTGGTCAAGGTATCTATCTGTATTCTTGCTTGGGAACCTTGGTGACGTGAGAATTTGGGCCAACAGCTTCGTGGTATATTCATAGTAATGATGAAGCTTGGGTATGAGAACTTGGTAGGTCCCGATAATCTGATTGATGACCAGTTGAGAATCCACAAAGATGTTGATGCTCTTGACACTGATAGTGATGGCTAACTCCAGACCGGCAATCAAAGCCTCATACTCAGCTTTATTGTTAGTGCAGAGGGTTGGATAAATAGTATGAGAGACTCATCACATCATAATTTAGAGTTAGAAGAACTATTTCTACCACTGCCTTTCCTAGGAGAGTAGATCTTGGTGCTTCACCTTTAAGAAAAGAAGCAACACTATCAAAATACATCTCCTATCGGTGGTTGATGGCCTCCCCTAAGTTCATGATTTGCTCATCAGGGAGGCCATCATTAAGCGGAGAATCAGCATAAAGTGGGAGTGTTGCTAAGAAATTTGCTAGTGTCTGTCCTTTTACCGCATGGAGGGGTGTGAATGTGATATCAAACTGCAAGAGAATCATGGATCAACGAGCCAAACTTTCGATAGCATTGGCCGTGTCATGAGATATTATAGTGGATTGGTTCCAGAGATCAAGTTCACCTTATGAGAAAGCATATAGTGGCATAGCTTCTGGGATGCAAAGATCAAAGCTAGGCAGTGTTTCTTAATAGGTGGATAGTTTGCTTCAGGGATCAGATGGTGGCTGAGGTAGTAGAGCACACTTTCCTGCCGTTCATCATTGGCTTGGGCAACAAAGCACGGAGAGAGTCATCCAATGTAGTAGTGTAAAGGATCAGTGGCTTGCCCGGAATAGGGGCTACTAAAACTGATGGCTTCACCAAGTACTCTTTTATGTCTTTGAATGCATGCTGGCATTTGTTATCTCACTTGAACTTGGCATCCTTTTTGGCAAGTGCTGAGAATGGCTTGCATCTCCCTGATAGGTTTGAGATAAAATGTCTTAGATACGCTAGCCATCCTTGAAATGATTTGAGTTGAGTTAAACTCTTAGGAGGTGGCATTTATAAGATAGCTTTAATCTTTTCAGGATCTATTCTATTCCCTGGTGTCGAACAACAAACCCAAGGAATTTCCCTAAAACTACTCTGAATGTACACTTCAGGGGATTCATTTTGAGGTTATATTGTCTTAACCGTTCAAAAATTACTCTCAAGTCAAAGAGATGGTTTTCCTTTTCTAAGCTCTTGATTACTAGATCATCAACGTAGCACTCAACCTGATGATGGATGAGTTCATTGAAGATCTAAGTCATGGCTTATTGGTATGTAGCACCAACATTTTTAAGGCCGAAAGGCATGACCCTATAATAGAAGATTCTGATCGAGGTTCAGAAAGCAGTGTTACTTTCATCTTCAAGAGACATCTTGATTTGGTTATAGCTAGATGACCCATCCATGAAAGATTAAACTCCATGAGATGAGGCAATGTCCACCATTAATTCTGGTATAGGAAGAGGAAATTCATCATTAGGACATGCCTTGTTTAAGTCCCTAAAATTGATGCAAATGCAAATTTGGCCATTCTTCTTCTTAACTAGGACGACACTAGCTAATAGGATATTTTTCTTCCCTAATAAAACTAGCATCGATCAATTTCTTGACTTTAGAAATGAACTATTGTTCAATTTCTAATCACAAGCGTCTAGGAGCTTTCTTAATACAGGTAATGTTAGGATCTATTGCTAGCTTGTGGACTGCTATGTTAAGAGATAATATGGGCATCTCTACATAACTTCATGTGAAGCAGTATTTAAACTCAGTCAATAGCCTAACTAAGTCATTAGTTTCTTCTTCATTCAGCAATGAACTGATGTATGTCGGGCATCGATTTTCTTCTATCCCGAGGTTGATTTCTTTTAGCTTGTTTATTGTTGAATGAATCTTCTTGTTAAATTCTAGTTGTGCCTCTTTGTGTTGGAGATCATCTAGATTATCTGAGATTTCTAAACACACATTCTCATAAGAGTTAGGGTTGTGTGAAAGGAAACTAACATACTCCAAATGGTTGGTAACAACTAGGCAATAATCTTCATCATCGATTGGACCCACTGTACCAAATCCTAGTCCTGCTCTTGATTGTGCTTCCCTGCCTGTATTGTTCCATAGTTTTTCAAAATATTTTGACCTATGCTTAAACCATGTGTGAGGAACTAAACCTTTTGTATAAGATTTTGAACACAAGGCGAGTAAAAATCAAAAGGTAATTCCATTAATTCTTTAAAATTATCCTCCTCAAGCTCTACATCAACTTTAGGGCTTGAGGATGATGATCCCAAAAGAACTTCTTCTACTTCATGTCATTGGAAGACTTAGGGACTTGCTTAACTACTAAACCTTCAACTTTCGAGATTAGCTAAGGTTCCCAACTACTACCTAACAGTTTCACTTAAACTTGATTCGAATACTTTGCTTGCTTGGAGGCCTGGCCTTCATCTCTATCTAGATCAAAAGTCACCTCCAATGGAACTTGCTGAGAGGGGTTGGCTAGTATGCTAATCACATTAGACTCATCCTCTGAGCTGGATTCCAAGTTTACGTGAATAGTAAGGGTACTCATATGAAATGGAACACGACCTGTTTTGGTTGAAGGCCAACTAGGGGGTATTCCACCTCTTGAACTGCCCCTATTTCTACCTCTGCCTCTACCTGGTGGAGGTTGAGCCATCCTATCCAGATGTCCATATGATGGAATGAACAATGGATGGAATGTGATATGTTAATCTATTTCTTCTTCAATTCCCCTTTCTTGTTCACTTGGACTTTTATTTTTCTTTTCATTTTCTTTTATCCTTTCTTTTGCTTCATTTTCTTTTGCTTTTGTATTTGCATTTGAATTTTGTCCAAGTTCACGAGAAAGGGTGTTTTGAGGAAGATAATAGGTTGCATCCTCATAAATCTCAACCTCTCTAACTAAAAATGGCTTTCCATATCCATTGACACGGTATTCAATCCCACCTTTTTTGTGCTTGATGCACTAAAGAAGGGAGGATGGAAAGATCTTATTCTGATGTATCCAAGGCCTTCCAAGCAAAGTAGTGAATGAAGCATTTGAATCAATGATGTAGAACTTGGCTTCAGTCTTCCAGTCACCTATCTCCAAAGGTAACACTATAGAACCTAAAGCCCGCTTACCTTGATCATTTAATCCTCTCAACATCATCTGATCTCCTCAGAGTGTTGAGATGTTGATCTTCAAATAAGCAAGGGTCTTTAGACTCATAATGTTCATCGATGCACCTAAATCCACAAGAACCCTGGCAAGTCTAAACCAGTCCATGTCAACTGTGACGTAGAGGGGACGGTTGTGCTCTAAGTACCCCAGAAGAAGGTATTCATCTATGAAGGTGATTCCTTGGGCTTCTTTTGCATAATGTCCTTCCTCACCTATAGCGGCTAGCTAAGCTAAACATATTTTAGGATCAAGGAGGGCCTTGATTAGTGATTCCTTCATCTCTTTGGATGAGATAAGGGCATCATATATGCTTATCTTAAATGAAAACTTTCTTAGATGAGATAGGATATTGTAGTCCACCTTTGACTGATCTTCCACAAGTATATCCAAGGGTGGAGCATCCTGGAAGGGTTTCTCGATCTTTAGTAGCAATGACTTATTTCCTTTATCTTGAGGTGTTGCCCTAGGAGGTAGAACCTTGCCACTATGGAGGTTGACTTTGGTGATCTCTTGAGGCAAGGTGGTGGAAGGTTCTACCTTCACTTCAAGCTCACCTATAGCTTCTCCTATGGGACTCTCAAAATCGGATGATTCCAAGTCTATCTCAAGAGGTGAACCCATAGAATTCAGAGTTGGAAAGTCCAACTCTGAATCAGGAAGAGAAAGATCAAAATTGTTATTGTTATTTAGACTTGAAGAGTTATCGTTAGGAATAAAAAAAGATAACCCATCAGAAGTGACACATATATAATTCAAACTAGCTTTATTCTTCAATTTCTTGGAATTTTTTGGAGGTACAAAGTAGAAGTCAAGTAAAGTGAGTGGAGTAAGGGATTTGATGTCCTTATTCGTTGATATAAGAGTTCTACTAGTAGAAGAAATAGAAGAGCTAGTTGAAATGGAAGAAGTCACCAGTTTGGAAGCAAAAATTGAAGGCTGGACACGGTCGGTGGCTATGCTAAAAGGCTATCCCGGGACACATCTTTGCTGATCTGCTCTGAGCTCCCACTTTCCTAGAGTTGGCGGCACTTGCAAACCTTCCTTGGTGTTGGAGAGGTGACTCAGCACTGAGGAAAGCTTCTTGATCTTCTGAATAATTTTCTTAGAGGTTTTAGATAGAGAAATATCCCAACCTTCTTTGGTTTTGGTAGGATCACATGTATCCCCAAGGGTTACCCTAATGGAACTGGAAGATTGTTCCACAAGGTATTCCTTTGGGATAACTATGACCCTTGGGTTCAAGCGGTCCTTGAATGTGAAGCAATCCTCTAAAATGGCTAACATGGTGGTAAGGGAAAAGTTTTGATCATGACTTTTGCCTACTTCTCCCGTCTCCGGGTAGCTAAAATCGTTTCTTTAAGAGATTCTTAAAGATTTTTGATTACCTCCCTCTTAAAAGAATAAGGTTTGTTTAACTTATCTAAAAGTAGGTGGACCATACACGGCGGCAAGTATGCATGCCACTTCTTGTTGGTGGTGGTATATATCGGTCTCTGGATGTGGAGGTGGAGGAGGCTAGGTACCTGATGGTGGAAAAAGGTGGAGGATGCTAAGGTCGTGGTCTCTTAGAATGATCTCTAGTTGGCAGCTTCCCCTTGTCAACTGCTATTATTACTCCAGGTTTCTTCTCAAAGACCTTCTGGCTTCTACTTAGGCAGCTGATCTTGAAAAGGCAACTATTTGGCCTCTCCTTATAGACTAACCACCTTGTTAATTTGCTTCTCAAATGTCTTGATAGTGAAGCCCTTAAGCATGAAGGTGACCGGGCCATGGATATTCTTCAAGAGAATTTCAATGGCATGCTATTCAGACAGCTAAGGTTCACACTTCATACTTAGGTTGCACCATAGAAGAATATAATCAACAAGGGACTCACCGGGGTGTTATTGTGCTATAACAAGATCACCTACAGTAACCCTTTGCTGAGCTACAACAAATCTCTTGATGAAAAGTTGCTCTAACTCAAGAATTTATTTCTTGAATTGAGGCTTGATATCAATCAGTAATACCCACTCTATGAAAAGGCAAAAAAGTTAAAGCGTCGTTGCCACCTACGTTTCAACAATTGGCCCTAAAATGTGCTATGTGCTACCTTGGGTTTCCATTGCCATCAAAGCTTTTGAAGGAAGGAGGCATGAAATGCTTGGGATATTGGATAATATCGAATTCCTCCAAGTAGGGTCTACTCTTTGGAACTGACGATCCTCCTCGGGCTTGAGCCAAAGCTTCCTTCACCTCAACCATAAATTTTATGTCCTTATCTTGTATGGAGGTACTTTCCACTACCTTCCTATACAGCTAATGCTACCTTGCTCAACGGGAGGTAGATTTTGGCTGGGTCCAAGACATGCTAACACTAAGCATCAAAGTAGTAGGTTGAACTAAAGGGGCTTGTTTCTAAAGCATTGTCGCTCCTACTATCACGCCATCTATCATCCTTCACTTCAATTGATGTTGAGGTGGGCGATGTGGTGTCTTCCTGATCAACCTCATCACCTTCCATGGCCTGCTGCTCCCTGAGAAGAGATCCTCTAGTATCAACCATGCAGACTCCAGTTGAGTCTCTCAACAAGTCATCTTTGTTGGGATCGAAGCTGACTTTCTATTCATATGACCAGTCGTACTCTAAAATCTCTCTTTGCCATGAAATAATGTGCCACTATCTCATCTAAAGAATGATCAATTTGAGCAAGTACAAATAATCTAGCCTGACCGATGTGATCACCATCGTTCACTGAGAGGCACCGGACCTCACCTATCACTAGAGAGTCAATCTTGTGTAGATTGTACTCACTAGATGAATGACACTCGTGACTGCTACTGGCTATGAGAGGGGTAGCAATCCTAAGATGTTCCACTACCACTAGTGCAGCTGGACTGTCATCTAGAATATCTAAAATCATTGTCACCATCTCCATATCCGGTTGTATGGGCAGAGTTGGCGTAAGATAGATCGGAGGGTCACCTCTTGCTCCTAAGCTGGCAGAAAATGCACCTGGCGGAGGATCCTCGACATCCAATCTCACCCAGAGGATGGAACTAGTTTTCTGTAACCAGTGGTGAAGTAATGATGGGAAACTCATCCACAGTTGATCGGGCTACTACCTCTAACTCCTTGGTGATCTTGGTGTGGTACCGCTTGATCATGCAGTTCTTATTCTTACACTGTGTACTGGTAGGATGGGAGAAGTGCGAGCTAGACACATACTCAAATGTAGGGGAGGCAAGCCTTGAGACCAGGGGAGCCTTACCCCTAGAGGGTATAAATGGTAGGGTACTAGCCCTCACTAGGGCAACATGAGCAACTCTAGGAAAATTATAATCATAGTTGGTACTGCTGGCACTACTATGATTGAAGCTTGTGGTACTACCATGACTTTCTCTTCAATGAGGAGACATCAGAATCAGAGGGTAAGTCAATCCTAATGACTGGCTTATGCCTGATCACTGTGGTCCTGCTGACTGTAGTGAGGGGAGTGCCCTCACAAGTAATCTTGGCTCCCTCGAATCCCCAACCAAAGTGAATCAGATGGGTATGGTCCAGATGGGAGAAGTCAGCTTCATCCAAAGCCAGATCCATACCATGGGGGAAGGTAAAAATAAACTTCTAAGAACGACCATTTCAACAATTGTAAGAGACTGAAACTGAACTGCTACTGCACTGACTGTAAAGATCTGCAATGAGAAATGAGTTGGTATCAGATTTCTATCTTTATAGATTCTTTAATTTTGACTTTAAAAATTTGAACCCACATCCAACAACTTGAAAGTGTTAAGTGGGTTCAAATAGATTTGAGAAGATTGATTGAAAGAGGAATTTTGAGTATGAATCCAGCTTTAACAAGTTTAGGTATGTTGAAATATGGATTCAAAATGTTTTTGATAAGGATGCTTCCATAGGTTCATATTTGTTTGAATTTTGAATTTTTGATTTTGAGGACCCATTCCTTTAAGAAATTTGGGTATGTTAAAGTAAGGGTCAAATTGATTTTAGTTTTGTTTGATTGTTTGGAATTTTACTTACTTAAAAAATTTAGGTATGCTAAGTGAAGTGTTTGAGAAAGTGATTGTTCCTTTTTGTAAATTTTTATATTGATTTTAGAAAATTTGGAATTCTCATTTAGAAAATTTAGGTATGCTAAGTGAAGAATCCAAGTGTGTTTTGTTTAATTTTTGAAAATAGGATTCTTAGCAAATTTAGGTATGCTAAGGAAATCCTAAGTGTTTTATTTTTGATGTTTTGATTTTTGAAAAGGCATTATCCTTAGAAAATTTAAGTATGCTAAGGAAACCCTAAGTGTTTCATTTTTTTTTTGATTTGATTGAAAGTGGAGACTTTACTTTAGCAATTTTGGTATGCTAAAGATGAAGTCCCACTTAGTTTTGTGAAATGGAAATTTCTCTTAGCAAATTAGGGTATGTTAGATGAAATTCCAAAGAATGTGTTCAAAATTTTTGATTTATTTTAGTTTTGAAAACTAAAACTTCTCCCTAGCAAAGTTGGTATGCTAAGGAAAGAAGTTCCAAAGGGTGCTTGAAAATTTTTGTTTTGACTTTGGAAACTTCACGTAACAAATTTGAGTATGCTAGGTGAAATTCCAAAATATTTTTTGAAAATGTTCGAATTTGGATTTGTAAACTTCACTTAGCAAATTTGAGTATGCTAAATGAAGTTCCAAATATATGTTTTGAAAATTTTTGGTTTTGGATTTGGAGACTTCACTTAACAAATTTGGGTAAGTTAAGTGGAGTTCCAAATATGTTTAGAAAATTTTTGGATTTTGAATTTGGAGACTTCACTTAACAAATTTGGGTATGTTAAATGAAGTTCCAAAATGTGTTTAAAAATTTTGATTTTGGAATTTGGAGACTTCACTTAACAAATTTGGTATATTAAATGAAGTTCCAAATGTGTTTAGAAAAATTTTGGATTTTGAATTTGGAGACTCCACTTAACAAATTTGGGTATGTCAAATGAAGTTCCAAATGTGTTTGAAAATTTTGACTTTGGAATTTGGAGACTTTACTTAACAAATTTTTGGGTATGTTAAATGAAGTTCCAAATATGTTTAGAATTTTGAAAGTATGATTGTTTAAGTTTTAATTTTTGAAAGAGGACTTCCATTCTACACATTTGGGTATGTAGAATGGAAATCAATCTTATTTTTGAAATGTGAAATTTTTATTTTGTGTGTAATTGTTACTTTTTGAAAGAGAGGAATTCCAACTTAAATTATATGTGAGATATATTTAAGTGGGATATCCTAAATGATATTTATTTTTAGTTGGAAATGAAATCTTCATTTAATAAATTTGAGTATATTAAATGAAGGTGTTCATGTGTATTTTTGAAAAGTTTGATTTTGTTTACAAATGAAACTTCCATTCAATAAGTTTGAGTGTATTGAATAGAAAGATTCATGTGTGCTTTCTAAAAAATTTATGATTATGATTTTGATTTTTGGAAAGATGGTTGTTCATTTTCTTTTCAAAATGAAATCTTCATCAAAGTGAATTGAAAGAAGATGTCCATTTATGCTTTTTTTTGGAAAATTTTATTGGTTTTATTTTTGAAAGTTCCTACATGTAACAATTATGGGAATTGTTAAATGAGGGTGAAAAATATTTTATTAAATGCATTTTTTGAAAAGGTGCTTTTTGAAAAGCAAAGTTCTTATGGAAAATTTATTTTATTTTTATTATTTTAGAATGAACCTTTTCTTATCATAAAAATGATAAAGGAGGAAGTCTTTAAGATGTTTCTTTTTGATTTAGATCATTTTATTTTTACCCATTGGAGGACCCAACGGGGGTTTTAAGACCAACAAGGAATGCGGTCCTAAAATCTAAAGATGTTAGCTAACTCAATTTAAGAATAAAATGAGCTAAGTGCCAATAGAAAGAAGGATAGTCTTGGACTCATACCAAAGTACAAACACACTATCGATACTCAAAGAGAACAATCATTTAGCAATGATGGAGAGAGGAACCATCCCCAGCGAAGTGACGAGAAAAATCTGTGGTGAAAATTTTCTATAGGATGGGAGTCACCTTCAAATCTATGGGGAGAAATGAAAGAGGCAAGCATATAGAGATTCATCTTTTTAGGATGCCATGCAGATCCACATATGTACTTATTCAGGTGATCGAGTACATCATCAAGGAAATAGAGTACTATCTCAAAATTCAGAAGTCACTACTCTTTAATGGACCTAGTTACCTCAATAAGGACTCTAAGGATGATGGGTCTACAAATGTACTAGAGATTCTTCCCTACTTTACATGGAAAAGTAAAGCGGGGTTTATTTTAAATTGGGTTCATTAAGTTCCCTATAGGGACAAGCCCCCATAGTTAATTACATCCCAAGGAATGATGATTCCTTAGGAAAACTCTCGATTAAGGGAAATGATCATTATCTTCAAAAGATTTCAATAGGAAATGACTATCAATCATTGATTTAATTTTGAGGATCAAATGGGATTGAAGAAAGAGGGAAGAGTTATTATTGAAGCCAAAATGGAAGATCAATAGGAGATACCCATGATGCTAGGAAACCTAGCGAGCATCTTAAACTATCCTATGATTGGGATTTAAATTTTTCAAATTGATTTAGTTTGTTTGAGTTACATTTTACATTAGAAATTTAGACTTATGATTCCTTAACACAAGATTAAGGAAATGACTAAGAGGTGAGGAATTATGCTTATGGCCCATAAATGGGAGAAGCAACCTCATAACCTAAATCTAGGGAGCTTTGGCGAGGGCTGAAAGCACAACCAAAATCTAAGGCAAAAAATGGGTATTTGGTTTGTCTCCGCAAGAGAAGACAAACCACCCGATTGCTTGGCCTTACAACCACTTGGGGGTGGCTACAACTAACTCCCTATGATTTTAAATACATGTAGGCAACCCATTATGCTTATGCAAGATAGCTAGGTTATTATTTATTTAGAAAGAGACTAAGTCCTTAAACTCACTCACTAAAGAGACTAGATCATGTAAAGGGACATGCTTCAAATGACCTAAATCTAATGCAATTCAAATTTCATTTTATTTTCATTTTGGACAATTATTTTGACTTAGGCTAGTAGGATTCATATGACTAATGCATGAGAAATAAAGTTATTGGCCAAAATCAGTGAGAAGGGAGGAGGTGAGTTTCCACCATGGCTCTCAAAGGTCAAGCCAAGTTTCTTTGGCAAAGGTGGAAGCCCTCCAATCAAGAGTGAAATAAGATGCATTTGTGCATGATATTGTAAAAGAAATTCTCATCCAACTAAGGGGTTGCTAATTCTTTTATCTTGATTCTAAACCTAAGCTTTAGGTGAGGTTATGAGTTGTTTAATTTTTATTTTGAGTTGTTAGGTTGGTAAAAGATTTATTTTTCCCTAAAGAGCATAACCCGCATCCAGGCCATACATAAAGCAAGGAAGAAACTTGGAAAAGAATGCCACTTAATGCAAAAGCTAAACAAATCATCAATCAATTTATAAAGCTAATCACAAAAAGAATAAAAGGCTCTTATGGTTGGCACCACCAGCACAAACCCAAAATATCAAATGTGGGTAGCCGAGCTCTACCCTTATACAACTCGGATTACAAATGAATTAAATTATAATTAAGCAAGGAATTCATTGTTATGGGGGCCTTCAAGCTTTATTCATCTTTCTTCTTTTCTTTTTTCTTCCTCTTTTATTCTTTCTTCTTTGGTTCCTTATTTGGTTGGTTAGAAGGTAGATGCTCCTAGGATTTACATGGTGCATAAGATAGGATCTTATGACCAATGCTCATCCTAATCCCCATAACAATCATTACAAAATCCTAATTGCACAAATTTACATGAAAAGGAAAAGTGAAAATCTAACTAACACTAATAAAACAAAGGTTAGCTAAAATAAACCACATAAATCCCAAGCATGTATATTGGACTTATCACCCAACAAATGGGTGACTAAGTCCACCTGGCCTATTGGATTACGCTTAGGGGTATAAAGCACCTACAAGCAAAAGTATTTATATCTTTATTTTTGATAGCGCCCCTTAAGCATAATCCCCTATAGAAAAGAATAGTTAGACTAAGAGCATCCTACCTTTCATCTATGGGCATACACCCTAACATCTAGTCTAAAATATATATCACAAAATAAAATAAAACATCAAACCATGCACCGCCCTAACCTAAAGCTAGAAGTGGTGACTAAGGCTAATGTGTGTGCTCTGAAGGTTTGTGTGGTATGCTTAGTTATAGCTTTAGGTTCAAATTTTCTAAGTGTGAAAATATGTTCAACTTAGAGGAGGGTTTCATTTATTTAATTATTTTTGGGTTGATTTTATTTTATGTTTTGATTAAGTTCAAGTGAATCCTACAATTAATTATTAAGTTATGAAGGGAGGAAAAGAGAAAGAGATCCTTCACTAACCTAAGTAATTTCTAAAGTAGATTCACATTTTAGTTTTATTTAGGTGAATGTTTTGATTAAATCTTTTAATTAATCTTAAGTTTAGATAAAATCTAAAAAAACCTATTCAAAAATAAAGGCATTTTAAGATTAAGTAAAATGAATCAAAATTCACATAGCACACATTACTTCATTTCTTTCCCAACATCTATAACATGCATATGGATGGAATCTAAACATATCTATACATACAAATGAGAATATTTAACATACTTTATGATGCATGCTAAGTAATCCATTTAAGGAAATTTGGAAGTTGAATATGCATGATTTTTCTTAAGTAGAAAGGGGTTTCTTTATCCAAATTTTCACATACACACATGAAAGTAAGAAAGGCATATGTGAATACAACACCATTGTTAACTAGAGGTGTAAGGTACAAGATCTGCTTAGGGATACTTAAAGCCTCACAATCTCAGGGTTGTCTAGACTAATATACCACTTTCCTTAAATACAAACATGTGTATAAAAGAAATGAAATGGAAAAGAAGAATGCAAAAGTTGTATTAATGGATTCATTTTATTTATGCAATTTATGTATGCAAGTATAGGTAGCCCCTCTTAGGTGATAGCATAGTGATGAATATGATATGGAATTAGGTGAGTGCTAGGTCCTTTTCAAATGAACCATATATCTCACCAAATTCCTATTCAAAACTATACCAACATAAGAGAGAAAGGAAACTTATGCTAAGCATACCTTTATAATCTTTCACATGCAAGCTCATAATTAAAATATAAGTAGCATACTTTCAGATTTCATATTTGATTTATATTTGTTTTTAAAATAATTTGAATTTAGTAGTGATAATAGCCACTCATATTTCTACTTTAGCCAACACATGCAAATTTGACATAAAGTAAACAATTTCATTTTTAAACTTGAATTTGAAAAATATGAATGCATGAAACCACATGACATACAAATTTAACATGTTGGGAAAGACTCCAAGTAATGAAAGCATGTAAATAAACTCACTTTAATTAAATCCTAAAGACATTCTTATAGAAAAAGAAAGTTTAAAATAAATCAAAGTGTATTCAATGTGATTTTTATTTAGTTTGAAGTTTGATTTAATTTTAAAAAAGATGAGTTGAGTTTGTTCCTAACCCATTCCCACATGTGTTTGATATTTTTGTTTAATTTTTAGATAATTAGATCCTTTTTTATGTCTTAATTAGGTTAAGGTATGAATTAATTAACTTAATTAACCCTTACCTACACCACCTTAGAATAATTAACCAAATAATTTTGAGCCAATGAGATGACATATAACTCACAAGAAATTTAAATTTGCAATGCACCTAATAAGAAAAAGGCCTAATGCAATTTGGCTCACAATTAATAATTAATTAAGCTAAGGGGTTTAGCTTAAGTAATTTCAAAACACCATTTCATACATATGAATTGGGTTTTGATTTTCTTAATTGAACTTAGGATATTAAACACCTAAGCATCTATCCAAAGTAGATTAAATAAGTTCTAGAAGTTTTTCTTAGATTTATTAGAATTTAATTAAGGGGATAATTAATGAATTAACCCTTAATTAAGTGAAGATTAAGGAAAGAAAAAGGGGGTTTATGGAATAGCTTAGGACAAATCCTCCAAAATTATTCCATAAACCTCTTATCTACTAGATCTAACCTTAATCAACCCTAATAATGGATTAAAACCACTAATCACACTCTAATTATGCTTAACTAGGTTAAGGGAGTAATTAGGAAACCCATATGCAATTCTTCAAATTAATCCTTCAATAAATCCCAAGAAAATTAGGGGAGGCAGAAGTCATCCCATAAAATATACCTAAGAAGTTTAGGATTAATCAAAGACTTAATTAAAAGGTAATTAGAAAAAATTTCCAATAAAACCCAAAATCAGAGAAAAGCATAATTCAAAATCCCTTGAAATTAATTTTAAAATATTCTAGGTTGAATTATCTTTCCATAGGATTTTATTTCATATTTGTTTGAGTTTTATTGAGAGAGTTCTGAATTTTAGAAGATCCATAGATTAATTAGAATTAATTAAAGAAATCTTAACTAATCTTTTAGCTCACAGGGTGACGCGTGGCAGCGGCGGTCAGCGCACTTTACATGCATCATGTGGTGAGCATCCCACTTAAATGTCAAATCCAAAAGGTGGCTTGACAGTGGACACGCTTTGATCTCTACCATCTAATCAAAGATCGGATGGCTAGAGATCTCCCCGCAGTTTTAAAAGGGATAAAAGAAATTCTAAATGTTGGAATTATCTCACCATCCATGATCTAGGGGAAGATCTGAGCTCGATTGAGCTCAGATTCAAACCAAACTTAACCCACACCATCTAAAGGCAACGAGTGGCACATCCAATGGTGGGATTTGCTTGAATTCTCTTCACAAAGGACCAACACCTCCTATGCCAGGTGGTCAAAAAGTTCCATACCTCACCAACGCTCGATATCGATAAGGTAGCTTCATCTAGTGGAGACGAAGCCCTACTGAAGTTCCCAGGCCTTAGGATTGAGTGGCTTTCTCAATGGACCAACACCACTTGAAGATCCTTGTGGCTTTGATCCAATTCTCTTCTTGCTATGGGAACTCCTATGGAAGCTTGAGTGTGCTCGGATTGGTCCTTAAGAAGTGTGTAGGAGGAATTGAGGTGGTTTTTAGTGTGAAGGAAGTTCAAGATTGAATTGAGCTCCCCTATTTTCACACTATGCAAAACTGAGAAGATGAAGTTTGATTTCACCCTAGGAAGCATGGGGAGGCTAAGGAATTACTTCTCTAACTTCCCTAGGTTCAATCAAAATGAGGACTGATGGATTTGAATCAATTAGGGGGAGTATATCTCCCCCTTGAAGGATCGGACAACCGTAAGCTTATATGTCATTTTGATCCAATTGATCAGAATGGGAGGGTTATTTGATCAATTAGATGTTTGCACATGGTCAGTTTGAGACCTTGAGTGGAATGCCAACCTCCCATGTGCTTGAATTTGAGTGGAAGGGGGATTTTGAATTAGCCATTTTGACCCATGGGGTCAGGTTTGGTCTTGGGGCCAATTGGGCTGACCCAAACCCATTGGGTTGGGTGCAAAACTCTTCATTAGGTTCCCTTGAGCTATTAGGAAAGCATCAAGTGGATGAAGAGGGTATGAACAAATTACCCATGGATTAAGCCAAAATTTGTTCTATAGACTAGGGGTAGGATGGTCATTTTGTTGAGTTTTCACTCTGGATATGTTGGGTATGTGGAGAAACTAGGTTTGGCCAAGTTTCATGAGATTTGGAATTCATTTGATAGGGTTTGGCTCATATTGACCCATTTAAGTCAAAATGGGTCAACTTGGGTCAAGTTAACAAATTGGTCAAATTGGGTCAAACCAAGGGTTGGGTCAAGTTCATATGACCATTTGAAATATTTTGGTTTGATTCAATTTGGTATAGTTTTGAATTTGGCTCATATGACTTCATTTAGGTCAAATGGGTCAAGTTGACCTATTTGACCCATTTGACCTATTTGGGCAAGGTCAAGGGTAGGTTTAGGTTAGGTTAGTCATATGGAGTGGATTGGTATCTTTGTTTCCAATCCATTTTAGTTAAGTTCAAATTTGGCTCAGCATGACTCCTTTAGGTCATGTTGGGTCTAAGGTCAATTGGGCTAGGTTAGGTCTAGTTGGCCAATTGAAGCTTTAGTAAAGTTCCACAAGTAATTTGGAATGAATTTGACCCATTGGTTTCAATCAATTTGGCTTAGATCAAGTTTTGACACATTTTGACTTTTTAGGTCAAGTTGGGTCAACTTGTGTCAAGTGGCCAATTGGGTAGGTTAGGCTCAAATGTTGGCTTGGTCAAGTTCAAACATAAGTCATGAGTGAACTTAGACCAATGGTTTCAATCAATTTGGCCTATGGTGGATTTTGGCTATGTTATGTTTCATTTTGGGTTAAGTGTTGACTTGGTCAACCCTTAGGTTTGACTTGGTTTGACCCAATTTGATTGATTGATCATCCCATGATGATTGTTGATCATGATGAGAGGCATAGGTGAGTTTGGTTCAATCCAATTTGGTTAGGATTAGAATTTGGCTCATAAGGATACTTTAGGTCACTTTGGGTCAAGTGAGCCTAAGTGGGTCAAATGGCTTGGTCAAAGCTTGATTTGAGCTTGATTGATCTTGTATATGAACTTATGATTGAAATATAATTCTATTTACAAGTGGTTTGAAGTCAAATGGATCTTGATCCATTTGACAATTTCATATTCAAAGGAATAATATGAAAGGTTTTAGGGTTTGATTTTTGACTTGGGTTTTGATTGAGTGATTGAAGTTTGTATTTATATATGAGCTCATGATTGTAGGGTTGTTTGAGTCATGAAAGAAAATTAAGAGTTTTTCTTGATTTAAAATTGATTTGGCTAAGTTCAAGATTTTGACTTGAAAGGCTTAGGTTGGATTTTGAGTGGATTTGAGTTTGATTTTTGGAATTGGATTTGATTGTTTGATTTTATATTTCATTTATATATGTGAATATAAATGAGAATAAAAATGGATCATGAGAAAATTTCAAGGGTTTGAAATGATTTGATCATGATTTAGGCTAAGTCCATTAAGAAGGATTTTAAAGGACTTAGGAAAATTTTGGAGTTTGGAGTTTGAATTTTTGAATTTGGTTTGATTGATTTATATTTATATTTCATTTATATATGTAAAGATAAATGAGGATATAAATGATTTATGAGAAAATCTCATGAATTTGAAATGGTTTGATCAAGATTTTGGATAAGTCCTTTAATGAAAAATTAAGGGACTTAGGAAAATTTTAGATTTGGAATTTAATTTGAGGATTTGATTTGATTGATTTATATTTATATTTCATTTATATATGTGAATATAAATGAGAATATAAATGAGTTTTGAGAAAGTCCCATGAGTTTGATTTGGTTAGATCATGATTTGGGCTAAGTCCATGAAGGAACACTTAAAGGACTTAGGAAAATTTTAGATTTGGAATTTGATTTGAGGGTTTGATTTGATTGATTTATATTTATGTTTAATTTATATATGTGAATATAATTGAGAATATAAATGTGTTGAGAAAATCCCATGAGTTTGAGTTGGTTTAGAGTTGATTTTGGCTAAGTCCATTAATGGAAAATTAAGAGACTTAGGAAAATTTTATGAATTGATTTGAAATTTTGGGTTTAGTTTGATTGGTTTGAATTTATATTTCATTTATATATGTGAATATAAATTAGAATATAATGGATTATGAGAAAATCTCAAAGATTTGAATTTTTTTATCTTGATTTTGGCTAAACACTTAAGAGGAGATTAAGGACTTAAGAAATTTTGGACTTAGGAACTTTGATGGATTTTGATCATGGGTTTCAATCATGGACTTCAATCATGGATTTCAATCATGGAGTTGATTTGGATTAGGAGAAAATCAAATAAGATTGATTTGGAGTTTGACTTGAAAGAAGGAAAGAGGGGAATGGTTTAAGCTAAAGGGTAGGAAATTTTCTTAACACCCCTAAGACATGACCTATTCCTATGACTAACTCTTCTAAGTCTCTAGGGCTAGGTTGAGTGTCCACCTAATCACTAGATGTGTCTTAATACTAAGGAGCTCTTAAAGTCTAAGAGAAGTCCTATGTTTAAGATTTATGGAAATGAGGTCAAGAGATTTCAAAGTGATGTCATTTTATTTGGAAATGAAATTTTCATTCAATAAATTTGGGTATATTGATTGGAGATATTCATATGTGTTTTTGAAAAAAGAATTAGTTTTATTTGAAAATGAAACTTCCATTCAATGAGTATGGGTATATTGAATGGAAAGGTTCATATGTGTTTTTTGAAAATTTATTTTTGATTTTGTTTGAAAATGAGACCTCCACCCAATAAGTGTGGGTATATTGGATGGAGACATTTATATGTGCTTTTTGAAAATATGAAAATCCGAACCTAACACATGTGGAATGTGTTAAGTGGAAGTTCAAAGTTAAGATTTTTGTTGAAGAGGTAATATCCATTCAACACATTTGGATGTATTGAATGGAAAGGCCCATCTTCAAATTTTATGCTTTATGAAAATATGATTGTTGGAATTTTATTTTTGAAAATGAGGTCTTCACCAAAAGAATTGAGTGAAGAAACTCATTTGTATTAGTAGAAAAATGTAATTATTGGAATCTTTTTTTTTTTGAAAAGATGATCTTACATATTAACAATCATAAAGATTGTTAGATAAAGGTGATTTAGGAAAACTTTTGTGTAAAATATTTTATTATGTGCATTTTTGAAAGAGTGCTTTTTGGAAAGCATGATTTTTTTATAAAGGATTTATTTTGTCTTTATTGTTTTAGAATGAACCTTTCCTTACCATAGAAATGATAAGGGGGAAGTCTTTAAATATTTTCTTTTTATTTTTACCCATTGGAGAACCCAACGGGGGTTTTAAGAACAACACGGGGTGAGGTCCTAAAACCTAAAGATGTTGGTTAGCCTAACTTAAGGATGAAATAAGCTAAGTGCCAATGGAACGAATGATAGTCTTGGATTCATACCAAAGTATGAACCCACTATCGAAAGTTGGAGACAATGATCATTTACCAAAGATGGAGAGAGGAACCCTCTCTAGTGGAGTCGAAAGAAAAATCTGTGGTGAAATTTTTATATGTGTTAATTCTAAAGAATAAAATATATACTTCCATCTTCACTCTATGCGGGATAAAATTAAGATAGAAATATATATCTCTCCTTTTATGCATTTTGACACCATGTAGATCCGCATATATTTTTATTGAGGGTGATCGGGTATGACATTATGAAGAGGTGTACTATCTCAAAAGATAGAAGTCATCACCCTACAATGGACTTAATCACCTCAACAAAGACTCCTAAGGATAATGGGTTTGCATGTGTACCAAAGATTCTTCCCCTATTTTACATAGAAAATTAAAGTATGGTTTATTTTAACCAGGTTCATTAAGTTCCCTACAAGGGCAAGCCCCATAGTTAATTACATCCTAAGGAATGAGATCCCTTAGGAATATTCTCGATTAAGGTAAATGATCATTGTCTCCAAAGATTTCAATAAGTAGGACCATCAATCGATTAGTTTATTTTGAAAGATCAAATGAGATTGATCAAAGAGGGAGAATTATTATCGAAGCCAAAGGAAGATAAGTAGGAGATGTTCATGATGCTAGGAAACCTAACAAGCATCTCAAACTATCATATGATTGGGCTTTACATTTTTGAAATTGAATTACTCATTTGAGTTGACTTTTTATTAAAAGTTTAGGGCTTATAATTCCATAATACAAGTTATATAAATGTCTAGGAGGTGAGGATTTATGCTTATGGCCCATCGAAGGGAGAAACAACCTTAGAACCTAAGTCTAGGGAGCTTTGGCGAGGGCCAAAAGCACTTAAATCTAAGGCAAAAAATGGATATTTGGTTTACCTCCACAAGAGAGGACAAACCATCCGACTGCTTGGACTTATAACTGCCTGAGGGTGGCCGCCAACTAACTCCTTCTAAAATTTTAAATTCATGTAGGGAAGTCATATGCTTTATGCAAGATAGCTAGGCTGTTATTTATTTAGAAAGAAACTAAGTCCTTAAACTCACTCCCTAAGAGACTAGATCATATAAGTGTATGTGAAATGACCTAAATTTAAAGAAAAACATATTACAAGTTATTTTATTTTTGGACAATCATTTGACTTAGGCTTATGGGATTCATATGCCTAATGCATGAGAAGTAAGATTATTGACCAAAATCAGTGAGAAGGGAGGAGGTGTGTTTCCACAATAGCTCTCAAAAGTTAAGCCAAATTTTTCTAAAGGTAGAAGCCCTCCAATCAAGAGTGTAACAATATGCTTTTATCCATGATGTTATAAAATAAATACTCATCCAGCTAAGGGGTTATTAATTCTTTTATCTTGATTTTAACTTAGGCTTTAAATGAGGTTATGAGCTATTTATTTTAATTTTGAATTGATTAATTTGATAGAAGATTTATTTTTTCCTAAGAGCCTAATCGTCATCCAGGACATACATCAAAGCAAGGAAGAAACTAAGAAAATATGCCATCTTAATGCACAAGCTAAACAAAACATCACATAATTTTATAAGGCTAATGTAAAAGAATAAAAAGGCCATTTATGGTTAGGCACTACTACACAAACCCAAAAATAAATTGGATAGCTGAGCTCCACCCTTATACAACCAGATTACAAACGAATTAATTTATAATTAAGCAAGAAAATTCATGTTCTGGGGGGTCTTCTTTCTTCTTTTCTTCTTTTCTTCTTTCTTACTTTTCCTTTCTTCTTTGGTTCCTTCTTTTGGATGGTTGGAAGGTGGTTGCTCCAAAGACTTCACATGATAAATAAGATGTAATCATGACCAATGCTCATCATAATCCCCCAAAACATTCATTTCAAAATCCTAATTACCAAAAATTATATATGAAAAGGAAAAGTTAATCTAACTAACACAAAATAGAGATTAGCAAATCATACAAATCTCAAGCATGTATATTGGACTTAGCACCCAACACATGGGTAAACAAGTCCACCTAGCCTATTGGATTATGCTTAGGGGTATAAGCACCTGCACGACTAAAGCAGCTATATTTTTATTACAGCACCCCTTAAGCATAATCCCAAAAAATAATGATTAGACTAAATCATTCTACCATTCATTCTACGCACATTCACCCTAACATCCAGACTAAAAAATACATCACAAAATAAAAGCAAACATCAAACCATGCACCACCCTGACCTAAAGCTAGAAGTGGTGACCTAGCCTAATGTGTGTGCTTTAGAGGGTTTGTGTGATATGCTTAGCTATGATTTTAAGGTTTGATTTTCTAAGTGTGAAGATGTTCAACTTAGATGGGTGGTTTCATTTAAGTGTTTAGTTAATTTGGGTTAATTTTATTTTGTATTTTGCTTTAGTTTAAATGAATCCTACAATTAATTACTAAGTTTTAATGAGATGGAAAAGACAAGAGAACTTCTCTTTTCCTTCCCTACCTTAATTAATTTCTAAAGTGGATTCATGTTTAGTTGTTTTAGTGAATATTTTATTATGTGTTCTAATTAATCTTAAGTTTATATCAATTCTAAACAAACCTATTAAAAGAGAAAGGCATTTTAAGATTAAGTAAAGTGAAATAAATTCACAAAACATACATCACTTCATTTCTTTCCCAACATGTATAACATGCATATGAATGAATCCTAAGCATATCTATACATACAAATAGAAATGTTTAGCATACTTTATGATGAATGCTAAGTGAATTACTTAAGAAAATTTGAATTCTTATGATGCATGATTTTCATTAAGTAAAAAATGAGTTTCTTATCCAATTTTTATATGCACACATGAATATATGAAAGATATAAGTGAGTACGACGCCATTGTTAACAAGGGGTGTAAGGTACAAGATCTACTTAGGGCTACTTAAAGCCTCACAATCTCTGGGTTGTCTAGACTAATATACCACTTTCCTTAATTACAAGCATATGTACCAAAGAAATAAATGAAAAAAAAAAATGCAAAAGTTTGTACTGGTTGATTTATTTTGTTTATGTAATTTATATGTACAAGTGTAGATATCCTTCTTATGTAAATGGCATAGGAATGAATAGGAAATAGAATTAAGCAAGTGTTAGGTTCTTTTCAAAAGAACTAAACACTTTACCAAATCATATTCAAAACTATACTAAAAGAGGGGAGAAGGAAAACTACCCTAAGCACATCCTTATATTTTACTCACATGCATGCTTATAAATAAAATATAACTAACACACTTTCAATTTTGGTAATTTATTCATATATTTTTAAAAATAATTTGGATTTAATAGTGATAATAGCCACTCATATTCCTATTTTAGCCAAAACATGCAATTTCACATAAAAGAAACATTTCATTTTCATTTTGATTTTTGAAAAGGATGAATGCATGAAATCCATATGAAATACATATTTAGCATGTTGGGAAAAAACTAGAATGATGAAAGCATGTAAACACATTCACCCTAATTAATTCCTAAAGATAATCTTATGAAATAAAAAATCTTAAAACAAATTAAATTATTTTTAAAGAATATTTGATTTTTGTTTTGAGTTTGATTTAATTTGAGAAATGTGAGGTGAGTTTGCTATTCCTAGCCCATTCCCACATATGTTGGTTATTTTAGTTTTGTTTTTGGGTGATTAGATGATTTTTATATATTACTTAGGTTAAGGTATGGATTAAGCATGTTAATTACCCCTTACCTATACCACCTTAGTATAGTTAATCAAATAATTATGAGCCAATGAGATGACATAAAATCTCACAAGGAATTTAAATCAATAATGCACCTAGTAAGAAAAGGGCCTAATGCATTTGGCTCATGATTAATGATTAATTAAACAAAGAGGTTTTAACTTAAGTAATTTCATAACCCCTCCTCACACATGTGAGTTGAGTTTTGATTTTCTTAATGTACTTAGGCTTTTGAACACCTAAGCATCTAACCAAGATAGATTAATTGAGTTTTGAAAAGTTTTATAATATTATAAATTAATTATGGGGGGTAATTAGTGAATTAATCCTTAATTAAGGATGGATTAAGGAAGAGGGGGGGGTTAGGAAATATCTTAAGGAAAGCATCCCAAAATTATTCCCTAAATCTCACATTCACTTAATCTAAAACTTAACTGACTCAATCAGAGTGTTAGATCACTAATTATGCCCTTAATTAAGCCTAATTATATTAAGGGAGTGATTAAAGAATGAACTAGCAATTCTCCTAATTAAGCCATTAATAAATCCCAAGAAAATTAAGCAAGGCAGGAGTCATCCCACTAATTAAGCACAAAAAGTTTGAGATTAATCAATGGATTAATTAAAGGGTAATTAACAAATTAATATTCTCAATAAAATACAAATTTAGAGAAAAGAATTATTCAAAATCAATTAAAATTAATTTTAAAATATTCTATGTTCAATTATCTTTCATATGAAATTTATTTCATACTTTTTTGATTTTTCTACACTTAGATATGAATTTAAGAAGATTTGGTGATTAATTAAAAATTAAATAATCCCTAATTATATTATTAATCCATCAGCGCCATGTGTGTCGTTGACACGACATGAGCTTTCCATGTGGTGTGATGAGATTGGCTCTTTAACCCATCACATAGTAGTGCCGTGTGGCGGCGACACTATGTGCTTTCTCCTCATTATCATCAAAGATTAAAGCGAGATTAAAGTCGTGGAAAAATGAAATGTGGAGGCTACGTGTTCTAATTTTGGCCATCCATTCAAAATGCTCAGATGGACGGCTAGAGATTCATCCCTGCCACTCTCTGTGAGCAAGGAGATCTGTCCATGTTCTACGCCATGATCCGAGCTCGATTGAGCTCGGATTAGGCTAAATTTAACCCACACCTTCATCATGCATTATAGATCATATTTAATGGCTAAAATCCCATGAGATTAAACTTTCTTTCACAAACTCCACACTATGGTTAGATTAAGCTCAAAAAAATGGTTTACCTTGTCAGAGGTGATCACCAATGCTCGATTCCCTTGGAGAAGCTTCATCTAGTTGAGACGAAGCTTTATTGAAGTTTGGAGGATTTGAAATTGAGTAGATGCTTCTATGGGTCAACTCCTCCTTATCTCGAGCTTGACTTTGATCAAATTGGATTCTCCCTTGCCTTTGGTGCTTGAGAAAGAGCTTAGGCAAGTTTGACTTGGACCTCTGATGGAGCTTGAAGAAGGAATTGGGTTGATGTTGAGTGTTAAGTAATTTGGCTTTTCAATAGAGATCACCTATTTTCAAGCTCTAAAAATTGAGAATGAAGATTTTCAAACCCTCTCTAAGAAGCATAGGAAGACTCTTTAAGGCTTGCTTTGAGTTCCTATACTCAATGGAGGGGTGTGTGAATTGAATTAAGGGAGTATATCTCCCCCTTGAAGGATCAGATGGACGCAAGCCTCCTTGCCATTTTGATTCAATACACCTCATGGAATGAGTTGGTTAGGCTATTTTGAATTGCATGTGGTTTAGTTTTGGCCAGAGAAGGAGTGGGTGAGGTGGTCATGTGCTTAAATTGAGTGGAAGGAGGATTTTCATGTGGTCATTTCAATGGGGTGGGTTTGGCCATTGGGCTGGTTGGGCTGACCAAAACCCATTGATTTGGACGCACCATACTCCCTAGTGTTCACTTGATCCACTAAGAGAGTCCTAAGTGGTTAAGAAGATGATTTAACCAAATTCCAAGTGGAATTGGCAAAAAAATTACCCTATGGCATAGGGGTAAATTGGTCATTTGACCTTGATTTTAGTTTGGGTATGTTTGATATGATGAGAAAATAGGTTTGGCCAAGTTCATTAAATTTGGAGTTGGTTTGATGTGATTTGGCTCATGTTGACCCATTTAGGTTAAAATGGGTCAACTTGGGACAAGTTGACCAAATGATCAAATTGGGTCAAACCAAGGGTTGGGTCAAGTTCATATGACCATTTGAAATGTTTTGGTGGCTTTGGTTTGATTCAATTTGGTTTAAGTTTGAATTTGGTTCATTTGATTTCATTTAGGTCAAATGGGTCAAGTTGACCAATTTGACCCATTTGACCAATTTGAGCTATGTCATGGGTAGGTTTAGGTTTGGTTGGTCATATGAAATGGATTTGTATCTTTGTTTTCAATCAATTTTGGTTAAGTTAGAATTTGGCTCAATATGACCCTTTGGGACAAGTTGGGTTCAAGGTCAATTAGGGTTAGGTTAGGTCTAATTGGCCAATTGAGGCTTTTGGTTGTTTAACAATCATTTTGGAACTTGACCCATTGGTTTCAATCAATTTGGCTTAGATCAAGTTTTGACACATTTGACTTTTTAGGTCAAGTTAGGTCAACTTGGGTCAAGTGGCTAATTGGGCTAGGTTAAGCTCAAATGTTGACTTGGTCAAGTTCAAACATTGATCATGAATGAACTTAGATCATTGGTTTCAATCAACTTTGCTATGGTGGATTTTGGCTATGTTGGGTTTCATTTTGGCTAAGTGTTGACTTGGGCAACCCTTAGGTTTGACTTGGTTTGACCCAATTTGAGTGATTGTTCATATCATGATGATTGTTGATCATGATGAGAGGCTTAGGTGAGTTTGATTCAATCCAATTTGGTTAGGGTTAGAATTTGGCTCATAAGGGTACTTTAGGTCACTTTGGGTCAAGTGAGCCTAAGTGGTCAAATGGATTTTTGATTGAAATATGGACTTATGATTGAAATATAAATCCATTTGCAAGAGATTTGAAGTCAAATGGATTTTGATTCATTTGACAATTTCAAGTTCAAAGGGTGAACATGAAATGGATTTTGGCTTGATTTTTGAATTGAGTTTTGTTAAGTGATTGAAGTTTGTATTTATTTTTGGATTCATGATTGAAGGATTGATTGAATCATGAAGAAAAATCAAGGGTTTGGCTTGATTTGAAATTGATTTGGTTAAGTTCAAGATTTTGACTTGAAAGGCTTAGGTGGGATTTTGATTGAATTTGGGTTTGGTTTTGGTTGTTTCAATTTATATTTCATTTATATATGTGAATATAAATAAGATATAAATGGTCCATGAGAAAATTTCATGAGTTTGAAGTGATTTGAACATGATCTAGGTTAAGCCCTTAAGAGAAAATCAAAGTGACTTAGGAAAGATTTTTAACTTGGAATTGATTTTTAGATTTAGTTTGATTGATTTAAATTTATAATTCATTTATATATGTGAATATAAATGAGAATATAAATGAGTTATGAGAAAATTTCATGAATTTGAATTTATTTAAAGATGATTTAGGCTAAGTCCTTAAGAGGGGATTAAATGACTTAAGAAGGAATTTGAATTTGGAATTTGAATTTTGATTTACTTTGATTGATTTGAATTTATATTTCATTTACATATGTGAATATAAATGAGAATATAAAATGAGTTGTGAGAAAATTTTATGAATTTGAATTGATTTAAAGATGATTAAGGCTGAGTCCTTAAGAGGGGATTAAAAGATTTAAGAAGGATTTTGAATTTGGAATTTGAATTTTGGATTTAGTTTGATTGATTTGAATTTATATTTCGTTTATATATGTGAATATAAATGAGAATATAAAATGAGTTGTGAGAAAATTTTATGAGTTTGAGTTGATTTGAAGATGATTTAGCTAAGTCCTTAAGATGGAATTAAGGATTTAGGAAATATTTGGAATTTGGAATTTCAACTTGGAATTCATTTATATATGTGAATATAAGTGAAAATATAAAATGAGTTGTGAGAAAATTTTATGAATTTGAATTGATTTAAAGATGATTTAGGCTAAGTCCTTAAGAGGGGATTAAAGGACTTAAGAAGGATTTTGAATTTGGAATTTGAATTTTGGATTTAGTTTGATTGATTTGAATTTATATTTCATTTATATATGTGAATATAAATGAAAATATAAATGGGTTGTGGAAAAATTCATGAATTTGAATTGATTTGAAGATGATTTAGGCTAAGTCCATGAAGGGAAATCAAAGGAATTAGGAAAGATTTAGAATTTCGAATTTGAATTTTGGATTTCAATCATGGGTTTCAATCATGTGGCATTGATTTAAGTTTGGAGAAAATCAATTAGCACATTGACTTAGGTTTGATGTTGATTTGAGTTTGACTTGAAGGAAGGAAGTGAGGAATGTGGTTCAAGCTATAGGGTAGATAAATTTTCCTAACACCCCTAAGGCATGACATATTCCTATAGCTAACTCTTCTAAATCTCCAGGGCTAGGTTGAGTGTTCACCTAATCACTAGATGTGTCTTAAGACTAAGGATCCCTTAAAATCTTGACAAGTCCTATGTCTAAGATGGAGGGGTTGAGAGCTCATCCTAAAATGAGGTCAACACCCCATAATTAATTACCCTCTCAATAAGTGAGAGAGAACTTTCAATTAAGGCATGTCGTTAGATCAATAAATGCATAGTGTATGTATATATAAAGGCGTAATATGCACTCCACTAATCAACATAATTATATAGTCATTTATAGTGTTATATATTTATGTCCTTTTAAGATAAACTTTTGAAGCATTTTATCATCATCAACTCTATTATCTAATTATATTTGTATCTCGAACACTATTGTAATCAATATTATATATACATTATAAAATATATTACATGTATACTTTGGTGTGTTTTATTCAGTTATATTTGATCCAAGACTAACTAATTTAATATGGGTTGATTCAAATTTTCTTAAGTTGAACATCTATTTCAATTTTTTCCAACTCATATAGGTCTAGAATTGCAGCATAACAATTTTTTTAGATTTGTTCATGCACTTATTCAATGCACCAATAAAGTTTGTTAGTAACAAATCAAACTGCCAAATGCTATGATATAATTTTAGGGTTATAAGCAAAAGAAACATTTAAAAAAATTAAAGTTCTTATATTATGTATGTTGGGATCATAAAAATTCCTATGTGATCAAGCACAACTTCTAACATGATGCTCAAATCTTGAAACAATTTAAAAAACCAAAATGATACTTAAATTTATACAAAAAATAAATAGGAGGACAAAAGAGTGCAAAACAACACAAAAACCTTGCAAAAAAGCCCAACTAATTGAGACAAGGTTGATGACATAATGATTGCTAGATTTGGAGCCCGAAAGAGTCTTATAGTCTGAACTAACCAAAATCGCCCAATTCAACCAAGTCTCTTCCTTCACAAAATATTTATAAAGTGAAGATGATGAAGATGGCAATACTCAAAGGTCACCCAAAGGAGTTGTCCTAACTCAATTGATGTTAAGCATGCACTCATTATTGTGTACTTTGCCTATGAAATTTCTAACTTCTCAAAGTCATGATATTCTCCAAAATCTCCATTCCAACTAATTGCACTCAAAAGATAAATATTTCATATAAAAATAGTGAGACATCATCATAATTTTATGGTAACCCCAAGTTCAAGAAATAAGCAATCTAAGAATTATTCTTGTCAATCAAACCATCAGAATTTTGACACATGCTCAGCGTGATTTGCAGTGTCAAGATTTTAAAAGTGTTACATTTGAATTTCCCATTTAAGACATAGTTTACAATGACCATCAACAAACCACCATTGTCAGCCACTCAAGTTAATCTGATCTTAGCGGTCCAATTAGGTATACTAAAGGCAGTATCGCCCAACCAAATTTTGATATGCAAATTGAAGCATTCATCATTACTAGCTATACTAAAAATTCCATATTATTCTAAATAAGGGGCATTATGCATTTAAAAAAATTTAACAAATAGGCCTCAATTCGACACAATTATGGCAGTTAAAGATGTAAAATTTTTTAACCAAAGAAGAACCCATATCCTTGGGAAATCCTATAGGTAGTTGTCATGGAAGCATATAATTTTGCAAGCCTAGAGGTGCCAAGATTCTTGTAAAGATCATAAAAAAACTCATCTTTCTTGATATCTATGTCACAACTTTTTTTTAATGTAGACATTATTATTTATAGACGCATATCATAAACTTGTTTGCAACAAATCAATATTAAACCTAAATCTGGGCACATGCTTGGGGACTTAATTCAATCCTATTGTGTTTTTGGGTTAGCCTTAGGAATAAAAATTCTTACTTGACCCACCCTAACCAAATGCGAGATTTTTAAGTTTATTTTGAACAAGTTTAAACAATTTGACTTGTTCAAAACTCAGATACCAAATTGGAGAGCCTAATGAGGATATTGGGTTAGGTTAGGCTTGAGCAAATATTTTCAAGCTCTCATCCGATTTGATCTAGCCCAAATGAGTCGGCTTAAGCCTAGTTGCATTGCATCCACACCTTAGTCGCAAACCTACTTGCAATGCAGTTGTTATTGCATCTAGATTACATCCACACCTTGTTTATAATGTTAAACCATTTCCCACAATTTTTTCTTCAAGACCTATCACAATACTATGCCTTCTTTTTTTTCTCTCATACCTCAAGTATTACTTAGGCACTATTAAAGGCAATAAGATTGCTTGATTGGCGTGCTAGGTGCAACCCTAAAAAAGGAAATGAATATAACACTTATAAAGTAATTTTATGTTTCATTGCATTCCAAGATTTACCTACCAATAGTTTGTCTAACTTATTTCCAAGTGTCTCTTACTTCTCATATCTTGATGCTCTTTTGTGTTACCTCATGTCAAATTATCAACATAAAATTTTAACTTATCTTTAATTTTAAAATATTAACACATATCTTTTCAATTAGCATACCACAAACTCATGCCTTAAGACACTCACAGGTTTGTAATGCCTCTTACATGAGTGTACTAATGTGATCTCATCTTGCCTTGTCCATGTGCCTAGATGAGCATTTGGCAAATTTACATTTGTCGTCAAATTATAATTCTATGGATAAAATGACCTAATTCTTCTTTCAAAGTTTCAATTAGATGACTTATAAACTCATAAGCATTTCATTTATTTTCTATATGAGTAATCAAGTAATAAACTTCAACTCATAATAACAAATTTTTTATTCTTACCCTTCTCCTTCAACATAACATTTGATATAAGCTAAAACATAACATAGATTATATTGTAAATATATCATAATTTTATTGTATTGTAAATTGACCGTGAGAGTGCATGTATATGGTCATGAGCAAGAAATTTCACTTTTCAGTTTGTTAGAAATAATGTTCAATAAAATTTTATTACCAAAAGTTAAAAAAATAAAATAAAGAGAATCATGACAAATATTGGTTTTACCAATATTTTTTGATATAAAAAATGTCCCTAAAAGAGGCGTTATGGAGATAGCAAGCATCATTGATAACCTAGACATGTTCCATGTCTAATTGTTATTATCAAAATGCATGTCTATATGTTCTAGTTTAGATATTAAAGTACAATCAAAATATTTCTAATGATATCAAACATATTCTTGAGAAGATTATAATTCAAAATACAAGTAGTAGAATGAAAGATAAGAAAAAAAATGAATTTCTTGCCCATAATCACATGATTTTATAATTTTTAGATGATCCCAATATGCAATTAGAATACAATCAAAATGAGAGCTATCAACTTTCTTATTTCAATAAATTTCATTCTTTCAAGAAAGAATCTTATTCTTTTACGCTTTACATATTCTTTTTTTCACATCCACACACACAAAACACTAATGAAATATAACATCCCCTTCATTTTTGTGCTAAACCAAACAACTACCTTCATGTTTGAAGTCAATCTTCTTCAATTTGAAAATAATAACATGATAAAAGCATAAATAATTAAATCTAGCACACTGCCTTAATTACTACAAAAAATTATTGTTGTGTTGTGCATGGGATAACAACTATTCTCCTAAATAAACAAGCTCATCTAGATAAAATTTCCAAGGATGAGGTTAATTAAAGTCCTTAATAGTCCATTTACACTAATTAAACCTAATGTAACTCATTTTTTGTGCAATAGAGATCTCTAAATATTAGGCGGAAAATAATCACATACCTCATTTGACATATGAAATATACCATCACAATTTCTATATCAAACATTCACTTTTGGTAGATGTTTTTGCATGAAATTTAACTATAATTTTTAACAATTTTTAATGATCAAATATAAGATAAAAATTGTTTGAATTTTTTTTCTTAGCATCACTAGAACTAGTGGTTGTGGGCTCCAAAAATTTGCCAAAGACCTCTCCACATATTTAAATTGAAGAGAGTGATTTAAGTGTCGATGTAATTTTTAGATGGCAGATGGAATAGTAGATAAGACACTACCCAAAGATTTCTTCCTTATTTTGTGAGAACTTTAGATCTGGTTCCAGGTTTCCTATAGCTGCAAGCAGTTATAGTTAATTACCCCTCCCAATAAGTGAGAGAGAACTTTCAATTAAGGCTAGTCATTAGATCGCTTGATGTGTGGATATAGTATGCGTGGAGTTTTGAAATTTCATTTAGAATTTGGAATTTATGAAATTCATCATCATTAGCTTAAAGCAGATGGTTGGGAGAATGATGACGTGCCTGATCTAGATCCCATGGTTCTGTCATCCTAGGCCATCGTGGTCCCTAGTCTACTTAGTCAAAGGAGGTAGTTGACCCAACCTAACCGAATGATTCTTATTAGTAACACATGGGTTACGTCATCCAAGAAATTCTTGTAGACCTAGGGTGGTGTTTATCTAGGGAGACATTCTTAAGTCTACCTTAGCTAACAAAGAGCTGCCTATGATTCACAACTCAAAGGGGTAGAGCCATTGGAGAGCATACGAGCTACAGTCGTGATCATAATATAATGGAGCATTACTAGCCAAACCACCCGATCAGAGGACTCTAGTAGTAACCGCATCATCTGTGGAGCCTACTGGCCAAGCCACCCAATTAGAGGACACGGGTCACATTTTTACTAGCATGAGATTGACTGAGAGTGAACATAGTAGAATACTTGATTTGACATTGGTTTCTTTGTGAGATAGAGTTTTCTTAATTTATCACCTCCGACAAATAATTGCGGAAGGTGGATATATTGAATTTTGCTTTAAGCTTTTAATGATTAAATTTAATTTACGTAGTTTTTAGATTGATATTTGATTTAAGTTAATTTGATTTGAAATTATAATCACATTTTTATGGAAGTATCCCCTCTGGTTGAAATCACCATTCAACATAGCCATCATCAAGGTAGTTAATTGATTGACTCGAATATACTTGAGAACTTTAGATCCTATCGACTATATTTAGCTCATAATAGAAAATCAGATCTATTATCACATGATAGAATTAGCTTCTCATATATTTTTAGAAATTGAAACTCTTATAATTGATATTTTGGTTTTGTTAACCTAGACCTAGTCCTAAGACTAAACAGGAAAACAACCAGCACAACATCCTCAAACAATAAATTTAAGCATTTAGTATAGTATCGGGGCCCATGCAGGTGTATTTGAGAATGCCTTAATTAACATCTTCTGTTCGCTTGTACGATGTGTTGCGAATCTGGTGGCATTGAAGGTGTTGTAAATTGGTCTATCTTGATCTAATTCGAGTATTTGATAAGGCGATGAATACACTTCAAATATTTTTCAAGGATTCATCGCTTATGCTTATTAGCAATCATACGATCTCATGGAAAGTTTCTGATGAATTCTTTAATTTTCTTCAATTTATTTGAATCTATTTGAAGAGTGTATCTTAATTCCAAGAGGCTCTCTTGTGCTTTGATTTGATGTTCAATCAAGATTCCTATTTCTTCGGAGATCAGACCTAATTTTCAATTGCTCAATTAGTTGTATGATCTCTTATTTGTGAATTTAATACTTTGAGTGTTCAATAAAGGCTCTATTCACATAAACAAGCATTAACTCTAACATCCCTAACTCCACATTAGGTTTCATATTTAAGGAACAACTAAACTTTAAATTTTATTATAATTCCTTTATGAATTTAACATTTAACTCCCCCTATCTCAGTTAAGATTTGTTTAGTTCTCCTCCCCTTTTTGTTTAAGAAATTTGTGAGAACATGGACTCATTTACTTAATTTCTTTTTATGAGAGTTGGTCCTTCATTACTCCCTCCAATTTCTATAAATAATAAGGCCAAGAGGGGTCTTATATTTCATTCCATTTATTTGAGGAGTTAGAATGTTTGAAAGAGAAAGGTTAATTTTTTAGTGGGCTTTCAACTCCGCTTAGATAAATCTTATAAATGCTTTTCACCTCTTTTTTCTTTGATTTAATGTTTTACTTTTGTATTCATTGTATGTTCTTTTCCCTCCCTTCTTTTCCTTCTTGTTTGATGCTTTTAATTTGAATTTAGCTTTAGGTTTCTTTGTTTAGCATTCTTAAGTCAGTTCTTTTTATTCTCCAATTTTTTTTCTAAGTCAAAAGATTTGATGAAATTTCGGCAGCATTTTGGCTAGGGGGAACGATATCTAATAGATGTTGGCTTACTTGTTACACCCTAATGAGCATAGAGAGTCGTGTCTTACGACACCACAGTCGATTTTTCATCTCATCATACTCTAATGAGCACGATGAGGCCTTCAAACCTGCAAAAAGATAAGCATATGCATATACACAATCACATCACACATGTTTAAACCTATTTTTCTATGCGTTGTAATGATCGGCAAGGAGACGGATATGGAGATGCCAGAAACCGAGAGAAGAACTCGCCTAATGATGATTTTCCTCTCCGGCTGTAGCAAAAGAAAAGGTTGGAAGGAGACTGAAAGGGAGATGCCAAAAACTAAGAGAAGAACACTAATGAGTGTTTCTCTTCCAAAGGGAATCAAAAAAGTGCTGCGATTGGAGGAAGGAGGAGGTATACTAAGAGGAACCCCTAATGATGGAGTTGCCTCTACCCTGTGAAAAGAGGAGTTTAGTGCGTGCCTTTGAGAAATGAGGGAATGAGGGAATTTCAGCCAAGTGAAAGGAGGGAAAATGGAGCGGGATTTTCAGATTGAAGAAATAAGAGAATTTTTGGATTGAGGAAATGAGGGAAGAAATGGAGAAGGAAGAAGAAGAAATGGAAGAGGAAGAAGAAGGAGGGAAGAGGAAGAAGAAGAAGGAGTAAACCTATCTTGCTTGTGGTTGGAGAGGAGAGAAAAATAGAGAGAGAGAGAGAGAGAAAGGCCTTGCATTTTCAATTTGGATGAGGGAAGTGGGAGGAGGAGTTTCTGTTCAGTTTAAAGAAGAAAAAAATCAGTTGGAGGAGGACTTGCGTTTTGCTTGAGGAGGAAGCGAGGAAGAAGGTGTGTTTCATGCGTTTGAATCATGGAGCGTGGAGAATCGGAAGAGGGGGAGCGAGCCTTCAGGTTTTGAGATCCTAACGGAAGGGGAGGGATGATCGGGCTCTTGTGCATGAAGAGCAGAGATTAGGGCCGAACCAGCTTTAGGGGGATTTAGGGATTTAGGTTAGGGTTAATTAGTAAAATGGGCCTTTTAAATGATTTTTCAAGCATTTAATTAACCTTAATGTAAACTTCATGGCAACACGATTAGAAAATTAATATATATATATATATATATATATATATATATATATATATATATATATATATATATATATATATATATAACATATAACATGGTTCGTTTCTCAATCGGTGGCCGTTTGGTTCAAGTCGGCGTCGAATTGGGTCAATTTCAGCTCAAAATCTGCGTTATGATCGACCGCTCAATTTTTGCACAGACTTGTCTGAATTACGTGAGAATAGTCTTACTTGATAGATTTTGATGTTTCAAGACTAACAACATAATCAACTTTACGAACGGAGGTCACTTAGTTTGCATCGGCGCCTCCTGATCTCGATATGCATGCAGCGCATTGGCTTCGATACGATCGGTTGATCATCAAGTTGTAATATTTATATTATCAATGGGAGGTCATTTGGGTTGAGTTTGGTGACATCGATTGTATTTTAGCTTATTTTATGTCTTTTGTTTTTGATTCATTGATATTTACCGAGACTCATCCAATTGGCGTGTGGACAATCACATTTGGTAGTTTTTTGATGTTTTGAAGCTAACATGATCAATTTCATGAGCAGAGTTCATTTGGAATCATATGACTTCTCTCAACTTTGACATCACGTGCACATTGAAGCTTCGATAGCTTGATTGGTTGATCTTTAGATTATACAATATTTATATTTTGACCAATTTTGATGTTCTGAATGTGATGACGAAGTCCGTTCATTGATCAGAGGCCATTTGGACTGATTTCGGCAATGTTTGGCGCATCTGAGCTCTAATTTGTGCTCCAAAGCATCTGAAGTCGATTCACCTTATTATTCGATTGACTTGTAGCATATGTGAAGGTCAACAATGGTATGAAAGGTTTTGAGATTTTTTAAGGTTGTATGATCATCAATTGGATGTAGCAATTTTTTTTTTACAATGGAAAGCTCCAATTTTTTCAATGCAAAGCTTCATTTTCATAAGAAGATTATATACAGTTTCAATGAGTAGAGACTTTTAAATATTAAACATTCACTAAAATGCATTTTTTTTATAGGTTTGATGGTATCAAAAGCTATAAATCATGTTGCATTAAATAAAAAAAGAAAAAAATGTGGTGTAATAAAAATGAGTTACTAATAGTTTAATTAAGCAAACTATCATCACTCAAACTAAAAACCAAAATAATAAAACCTCAATTTTAGGTGGAGTCAATTGTTAACAAGAGTGTTGATCAAGAAGCTACTATTGAAGACTAAATTGATAGATAAATGATTTTTGAGCTATCAATAAGAAATGATAACCAAAAAAATATTGTTTGCATAGGATAGAATAAGATGGAAAGATGAAATAAACCCAAAGGTTTGATTTGGTTGACATTTTAAGAATGGAAACATAAAAGAAATTTCAAATGTTGGATATCTATTGGGAGCTCTATAGTTAGGATTTTCATAGCACATGTTTTATGTATGACATTAATTTTGGACTCGAAATTTGGATATTCAAAATAGGGAGATAATTGCTACAATTTTTATATGTAAATCTTGATGTAAGTATATGAATAAAAACTTTCATTTTTGACTAAATGGTCATTTAAACTCTAAATTAAATAAATTTATATTTGAAATAAATCTTTAAATCATATAAAGATGCTAAAATTGTTTTGATTTGAGTCAAAATATTCCTAAATTAAGCATTTAAAATATTATTAAAAATTTCATAACACTAAAGCAAGCGTATTGATGAAAGGAAGCTAAAAGCTCAAGATCACTAATTATGGTGTTATTAATTCAATTAAATAGAAAAAAATAATCTACGATTAAGAGAATTAATATGGGCTATTTGATCAACTATTTGAAGATTTTAACTAAAATTATTAATTCAAAAATTTTAATTAGACCTCCATTTGTCATAGAAAAAATAACCTATAATTTAGAAGAGCTAGAGATCTTAATAAATTCAGAGTTCTATTCTTTTGAAAGAGCCTAATCCTGTTGCCCAATAATCATTACCTTATCACTATAGTTTGATTATAGTAGCTTAATTGTTGTCACCTGATCATCATCACCCTATCATTGTTGCTTTAGATTTGTAACATCATTGTCATCATCTAAAAAGTATATCTTAAGTATCATTGTTTAAGATTGCGTAGTAAAAATCCAACTCAATGCATTTTGAAAAAAAATCACAATGCTGCTTACACCTCATCTATGCTATATATGGTGTAAACCTCATATGATATGAGGTGCACACTAAGGCACTTCGCCTTAGTATTAGTGAGGATTACATTAAAGTTTTTTAGAAAATTTAAATCTGCTTTAATTATCCAAATAACATGTGCTTTAATATGCATGCAATTGATCTTAGGATATAGATTGCCCAAGCACCTCTTCTCTTGTGCCCTCTCTCCTCATGCCATAACTCGTGCTTTTGAAAAAAAATCACAATCTGCTTACCTCATCTATGCTATATATGGTGTAAACCTCATATGATATGAGGTGCACACTAAGGCACTTCGCCTTAGTATTAGTGAGGATTGTGCTTCTACATTTAAGTTTTGTAGAAAATTTAAATATAGGCTTTAATTATCCTAATAACATGTGCTTTAATATGCATGCAATTGATCTTCGGATATAGATTGCCCAAGCACCTCTTCTCTCGTGCCCTCTCAGCTCCTCATGCATGAAGCCATCTAGGGGTGTAAGTGAGTAGCGAGCGGGGCTGTAAGATGGCTTAAGCTTGGTCCAATTATAAGCTCTTGAGCGGCTTAAGCTTAAGCTGCTTGTATATTAATAAATGAGCTTGAGCTTAACGAGGCTCGACTCACCGACTTGCTCTATTTATATTGTTGTTGTTGTAGGGGAGAAGGGAAGGCTACAATTGCTTTAAAGACTATCATGTTGCTTTTTTTTTTTATGAAACTTAAAATTGCAAAGACTAATGCATATCACCTAATAACTCCCACTTATAACACTTATTTTTAAAAAGAAAAAAAAGTTATGATAATACTTTTTTTTAGTTTTAAATTCTATAGTTTTTTAGAGTTTATTTTTTATATATTTTTTACTTCTATTATCTCAATTCCTATCCCAGAGAACTCCCATTGAAATTACTTGGTGATGCCTTCTCTAGGTGTTCCCACTATTTTTTCTTGAGTCAAGGCAGTTCTCGAGCTTGAGAATAAATAGACAAGTCAAGAAAGCTTGTTTGACTTGACTCACTCTCCCCTAGTGCTATCACATCTTCTTATGTTTCTTTTGATGTTTTTAATTTGATGTTCAATAATAAAAGTAAAGGAGAGAAAAATATCGTGTTAAACTTATTTTAAATTGGTATTTCACCAGGTCTTCTCTTAAATTACTTTGATGTTTGTATAACACTTCTTATTTCATGATTTGATATCATATTATTAACATATTACTTGATACTATACACAATTTGTTATTCCGTACTAATTATAATGTTAATGTACTATATTTTAATATAGGAAGGTTTGCATATATATACCACACAATTCTTATTTATTTACATATCTACAATTTAATGTTAGATATTTACTTATCTAACACTTTCCTATGCTTAAAAAGGTACATTTCACTTTTAAAAAGTGAGTGATGATGATATTTCTGATGTGATATTAAAGATTGAGGTGTTATATATGTAAATATTGAAGTTTGAGTGTTAGATACACAAATACATAAGAATTGTGTATGTATGTTTAAATCCCCTTTTAATATATCAATATGTTATGATATTAATATATTATTTTTTTGCTTTTGATATTATAATTCTTCTTACCCTATACAATTGCTTGATTCTAAGGTTTACGTCTCACAATATTAATAAAAAAATACCATAATATCTACGGTTTTAAACCTTATGACCATCCGTCAATGACATTGGCATCTATCACTAACATTAATCTCTTAATCGTTATCACCATTCATTCATAACCTCTTGGTATTCTCATCATAAGAGGTCAATCTAACAATTTATATTTTGTAATTCTCTTCTCCATATAGGACAAGAATTTACTTATGTATTTTTTGCTAATATAGAAAATTATTTCAACTATGTTATGCTCTATATTTTTTCTTGTTCCAAGCAGTTTACATAAAAACTTCGATGTTTCTTTAAACTTCTATTATATACCCAAAAAAAAAACTAAATCTACTGCCAAATATGTCTTTTACACACTACAGATAAGATTGAATTTGTTTTTTCATTTCAATTGATTCAGCTTTATATGGATTAGAGCATCCCTAAAATTTTAGTTCGGATGTGAAAAAAGTTTGAAAACATTGACGTCTCTTCAACATTTAAGATTTTGACATTAAAATCACTTTAATCTCAAAAACGTTTTTTTGGAATTAAAGAATATTAAAAAAATAATGTTCTATGGATTACCATTTTTGCCTTCGTATTCCATGCTATTTTACTGTAGATGAGCAGATAACTCCACCATATAAAATTTGAAGGATAAGTTTGAAGAATATGTGCTGCATGTGAAGCACTGTCATATTTGGCTAAATGGGATACAGTTTAAAGCTTACAAAATATAGAAACCAATCCCACTTTGCAGCATATTCAGCTAAGTCTATTGTCATCCTTCCCACTGCTCTTCAGTGCGGGAATATTTGTTGGATAGTCGGATGGTATATATTTTAACGATGAATGAATACTCAGTTAAGCTGAGATAATAAAAACAATAATAAGACTTTGTCCCAATATAGAGTTTGTGAAAAGAATTCTTTTTTTTTAAAAAAAAAAAATTAAATGTCATATTCTTATTTAATTCAAATAAATTAAGATCATTTTTTATAGTTTCTAACCAAATATTTTAGGTAAACCTTTATCTTTCTTGGCATAGATTGAATCTAATACATCTGCTCTCCCGACTATCATCAGATGGCTTATGTTTCATGTGACCAAACCATCTAAGGCTCCTCTAATCTTATATGCTCCAACCTTTTCATATATTAGTTTTACATTTTATCTTAAAGTGTAAAACTGCTCATCAACCCAGCATCCTCATCTCTACAACACTTAACTTAATTTTATGCTTCTCTTTATAGATTATGCATCATAAAGCATTGCAAGTCACACCGATCTTATAATTTTTTTTTAATTATAAGTGGTACTTTTCTATCAGTCTAATGCATTCTCCACTTCAACCATCAACTTAAATTCTACTAATAATATCCACATCTATTTCACTATCACTTTAAGTAGTAAATCTAAGATATCTGGAATATTTGCTCTTTTTAATGACTTGATCACCCATTGTCACAACCCCACCACTATCGCTACTAAAATTACACTCCATGTATTTAAATTTGGATATACTCAAATGAAAGCCTTTAGACTTTAAGATGAACCTCCATAATAAAAGTTTTTCTTGAACTATCCCACTATTATCATAAGGTACAATAACACATAATTTCATTTAAATGAACCATTGTTATGAGAAATATACATTATTCATGTATACAAAACTTTTCATTTCTATAATTTCAAATGGTGCAACATCTAAAATATATTAAATAATATACTTACCCCAACATTAATAAGCGACCTTCACATCATACCTTAAGATTTTACATCATTTTGGCAAGCAATATAATGATTCCACAATGCAATGAAGCAATAGACATAAATATGAAAATAATTCAACCGTTAAATTGGGTAAAAATTAAATGGTCTAATTTAAATCATTATGATATTTCTAACAATTTAAATTAGAATGCGTTAAAGAACTATAGGTTAAGCAGTATAATATTTGATTTCTAATTTAGAGGTTTCATTCATGAATTTCAAAGGATGCAATTACAATGATTTTCTTTGGTTTCTAATAAATTTAATATCTGTAGTTAACCTTATGATGCTCAAGAAAAGGGATGATCACATTAATTAGATGGAGAATAAAGTAGAAGAGTTGATGGCAGTGGTTTTAGCATTACAAGCTTCAGCCATAGTCTCATAACCTTCTCCCATGGTAGTTGACAAAACATAGTTGGTGCATACTTTAGACTGTCTTAGGTGCACTCCCGTAGAGGATGATGCCAATAGCTTGCATAAGAAGGTCATAGATGGCACCTCCATGCATGAAAAGGATATCAAGCATTTGGTGGAGTAGTAAGTGAGGGAAGCGATGGTGCAAGATAGGGGGAGCTCATCCATTGCAAAGGATAGACCATACCCAGAGCAATTCGATGTAGTTCAATACCCCAAAGGTTTTGTGCCACCTTCCTTCAAAATCTTTAATGATAGTAAAAACTCATGTCAACATATTGCACACTTTAGTATTTGCTGTCGGTGTGATGATGCACTTTGTTCAAACTTTTGTCGTAGCGGTTACATTTGAAGGGTATGTTGAACTACCCAATAGTTTGGTTAGAACTTTTATTGAGTTGTAGCACCTCTTCATCAAGGGGTTTGATGGAGCACAGCAAAGACTGATTTTAGGTGACCTCATTGTAGTGAAACAAGTTCCCAATGAGTCCCTTATTGATTATATGCTTAGGTGGTGCAACCTGAGCATGAAATATGAGCTGCAGCTATCCAAACAATATGTCATTGAGATTCTTCTCAATAATATTTATGGCTCAGTCACCTTCATGCTTAAGGGTTTTACCATCAGGACATTTGAGAAACTAATCAACAAGGTGGCTAGCCTATAAGAGGAAGCCAAATAGTTGGCCTTTCCCAACCAGTCATCTCGGCCTAAGCCACAAAAGATGTTCGATAAGAAGCTAGGGATAGTTGTGTTAGTGGATAGAGGGAAGCATAAGTTTGTATTTCACCATGTGTAGGCAGCTGCGACATGTGAACTGAGATCATATACTAGTGTGAAGGATTGTGTGCTTAAGTTTTCTCTTGTGTCTGGACTGGAGACACTATTCCTTCTATGATGTCATAAAAGCACAAAGACTATGCGATGGATTCTGATTCATATCATACCAATTCATGCCGTATACATTATATATGCATGGTCATTGGTAATGAATGAGAACAACTATGAATATGAAAAGAGATTGAGATAAGATGTGTTTAAGATTTATCTACAAAATAACATCTTTAACATTTTCAAAAACCAAATTTGTGAAGTTTGTATTTCACCATATGTTGATTAATGATAGTTATTTTAACAAGCTTCTCATGGATGTGACTTTTCTTGATTTTTTTTTTTGGTCAGTTTTGGTTTTTGCTTGCTTGATTTCTTCAATTTTCATAAACATATTATTATTATATAATTGCTAATAAATGAAAGAAATGGTACTATAATTTTGAAAGTTTTACATACATATCCCAAAATTCTTTACATTTACACATCTAACAATCAATGCTTTATATTTACATTTCTAACACTTTACTAATGTATAAAATGTGTTCTCACTTTTAAGAAGGTAATAGTAGTACTATGTTTGTTGTGATCTTGATGATTTAAGTGTTATGCATGTAAATATCAAAGTTTACATATTGATATATAAATATAATGAATTATGTGGTATGTATGTAAATGACCAAAGAGCTTTTTGTTCATAGCTTTTATGTTAACGTTGTCATTTGAAAAATTATGAAATGTCCTTCTTCATCAACTTAAATTATTAACCACTTGTAATAGATGCCATTGCATTAGATATTTCATTAAATTTTGCAAGTGGATTTGGCTATAACTAATATCTCTAGATTATCTTGTGCTTAAATTCTAATTTTTTAAACAAGTTTAAGAATTTTGAATTGAATATTGGATTGGGTGATTTAAACGTGTTTATATAAAAAAATCATATTTAAATTATCCTTGACATTGTACTCATAATCATACCTTTGGGAACACTAAATTTTTTTTTTAAATTATACATGGATTAGTAATCAATGACTAACCTAAATACAAATCAACATGCTACTATTCATTCTAACATAATGTTGGATCATAAAATTCTTGATAAGGTGGCTTTGATGAAACTTTAATGAGGAATAATAAGTCAATTGTTCTTGCTAAACTTATAGACACCAATTGCATTACTAATTTAAATTAGATGGAGAAATTAATTAAGGATGTTATCTTCCTTAACTGTAGAAAGAGGTCCATTTGCCTTTACTCCTATTCTATAACTATATTATAAGGATTGAATTCTTTGCACTCTTCATTTGATTATTACTAAATAATGAATAGTGAAGTGAGTAACTTATTGAATAAAATTTATCTCAATAAAGATATGATTAAATTGGAATAAATTTATCTCAATGTATTCAATGTCTAATAACTATGATCATATGGCATGCAACTATCCTCTAAGTTTCCATATTTTAAATTTTATTCAATTTATGGGTTCCATAATGACTAACATTTTGATTCTTTTATGACTACCTCATATTTTATAGAAATAATTTTATCTTAGTTCATCACGATAGTGATAAAGAACATGTCAAATTGATAGAATTGTGAGCTTTAGCCTTGATAACATAATCTCTAATTTGGAATATTAAAAGTATTGTTAAGTTCAATTAAAAAAGACCTAAAATTTTATCAAAATTCACAACCTTTAGTTTTTTACTATCCTTGAACATATACAAAGAATAATAGGATTAATATTTATAAGAAATATCTAGTTTATTATGGTGCCCTTCCTAACTTGGCCAATATTATTTGGGCATTTTATAAGAGGATTCTATCTCAAACTCTCCTTACTACAATATGATTATGATATAAATAAATAAATATATATATATATATATATATATATATATATATATATACACACACACACTTATGGCAAAATTTCTAAGCTCTCCTTTTATCTACTTCAATATTTTCAACTATGTTAAAATTGATACATTTTTTCTCTCTCACATATGGATTAACACTTTTGACTTATATATTATTTAACACTTAAAAAAGAAATACTTAAGATAACAATCAAAAATAAATCATATAAAAGGTAGCAAATATTTTAGATTCCACGGCATGTGGATCCATCATAAGGGATTTTAATCTTTTGTTAAAGAGAATTAAAATGCCCTAATATAAGGCTTTGTGCTTATCACTTTGTGGCTCATACTAAACAGAAATAAGATGACCTTGAAATAATTGAATAATGATAACTTGGTATTTTCTTTGACTACATCAAGAACTTTGAAGATGAGGGCATTCTTGAAGACAATTTACCATGCATTGGTAACTTATTGAATAAAATTTATCTCAATAAAGATATGATTAAATTGAATAATTTTTACCATTATAAAGCAAAGCATTGGATTATATGGAATTTCTTGGGGAAATGAATATTAAATATGATCACACTTGTGTCAATAGTAGAATGAGCATTAATAAATTTTGTTAACAAATTTTGTAGGATAAGAATTACACTTATCTAATGTTGATTGGTTTTATGCATGATGAATGCCATCACTCAAAAAGAATAATGTTTTTGCATTCTATCATTGGAACAAAATGAGGAAGAAGTGTTTGACCAAAAAAATGAATGTGAGGGTTAATGGTCTTCCTTAAATTTTTATATATCCCCCTTCATTTCATTAGTAGGTTGGAATTTTTTTATGTGGTCTTAATAATCTATTGTGGTGGAATATGTAAGTAACTGAAAGTATTTCAAAACACTATAAATAAAGTTATTAAAGGTGCAATAATTTCTAAAATTAAATTTATTAATATTTATATATGCACACACACACACACACTTCTCTTCTCCTAAGAGTAACATGCCTATTCTCTTTTTTTATTCATCCACCACACCATGTAATCTCAAGATTCATAATAACACTAATTTTTAAATTATATAACATGACATGTATATGGGGATCAAATTTTTTATTAATTTTAAGATGATTTAACCGTTAACCAATTATCATTATATTGAAGAATGAATGGATAGCAAGAGATGATGAAAAATCAAGGTATGTCACCAAACAAATATCTAATATATGCAAGAGATCATGAACAATCCATGCATTTGATTTCAGCCATTTGAGACTCTAAATTTTGAAATCACAATTATTTTCTCATATATAATGAGTCATCCAATAGAAATTATTTAATGCGTTAGAATGACTAAATTATCTAAAATATTATTGAAATTATGCATGTCATTTATTTTAATGATGCTAAAGATGATGAATAATTTTGATTTTGCAATTGAAAGCCATATTGTTACATTTTGGTCCATTTAAATTGATAATTACTAATCCATTTATCATTCATCATATATCTTAAATGATTAAGATTCAAAATAGGTAAATAAATAAAAAGTATATGATTACTTATAATTACTTTAAAGTTTAGTCATTCAAAAATTATCATAGATCCTACAAGATATATGAGGATAAATTATTATAAACTAGTCAAACTCTACAAATACAAGAACAAAGGCTTAGAATATAACTTTCTAAAAGTTTAATTTGACTTTCAGCTCAATTCAATATTCCGTAGATTTGTACTAAACTCACTTTTTGATATTCATTAAAGTGAAAAGAAAATAAATTAATTATCTAATATATATATATATATATATATATATATATATATATATATATATATATATATATATATATATATATATCTGGGTGTGTATACTTATGAAAAAAAAAATTGCATGGTAATCTCTTACCAAAGCTTGCATCTGTTGTTGCTGGAATATCCGTTACCATCCTACATAGTTAATTGAAAATTTAACAGTGTTGTTAGAAAGACAATTATGTAATCTAAGAAATAATACATGCTATATATAGTCACAATAGTAGGATGAATTGCATCAAAAAGTAGTAAAATGCATTTTTTTATAGCTTTGATTGTGTCAATAAGAAATAATTTTTAAGCCAATGTTAATCAAGAAGCTACTATTGAAGAATATATTGATAGAGAAATGATTTTTAGGCCATCAAGAAGAAAGGATAACTAAAAAAATAATTGTTTGCATAGATAGAATAAGATGGAAAAATTAAATTATCTCCAAGGTTTGATTCGGTTGACATTTTAAGAATAGAAACATAAAAGCAATTTCAAATGTTGGGTATCTATTGGGAGCTCTACAACTAGAATTTTCATAACACATATTTTATGTATGACATTATTTTTGGACTCGAAATTTGGATATTCAAAAATAGGGAGATAATTGTTATAGCTTTTAAAAATTTATCTACAAGTGTAAATCTTGATGTATCTTGATGTAAATATATGAATAAAAAACTTTTATTTTGATCTACAACTAGGATCATTGAAATAAATGTTTAAATCATGTCAACCAAAAGATGCTAAATTGTTTTGATTTGAGTCCAAATGTACTTAAATTAAGCATTTAGGGGCTGTTTGGTTCCATGTAAAGTAGGTGTAATGTAATTTAAATACATGCAATTCTCCTTTTCCCGTGTTTGGTATGCGGTAATTTAATTACCGTGTAAAATTTTACGGTATTTGAAATTCCTTTCCCAACGTATTTTCCGTGTAAATGGAATACAAATCCAAATTAAGTCACGGTTAACAATCGCAGAACTCCTCATCTCCCACTATAATCTTTTCATACACGCCTTTTAGCATACCGCTAGTGTGAGAGAGAGCCGCAAAACCGTGGGAGGTGAGATCGCCTGTTGCTCGAATTAGCGAACCTTCTGTCGTAGAACTCTTCCATATCCGAGATTTTAGGTACATCCCTTTTCCTCCCTTTTTCCACTTATTTGTTTCTCATTCTCCTTCTCCGTGTAAATGGAATATTATCAAGAGGAAGGTGGATACCGGAGAGAGGTACAACCATCAAAGAGGTTTTGCAGCGGCTATTTGCGGTGGTCTCTGGTCTCCAAGTCCTTGGCGCGAAGATAGGTAACTAGGAGATCTGGATCTTGTTTTAGACATTTATTTTCGTGTTTCTTTCCAGATGAAAAGCTTCAACTGGATTTATTAGAATTATGTTTCTTTATGGTTATGATGCTTAACTTCCCCTGATAGAAGGAATCGAGAATATTACCAGGATGCACCAAGCCTTGTTCTTATACTTCTGGTTCATACCAATTTTTCATGTTTCGATTTCTTCTATATTGTGGATTGCATTGATACTTCAGGTTCACGAACTTTCCTTCTCACTCTGGTCGGTTGCCTTCGACTCTCTTACACAACTCGACAATATTGTTCCTCTCTCTGTCTCCCACTCCCGATCGACTTCGTTGCTCGTGCAGTGTCGACCCATCTTCTCCCTCTCTCTGAGTATCGCTCTCTATTTCTCACCCTGTCTCTCCCATCCTCGGTCGCTCTCAATCCTGAGAGATTTGTTATTTATGTCCATTGTACTGAAGGAGAAGAAACATGAGTGAGCTTCAAAAGTTTTAGCTTGTTTAGCAGCTGTAGTTATTTGGTTTAGTTTGAAAAGAAGTGAAGATAAAAAGTAGAAATTTTTTTATCTGGTGATGAGTTTGGGAGGCATTCTTGTTAGAAAAATGTTCTTCAAGAATCGAAATTTCGATGGATCTCATGATGTTCATGTATGTTGGTCTGCTCAGATCACTACTTCCTTCTATCATATATTGGATGCTCTTTGACTCACTTGGTGCTGCTATCTCTACAAAATCATTTTTTTTAAATTATTTTCAATGATTTAGTAGAATAGATTCCATTTAAAGGTATATTTTGAGATTTTGATGCTTGTGTGCCATGTGAATTCTTTTCTTGAGATATCACCGAAGTTGTTGTTGCTCTTCTTCTTCTTCTTCTTCTTCTTCTTCTTCTTAGAACAATTGTTTCTCATTTACAAGGATATCATAAAAGCTTGTGATAATTCCTTCCTTTGGGTTATTACTTTAATATCAGGTTAAGATTCTTAGCATCCATCGATTATGTATTTTTCTCTTTTATCGATGTAGAAATCACAGGCTATTTCTTGCTCTTCCAAATTATGAGATTTTCTGTGAAGAATGTACAATGCCCTGAAGTGGACCTTTCTTCTGTTGGTGGTCCAACATAGTTGCATTCATGTATCCTTCAATTTATAAGATGTCATTGCTTTTGTATAAAATTTTTTTAGGCTTAATTTAAGATATTTGATCATTTTATAAGTGGCTTGAAGATGCGACACTTTGAGTTTATACATAACTTTGCTAATTAGACTTATTGTGAATGTGGTGCTAGGATGAATGTAATATAGGTAGATTAGTTTTCCCATTAACTTTTGATATTGTCCCATATCTATAGTAGTTCTTTCTTCATTAAGATCCAATTTTTATCTTAGTTCAGTAGGAGTTTTACATGACTTGCACTCTATCTTGATTTTTTTAGTAGATCCATAACATATTTTTGATGGGAGAGAAATATCCTATTTTTAGATTCTGGAGACATTCTATGCGAAATCATAGGAATGGTTCATACAAATTTACTATTTTAACCATTGTTCAATGCCATATCCACAGATACAAAAAAAATGATATATACTTTTTAAATTTTTTTTTTATAATTCTATCTTTTCCTCAACTAATTTGATGGCTTTGATATGCTCCTAAACACTTTTTTATTACTTTCTGAGTATCAGCTTAGTGAATCTTATTTGTAAAAAATAATGGCTGACACATCTGAAGAGGGTAAAGTATGGTCCTCTAATTATGATGACTATTCAACTGATGTTGAGATCAATGGAAATCAACTTGCTTCAACTATTCATGCATGCATAGCTGGCTCAATCACTATTATATATATATTATTGGACACACTAAAGAGAAATCAACAAAGAATTAATCCTGAGCAAAATATTCAGCGTACAACATACCTTTTTAAATTATATCTTGGATATGATTCAGATTGCGTGAATATGGTTCGAATGAAAAAATCACCTTTTTTCAAATTATGCAATCTATTTCGTAGAAGAGGTTTACTTGTAGACACGCTCAATGTAAAAATTGAAGAACAAGTTGCTATATTACTACATACCCTTTGGCATAGCGTGCGAAATCGGGTTATTCGATTCAAGTTTCAATGATCTGGAGAAACTGTGAGTAGGTACTTTAATGCTGCATTATATACTGTAGGAGAGTTATGACATGAGATGATAAAGCCTGCGACATTGGAAACTCCACATAAAATACAATCGAGCGATAGATTCATGCCTTTCTTCAAGGTATGTTAGTGTTATCTTATGTAAGTATTTTAATGCTCTTATTAATATCACTTATTAATTTTAGGATTGTATCGGTGCTCTAGATGGAACCCATATTAAAGCTAGGGTTCCTAAGGAGCATGAATCCTTTGGGAGAAAACCTTATCGCAAAATGTGCTTTCTTAGACTTTAATTTGAAATTTACATATGTCTTAGTTGGGTGGGAAGGTTCGACATGATGCTGACAAGTAATGCCTTAGAACGTCCAGAAGGTATAAAATATTTTTATCATAAATATCATTAACAAAAAATTTTTTAATTATACGAAATTTTATTTACGTTTACTCACAGGTAAGTACTACCTAGTGGACGGTGGCTACTCCACTAGGAAGGGTTTTATATCTCCATTTCGTGCCACAAGGTATCATCTAAAATAATTCACTAACAGTAGACCAACCAATGCTCAAGAGTTATTTAACCTTCGATATTCATCACTCTATACTACAGTGGAGCGTGCTTTTGGTTCTTTGAAAAATCGATTTGGAATTATCAAGTGCGACCCATATTTTCTATTAGAAACACAAGTTAATATTTTTCTTGCATCTTGTATATTACATAATTGGATCATTTCAGAAGGGGGTGATGATTTCATTCTTCCAGAGGACGAGTGGGATATGAGCACATAGTGGGCATGACATAAGGGTTATAGAAGAATCCGTGAGTGGTTGTATAAAAGAGACCAAATAGCTCAAGCAATGTGGAGCCGCATGAACGAAGTTGGTTATTAGCTAGAATTTTGGATGACAAAAAATATCCTTGCAGGCACATAGTCCATATTTTGGGATGTTAGATTTAATATGCTTTAGTAAAACATATTTTATTAATACTCACTTTACATATTTTTTGATGTTGATTGTTTAACTTTTTTGATTGACATATATATATATATACTGGATGATAGAAATATTAATTTTTTGGTAGCATAAAGCATCTTTATTTTTTATAGATTTATCTTCATTTGACAAAATTTCTTCTATAAGATTATTTTTGTACTCATACTAACTACTACTATTTGTTTCAATATAATTGTTGTCTAACTAGGTTAAATGGACAATCTACTTCCTAACCCTCCAGTATCACTAAAAACTAAAAGAAAGCATTTTGTCTGGAATACAAAACCAGAATGGATTCCAGGGCTTTTACAAATCATGTGTGAGTATATTGATGCAAATATGAGAAGCGCTCAAGGCTTCAAAGATACTGTATACAAAGGTGTTTCTTATAAATTGAAACAGTAATTTAGAATTGAAGTCACACCTGAACAATGTAAAAATCAGATCAGGCATCAAAGAGAAATATGGAATCACATTCAGGAGCTAAAGAAAAAATCATGTGTGTCTTGGGATGAAAATAAAAAAATGATATTGATGGAACAAGAGGAATACATATCACATATTCAGGTATTTTTTTGTAATACATAGCTTTGTCACATTAAATTATTTAATAAATTTATGTTAATTTTTTTTTAACTTCTTGCATTATAGGCTTTTCCAAAAGATGCTAGCTTTTTAAATATTCCAATCGTATGTTATAATGAATTAGAGAAAGTTTGTGGTGAAGATCATGCCACAGGAGAATGGACAAAGTCAGGAAATTCTAAAACTTCATTTGGTACTCAACATATAAGTTTAGATGATGACGAGTCTCCAAGTTTTGTCGAGTCATATATAGATGCATCCCAGCCCATTGAGTTTCCAGATGTTGATCTAACACAGAACTCTTCAGAGAAGACAAAGAGATCAATACCCTCATCTTCGAAAGGATTAAATAAACACAAAAAGACTAAAAAGAATGAAAATGATCAATCTCTGCATGATTATATTGTGATGATGGCTGATAGTGTAGCCCAAGTTGCAAATGCAATTCAGAGTTCAACAAGAGATTTTAAGGAGAGACAAATGTTCAATGAATTAATGACAGAACTTTCTAGTATTCCAGGATTTTTTGCCGAGGAGATTGACACAATTTATGATCCTTCCTTTCAAGGCCTACAGAATCAAAAGCTAGATGGATGCACAAGGAGTTAGGAAGATGATTTTGTGTTTTGTGCTTATGTTATTTTCGTTTAAATCTTATTGTTTACAACTATGCATACTTTATCCTAAACTTAAATTTCTTTTTTTGTTGAATATAGACCTAAGCGATAGTTAATGATGTTTGAATGTAATGCACTATGATATTTTATTGAATATTCCAAAACTTTGGATGTATGTTTTTATTTTTCCTGTTCATCCAACTTTAAGATGCAGCTGAGCATTCAAATATAAGAATACATTGGCTTACATACATTCTAAATCTCCTTTTTCTTCTGGCATGTTGCTACAAACAACATCTTCCTCTACTACAAAGGATGCTGTAACACTAACAAGAGGATAAATAGCAACCTTTGAAACTTCGTTGAATATAGCAATAGAAACACCTACAACAGCAAGCTCCACTGAACCTGCAAGCCAATTACCCCAAAAAAGGAAAAGCTTCTTTGAATTATGATGATGATATTGTCCTTATTACATGTAATTATTTGTAGACTATCCTCATGATGCAACAAAGAGCTTCATGTTTTTGTGCATGAGCAGAAAGTTTGAACTCTCCAACATCACAATCACTTGACTCTTGTCCATTTCATACATTCTTATACAACTGGTTCTGAAAAGAAATGCGATTGCTTTGGGCTTCGATGTGACTAAGTGGTGATTCTGAAAAGAAAGTGCTTTTTTAACCGACGTAGCCATTTTGTTGGGATTGGTTGGTTATTAGGAATTAATCTGTAAATAAGAAGATAAGACAAATTAGATCACTGCGGTTCTCTCTCTCTCTCTCTCTCTCTCTCTCTCTTGCACTTGAGGTGTGACATGAGGCAGTCTCATATTTGTTGGGACAAGCTTGTATGCAGGCTAATTATTTTATATTTTATGTTATCAGTCTTCTTTCTAAATCTCTAAATGAATACCTTTTTTGTTTGTCAACCATGTGCACTGGCTTCATTTTTGATATATTTTAGTGAGATTTGATTATCATGTGGTATGCTAATATAGAACTTTATCATGTGGTATGCTAACATCGTGTGACGTCGTTCTATGCTGCCGAGTGCTCCATTGCAGAAAGCTGGGATTGTTGCTCTAATCAAGAAGAGAACATATGATATGAACCTTGTAATTGGAGATGGTAATTATATGAAGTCATCTTTTTTGTTCTGTAATGACGTCATATGCATTTAGGAGCTGTTGGTTTATATGAGTTTATTGGTCCAGAATTTTAATATCCATGCGCTATGCAAGTGCAAATGATGTTTCGATGATCCAGATGGCTGATGTTGGGATAGGCATTAGCGGGCAAGAAGGTCGACAGGCAGTGATGGCCTTAGACTTTGCTATTGGACAGTTCAGATTCTTAGTTCCCCTCTTATTGGTTCATGGCCACTGGAATTACCAAAGAATGGCTTATATGATATTGTACAATTTCTACAGGAATTCAATTTTTGTTTTTGTACTTTTCTGGTAAGGACATGGTATGCTAATAACTTCTATTAATTTCATTGTTGAAGTTTCTTAATATATATATATATTTCAATTACAATAGTCTACTAAGTCATTATAATTTTTTATTAATGTTTCGTATCTAGGATTATCATTAATCTATGTTTTCATGCTATACAATGCACTTTTACTTTGGGATTTATTTACCTTCTTCCCAATTATGGTTTGATAATTAGATAAGTTGGGCTTCGTTTTCTACAATTGCTTTTATGCACGACAATAGATCAACGAGAAATCACAAAAATAAGAATCCATTTAGAAAAGCAAAATCAGTTTAACTGCTCTACATTATTGCGGTGAGCATATTTCCTGACTGTGTACCTTTTTTGGGACATTTACCTAACATAATTCTTATATATTTACATAAATAGCACCCAAAGTTTGATATTTACATGCATAACATTAAAATCTTTAACTTCATATCAAAAATATGACTATTATTATCTTTTTTTTTTAATGAATATACCTTTTATAGATAAGGAAAGTGCTACAAATGTAAATATCAATTTTAGGTGTTAGATATGTAAATACATAGGAATTGTGTGGTTTATATGTGAATTTTTTTTTTCTATTTTGGTAAAGCATTAGTCTTGTTTTGTGATAACGAAGGAGCTAGTGTTAACAATAGTCTATTTGACTTCAATTTCAGTGCAGTAATATGTTCTGTCCTTACAAGGTGACTATCATGATTTCTATCCGTGGCTGATATATGTACTATTTCTTAGCTTCTTCACATCCTTTATTTGTTTTCCTTAACAGTAGAACACAGTTAAGTGTATATTTTGGTAGTTAAAGGTGCAAATATATATTTTTCTTTGTCAATAGAAAGGGGGATGAGATGATGCAGCCATTTTATAGTTAGGCGACGTTCAATCCTGTATATCTCTGATGTGATTGACTTCTTGGAGATTCTAGATGCAGTGTAGGAAGCAAGTTTTTTGCCACGATGCTGCTTGGAGCAGGAATAAAAGCAAGTCAAGCTCTTTATTAAAAATATATTTCTGATGTGGATAATAAGAACGTATAACTTGCATGACTCCAATGTAGTGCACATGAACATTCATATGCTATTCTAATTCTCTTTCCGTTTTTGTTTCTTGAATGGATTCAGTAAAAGGCGGGTGATAATTAGATATTGATTATTTGTTAGACAGTATTAAGCAATATTACCACTAAGAAACACCGTACATATTTATGACTTTGTACATATATATAATTCTCTTTTTCACTAGCCTTTTAACTAATGGAGAAGCCCTTCTTTCTGCAGGTATATATTATATACAGCATTTAGTTTAACAACTGCAGTCACAAAATGGAGTAGTGTATTATATTCAATTATTTATACTGCTCTCCCTACCATAGTGATTGGAATTCTGGACAAGGATTTGAGCAGGAAAATGCTTCTCAAGTACCCTCAACTATGGTTCCGGCCAAAGAGAAGAAAGATACAACCTCAAGCTATTTATTCTAACAATGTTGGATTCCATTTGGCAAAGTTTAGCCATCTTCTTCATCCCTTATCTTGCTTACCGACACAGTACAGTGGATGGATCCAGCATTGGTGATCTCTGGACTCTTGCAGTGGTTATTATGGTGAATATTCACTTGAGCATGGATGTTTTTCGGTGGAATTGGATTGCACATGTTGCCGTATGGGGCTGCATTGTTGCAACGCCCATTTTGCTCTAAATATTGTGTATTAAAAATCTCATTTCTTGAATCACACTTTCAATTTATCTAAATTATTTATAAGTTTTAAATAGAAATTTGTTTAGTGTCAATTTTTATATATACTTTTTTTAAAGAAATATAGATATATAGTTTATTGATGTATAATATTTTGATCTCAATAACGTCAGAATTTGTTAACATTATTTCATAAATTTAGGGTTTGATGTATGAAATTATTATGCATCAAATGTAGATCTTAATGGTTATGTAGCGGTAATCAGACATTATTTCTTTTTTAAATCTCGCACTTAATGGTAATTTTTAATATATATAGAGCTTCTTATGAAAGCAAATTTAAAAAATATTTTAAATTAACTAACAGAAATCTTTAAAATAAATTTATTTAATGAGTTCAAGTTATGTAGAGATACATCATATTGTTCAATTTTTTTCACTTTTAAAATAAATATATAATAATTTTTTTAAATTAAGTAGTAAATTTTTATTTATAAAATATTTATATTTTAATATATATTTAATTTATTAATTTAATATTTCAATTAATGAAAAAAATCTCACTTACCTCAAATATTTCAAATTATGTAGAGGTACACCATATACATGTATTTACTTTACTTTATATATGCTCAACCAAATAGAAAATATAGTTTACATGTATTTACTTTACATAGAACCAAACAATAGAAGTATTGAATTCACGTATTCACTTTTATTAATGTATTTATTTTACATCGTGATTCCAAATATTGGCAAACAAACAGCCCCTTAATATATAATTAAAAATTTCATAACATTAAAGCAAGTGTATTGATGAAAGGAATCTAAAAGCTCAAGATCACTAATTTTAATGTCATTAATTCAATTAAATATAAAAAATTGTCTATGATTAGGAAAATTAGGTGTTAGATGTGTACATGTAAAGATTTGTGGCATATGTTTGTAAACCTTTCAAAATTATAGTACCATTTCTATCATTTTATAGCAATATATAATAATAATAATAATAATAATAGTAATAATAATAATAATAATAATAATAATAATAATAATAATAATAATAATAATAATAATAATAATATTTATAGAAATTGAAGCAATCAAGCAAGCACGCAATGGCCAAAAACCTTAATCTTGCCAAAAAAAAATCAAGAAAAGTCACATCCATGAGAAGCTTGGTAAAACAACAATCATAAATCAACATATGGTGAAATACAAAATTCACAAATTTGTTTTTTCAAAATGTCAAAGATGCTATTATGTATATAAATCTTAAACTCATCTTATCTCAATCTCTTTTCATATTCATAGTTGTTCTCATTTATTAATAATGGCCATGCATACAAATAGGGCGGATCGAGTAAATTTTCTCTGAGGGGGCACAATTAGATAAAAATAATAATACTCATATATAAAATAAAAATTAAAGCATCTCCTATAATAAAATAAAAAAAATAAATATCACAATAACATAAATTTTATCAAATCATTTTGAATTAAATCTACATAATTTATTTTCAATCTATGTTTGAAGAAATTCACGACAGACCGACATTTAATTTTTTTTGAAGATAAGCTCTTCAAACTTTATGACGATCATCAAGATGATATTTAGAAATTTTTTCCTAATTGCTAGAAAATCTTTTAAATTGAATTTTATTTGAGCTTGTTTAAACTTGTATAATTATTTTTCACCGATAATATTATGTTAAGAGTTGAACTCATCTTGTTTAATTTTCTTTTAAATATTTCTCCATATCTAATTAAAAAGACCAATTAAATTAATAATATAAACTCTTAATCAATTACATATACATATGAATAAGAATAAAATTCAGAAGATATACTTTAGATCATATCTTAAAGATAAAAATAAAAGTTTACCTTCAGCATTTTCTAAAAATACAAATCAATAATTTTTCAAAATAAAGGCATACTATTAGCTTTTATTAAAACAAAAAAGCAAATCAATAAATTTTTAGAAAGGCACACATTCTATTTTTCTTTTTACAAAAAAATTAACATTTTTGGTTTGAATGTATAAAATGTTCCATTGAGAAGTATTTATGAATACTCTGGTCCTCTAAAATCACCTAACATAAATTATATGATTAGTGATTAAATACTTATTAAAGATTTAATAATATTTAAGGTAAAATAAATCTCAATAATATAGTATCTTAGAATAAGAAATTCTAAGAAGTTGTTTGATTGTTGGATTTAAAGCAGTTTTTTTAAGGGCTCATTTGGCTAAGCTTTTAATTTTAAAAATATTTGTTTTAAAATAGTTTTTAAGAAAGCTATTTGAAAATGATATATGTCATTTTACAAATAGAGGAAATGGATGTTCAATAAAAAGTGCAGAAAATTCAAATGAATTTTAAAATTTATTAAACCCATTTTAAAGAATGCAATGTACTGAAAATAGGGAATCAAACGAAGCTTAAAATGTACGTCAAAAAGCAGCAATAGAGATCACGGTCCACGCTTCATTTGGAAGCGCTTTACTTTCAGATAAATTCGTTTAAAAACTTTTTTGTTAAAAGCTGTGTTAAAAAGTTATATAAAAATTACGGTTCAATTTGAGAGAAACAAAATTTTGTGAAAAACATTTTTAAATAACGGTTAAACCAAACAATTTATTAACGTTTTGCAAAACATTAAGCTGCAAAAAAAGCGGCCCCAAACGTAGCCTGAGCAAAAACGGAGTTACGATAAAAATGATTATAAAAAGTTGTATAATCAAATAATTCTTTAAAAAGTACAATAAGGTTTTAAAAACTTTGTAGTTCAAAATCTCTCCCAATTCTGCGGTGCCACAAAAGAGATGAGGGACCTGAAAAACTTAGCGTGATGACACTAGATGACAATGCCTCCGTGCTAATATAATTGCATCTAAACCCGATAGCTTAGTGCCACAATACCTAATTTCCTGCACCTTGGTGCTATAGACAAAGCGTTCAAGATTTCATTCTCGAGAACTTGGTGCTTCGGTGCTACGGGATGGAACGTCTATTTTGAACCAAATTCTTGAAATTTTAATGGATTTTTTATAAAAATTCGGAGAAATCATGCCTTAGCAGTAGTAGAATTTTACATATTTTTAGTGCAAACACATTCTTCTCCCTTTTTTTGGATCCAAGATCAACTGAGGGAGGGTGTTATTCTCTCGTCAAAACCAAGTACAATGGCAGATATCTTCAACTTTCAAGATTATGAAATTTTTAAGTCTCAGGGTGTGTTCTTTTTTACTCCAGATCCAAGATAGATGGAGATGTGCTCTTTTTTCTCACCGGATCCAAGATCGATGATGAAAATTTGCTTAAACTTAATTTTTAAAGAGAAAATTGCATAGAAGAATTATTTCTGTAGAAATCTTTTACGTGGAGGAGACGGAAGATCATTATTGGAGCATGAAAAGCATGCCTATATAAAGCATAAATCATTGGGAGCAAGAATGCAATAAGAAGTTTTGAGAGAGATTTCTCCCCATTTTATAGGAAATTTCCTCTAATGGGCTGCTTTTTGCTATTATAACCGTTCTTCCACCTCGCCCACTCCCCTAGGTAGTTATTGTTGATGGGGCAGGGATGGTGGCTTTTTTATTTTAAAAATTGAAGATTCGCGATGTGCTGCCTCGACTGCAGGTTAGTCGCAACTGTCGAGGGTGAATTGAGCTTCTAGATTCCTTAAGGCGACAATAGAGTTGCGTTATTATTTCATCGCCGCGATGCCCTAGGCTGAGATGTGAAATTTTTGTCATTTTTCATTCATTTCATTCTTTCATCATTCCATTATAGATGCAAACAATGAAAACTCAATTATAGATTTTGATCTAATCTAATTCAAATGGGTTCATTTACCTACATAAGACCAATCGCATCAATTTCAACCAAATTGATCAAATCCATTAAAATATATGACTATTAAAAATGTCTATAGAAGGAGCACACTCTTAATAGATGAAATGGATTTTTGGTTTAATCTATTATGCTCAATTAACATAATTTAACCTAATTAAATCTAAAGAGTTAATTTTGCTAAATTGATCTTAAAACCAAATTAGTTTAATCAATTGGACATTGAGCTTTTTCAGGATGTTCTTGACATATTATAAACATAGTTAGCCATCTTTGATTTTAGGATTAAACACAAATGGTTTAACTATTCCCATTAAAAATATACTTTCCAATTATGATTAATCAATGCAAATAAATTAAATCCTTAAACATGAAACTTGTTTAGCATGTTAATAATTCAACTCAACTCAATGCAATCTGATCGACTCATTAGACTAATCATAATTAGTCAAATGAGTCAATATGACCCATGTAGACTATTTTTTCCAATTTAAATTAAACCCCATTAAATAGCATAATTAATGGAATTAAATTATCTCATTAATTAGTTAAAATTTTGAGTTAATTCTAATAGCGAGCCCAACCCATGTTAGGATTTTTACTATGGATTAGCCAAGCTTAAATAATGATTAACTAGGATAATTGTGCTCTCACTTGTCTGTTAGTATTCTCCCAACACTAAGACTTCTTAAGTATTATGCTACACCCTTCCATGCAATACTCTATTCATCTACATGGCTTGATTAAGACATATGATCATTAATAATCACAGAAACCATGGTTTAAGAGCTTGAATATGAATGATTATCAAAGCCATCATATGAGGGCTCCTCATTCATTTGAAACATCTTCACTAAGTATAAAAAAGTTTTCATAAGCCTCTAAATGAAGCTTAACACACTCAACCAACTTAAATGACAGTTTCTTCAAGAATAAGCTAAGGTAGGTTTGATCTATCTAGAACAACTCCAATTAATCTAGGAGAGGGTTTGGCTTCATTCACCTTAACTTAAGGGATCTATATCTTCAACTAAAAGTTGCTATGTATGTGAGATTCATAAACACTAGATAACCTCTTATTGATTTGGCTATCCCAGGGTTTTGGCCCATAGTGAGCTAAGAAAAACCTTATGATTGTAGTCTTTAATGCTCTAAAGTTTTTGGCTTGAGTCTACTTAATTTTGGTGGTCTATAGAGGGAGGAAACTTTTGGTATTAATAGCTTAAATGCATATATGGGTTGGGGACATTGAATAGATGTTGTAAATTTTATAATAAATGGTTTAGACCAAGTTAGACAGCAAGTTGGTATATTTGCTAGTTAATTTAATTGATTTTTATGATATTTTTAGAATTTTTGTTATGATGACACCATAGCAATAAATCATTTGAGATTTTTACCGAGATTCATTTGACAATGTAGAATTTATTAAAAAAAAAAGTAATTTCGTGCAAATATTATGTATTTTTTAGAAATTTAATCATTCTATATTTTAATAACTAGATTTAACAAATAAATCAAGGAATTTTTCAAACTCATTTCATGGCTTAAAAAGACCGCATTAAGCCTCTAATAAAAAATTCTTTAGTATGGGCTAGCATACATTGTATGATGTGACTTTTAAGAGGCATAAATGTATTGTTCAAAATTTCATGTAATTAAGATTTTTATTTAAATTTTTTGGAAAAATTAAGAGATGTTTCTTGCATACTCGATACTCTTTTAAGTTATCTTAAAATTTTAAGTGAATATTTATGATTTTTAATAATTTTTAAATAGAAATTTTTATTATTTTTGAATTTTTAAACCTATGTAAATAATTTCAAAATTTGTATAAAATTTGGGATTTTTTTTTACAATTGCACTATCCTAAATTTTTTAAGGCATGAACCAACCAATCATCATGCATTCCATATATTTCAAGTATATTATCAGCTTCTATAAAAATAATGTACTGCCCTTTAGTGGATCTTAGGCTATGTATGCATCCCATGAGTGTAGCTTATTATTTTCAACATGCCCTAATTTATTATAATTTATTTAAATAATTTTATTTTAATATAATTAAAATACCTAATATTTTAATTATTTACTTGAAAAAATATATTAAATAGCCATGCAAAAGTTCGAATTACTTAGATATGTTATTTTATCTTGTTGACTGCAACTATATGATTTCTTAAAATCATCAAATACAAAATCATAGTTTTAATTTTCAAAAGCCTATTTCTCTAGTTTTAGAAAATAGCGCAACTAAAGAAAAATTAAAGTTCATGTTTTTATATGACCAATACATGATTTTAAGTTTAAATATCATTTTAATTATATGTGATTTTGATTATAACTATTTAGATTTTTCTCAAAACATTTAGCATTTTTAAAATTTATAATTTTCGTAATAATATAAGAAAATAAAAAATATTTAGAAAATTTTAAAAGTATTTGGGCAATACTTCATATGAAGGATCTTGTTTTCAAACATTCATAAGTGCATGTACATCACATGTTATAAAATTTTATTATAAAAATATTTTTAATGATAAAATCTCCAATCTAATAAAATTAATTAATAAATTTATAAGTTAGTGTTGATCTCACTTTTGGAGTGAGTTCTTAACTTCCTCATCATAAATTTTGGACTCTTATAGACACTAAGAGCTCTTTAGTCTTAAAACACTTATAGTGATTAGGTGAACACTTAACCTAAGTTTGGAGACCTAGAAGGGTTAGCCATAGGAATAGGTTATGCCTTAGGGACTTAAGAAGACTTGTCTACCTTATAGCCTAAACTCAATCCATGCTTTCCTCCTAATACCAAACCTGAAATTCATAATAAATCCAAACCAAATTTTCAAGACTCATAATCAATCTCATGATCAAATTCAAACTCAAAACTCTCCATGAACCTTATGATTGAATTCAAAACCATTCATAAGCCCTTTGATTTTATCTTATGGACTTTGCCTTAACCAAATTCAATTCAATCCCAATTCAATTGATTTTCTCAAATATCAATTCAATCATTCAATCAAAATACCAAAGTCCAATTCAAACCCAATTCCAAATGACTCAAACCCAAAATCAAATCCAAGTTCGAGCATTCCTTCCTAAGCCATATGACCCATTCTCATAAACTTAGCCAAATCTCCACCTATGTCATCCCAAACTTCATTGATTTTTTATAAATCAATTATTCCTTCATTTACATTCATAAATATAAATGAAATCCATACTCAAAAGACCAAAACAAAATCAAACTAAATCAAACCAAGCCAAATCCCTTCTTAATCCATATGGACCATCCTCCATAAGGTTAATCAAATCTTAACCCAAATTAGTCCAAAATCAATTGATTTTTTTATAAATCAATTACTCCATCATTTATTTTCATAAATATAAATGAAACTCACATTCCAATGTCCAAAAATAAATCAAACTAAATTGATTTCCTCATTAGCCCTTTTGACCTACATCCATAAGCTTGGTCAAAGTTGCTTCCAAATCACCCCAAACTCAAGTAATTTTCTCATGAATCATTTATATCTTCATTTATATTCCCAAATATTAATGAAATATAAATCTAAATAGCTAAAACCAAATCTAAAATTAAACCAAAATCCAATTCAAGCCTTTTAAGCCATTCCCTTGGACTTGGACAAATCCTATCTAAATCAAGCTAAAAGCAATAGATTTTCTCTTGAATTAATCATTCCTTCAATCATCTATCCAAATATAAATGAAACCTATAATTATCAAACCAAACTCAAGTCAACCCAAGTCAAGGCCAAGTTGGCCCTTTTAGCTTGAAAATCTCAAATGATCCAAAATCCATTGAACTCCAAATTCATTGCAGTTGAATTTATATTTCAATCATAGGCTCATATATAAGTTCAACTAAACATGACTCAAGCCAAAACCAAACCAATTGACCCATTTAGGCCCACTTGACCCAAAGTGGCCTAAAGGACCTTTTTGAACTAAGTTCTATTCCAACCCAAATTAGATTGAACCAAGCCCATCCAAGCCTCATATCATGATCAATAATCACCCTAGGATGATCAGCCACCTTGAATTGGGTCAAACCAAGTCAACTTAGTCCTTTGACCAAGTCAACCTTTAGCCCAAATGAAACCTAAACTAGCCAAAACTCACCATACACCAAATTGATTGAAGCCATTGATTCACACCAACTCATGATCAATGATTGAACATGACTTGACCCTCAATTGAGCCAAACCAAGTCCAATTGGCCATTTGGCCCAAGTTGACCCAAATTTGGCCTAAAAGGCAAAAATGGGTCAAATCATAATCTAACCTAAATTGATTGCAACCAATGACTCAAGTTCATTTTAAATTGATTATTGAACTTGATCAAAGCCATAATTAATACCAACTTGACCAAAGCCTTAATTGAGCCCAACTTGACCAATTAGTCAACTTAACCCAACTTAGCCCAAATTGACCTAAAGATTCAAGTTGGCCAAAATGCAAATTAAATCCAAATTAATTCAAACAAAGCCTACCATCTTTCTAATTAACTAATTGAAGATGAACCAATGCCTAAACCAAGCCAATTTGACCAAATTGGTCAACTTATCCCATTTGACCTATATGAATCCAAGTGAGTCAAAATCAAACCTAGGACAAATTGATTGAAACTACTTGAACTAAAGCACTTCAAATCATCATTTGAACCTAATACAAACCTTGGTTTAATCCAATTTGACCTATTGGTAAACCTAAGCCAACATGACCCAATATGAACCCATTTGATCAAATAAAGCCAAAACCCATGAAACAAACCAATGACCCAATGGAGGCTGGCCAAACCTGACCCGAACCCATATTAGGTCAACCTAAAATCAGCCCATGCCCATATGGAGCCAAGACCAATGTAAATACTTAATGGATCCTCTCCCCTATGTGGGATTTTTCCAAAAATGGCAAAGTCCACTATTCCTTTCACCTTGGCAACTGTCAAACTTCTAAATGAGGGATCTCTAAGCCTCCTAGCCCACCCGAGAGGGAGTAGGACTTGCCATGGACCAAAGGGAGGTGAGCCAATTGACATCCCATACAAGCCAAACACCCAAGGTATCAAGTCAAGATAATCTACAACAAAACAAAGCTTGAGCCACCTCCCACTCCTTCCTACAACCAAATAGAGCCATGTGGACTTGATGGAGACCACTTGACACTGATGACTTGGATGAAAAAAAGCAATCCCATCCGTCCAACTCGCAAAAGGGTATGCTCCATGAATTCAAATGGGAAATGCATCAAATCTTTTCATGAGAGCTTCCTAGCACAATTCTTAGCCTCCTTGCAATTGCTAGAGAAATCTCAAGCTTCCCACCCTCAGCATTGCTCCTTCCCATGTGAAATTGAAATAAGGAACTCCAATCCCGATCCAAGCTCTCTCATTTCACCACCAAACTTTAATTCCTCTTACACACACCTTCCATGAATGTCGTCGAAGCTACCTAAGTCGTTTCCAAATCTCTTAAGCTATTGGAGGAAGGAATTCCACCAATACCAAGATCCAAAGCGACAAAATTTGATCCACCAAGCGAACCAAGAGAAATTGGTTTGTGTGCGACTCAACAAGGCCTCATCTCTACTAGACACAGCTACCTCGGTTGATCCCACTGTTGATCTTGAGCTCCAGCAAGGCAATTGCTCAAAACTGTAGAAATAGAAAATTTTGGTTGGATCTTTTTGTAAGAAATTTGCATGTGAGTTGATATTGACCATTGGATGTGTTCGAATTCCTTCCCTAATGGTGTGAATTGATTTTGAAGTTCATCCGAGCTCGAGTGAGCTCGGATCAAGCAATCCATGGAGGATGGACATTATTGCTCGTCGTACACGGGAAGAAGATTTCACGTGATTAGAATGGATAGCTCTGATCAAATCACATTAGATCTCATCTATTTTCTCCCCTTACACCGCGGGTTTGATCTGCGCCGTCCGATCCGAGATCGGATGATAGAGATCAATACCGCATCCGCTGGTGACTGATTCAGTGCGGCGATGTGACAACTTAAATAGCCAATCTTGCGGAGCCACGTGGCACTGGCGGGATTAGGCTTAATTAGAGTTATTTAATGTATTTTTAAAGTTGAAACTTTCATAATTCATAACTAATTATAGAAAATCAAAAAAATATAAATAATGGCTCATTTTAAAGGTATTTCAGAGGGGAATCCATTGAAATTATTCTTAATTAATATTGAATAGTAATTATGGCTTAATTATAGTTTCATTAAAATTTTAATTAGCTTAATTACTCCCTAATTAATTAACCAATCTATTTCAAACTTCTTGAGAATGTCTAGGGGGATGACCTCTACCTACCCTATTTTTCTTGGAATTTATTGGTTGAATAATTGAGAGAATTAATTGTTTAATTTTTAATTACTCTTTTAACTTAATTAAGTAATAATTAAACTTTTGAATAGTAATTAATCAACACATTGGATTCCTTAATCACTGTTGAACAGTGGGGAGACTTGGGGAATTGGATTGGGGCCTCCCTCCTATTTGTTTCCCTAAGTTTCCCTCTCTTTCTTAACAAAACATTAAGTAAATATAAATGGATTAATGTTTTGATTAACCTAATTAAAAGGGTAATTGCTTCTAATTTCTCTTAATTAATTCATGGGTAGAGCTTTAGGTATTTAATAATCTAAAGAGAGATTAATGAAATTATGGTTAGCTCACATATGTGAGAAAACCTTAAAAGTAATTAAGTGAGTATCTTAAGCTTAATTAATTAATGATTCTATGCTAATTGCATTAGGCCCCTTTTTATTTCATAGGACCATTGCTATTTACTTTTCAATTAATTTGCATATCACATTAGCTCATAATCATTTAATTAATTATCTTAAGGTAACATAGGTAAGGGTTTAATTAATTGATTTAATTCATACCTTAACCTAATTCAACTTACTTTTCATTAAATCAAATTAACTCACACATGGGGAATGGGATTAGAACTAACAAACCTTTCTCACATTTCCTAAATTAAATCAAATATGAAATTAAAATGACATTAAGAAATTTTTGGTTTGTTTTAAATGAGCTTATTTAATATGATTATCTTTAGAAATTTGTTGGATTGAATGAAATCATGTGCTTATGTCCTTATATTTCTTTCCAATCATATTAAATGCTGCATGCCACCTAATTCATGCATTCTTATTTTTCCAAAATTAATTAAATCAAATAATTTCTTTTATGTCATGCTTGCATGTGTTGGTTTAAATTAATATATGTATGGCTATTATCATTATTAAATCCAAATCTATTTTTCAAAACTTATAAATGAATGAATATATATGCTATGAATGCTAGTTATAAATACATAGGAGAAGTATGTGATTATAGCTTAAGTGTATGAAGTGAAGTTTCTTTTCTTTCATTCATGTATTGATTTATATAAGTAAGATTGTTAATGGGTATATAGCATGGACACCCAGGGAATACAATGATTTAGTTAGCCCCAAGGAGGTCATTTGATTACCTCACTTTGTTGGTTTAACAACGACACTTGCTCTATTTGAATTCATTCTTTTATACTCCAATATTAGAGTTTGGATAATACTTTACTCCATATGCATAAATGTTTCAATCAAATAAAAATATAACTTTTGCATGGTTTTAATTCCTTTATTTATGTATACATACATATGTATTTGATAGAATCAAATATTTAGTTTGGACATTCCAGGAATATAAGACTTTAGTTAGCCCCAAGGAGGTCATTTGATTACACTTTCCTGGTTAACAATGACTTGTACAAGCTTATGTCTCTTATACATGTATGTGTGTATTTAATTGTGGAATTAGAACTCATTATCTTTTATCAAAAATCCATGCATTCATAAATGATTAAGTTGTTGAATTAATTAATCATATGACTTGGAGCTCTCTTTCTTATGTTCCTGTATGCAAATTAACATATGTTTAAATGTAATGGGTATATAGTTTGGAGATCTTAGGAATACTAGAATACGAGGCTTTTGCTAGCCCCAAAGATGTCATTTGATTACCTCACTTCCCTAGTTAATGATGACACATACCTATTTAACTTCATTCCTATGTATTTTTGTATAAGAATTTAGATAGAGATTTAAATTAATATAACAAAATAATTCAATCAAAAGAAAAATATAAACTCTAAATATATATATTCATATCCATCATCTAAGGGACATATTGCATGCATAAGTATGCTTAGGATTTAATCATATGCATGTTACATATGATGGAAAGAAATGAATGAATTTGTGTCATGATAGTAATTAATTCAATTAATCTTAAGATGCATTTCTTATTAAATGAGATTATTTAAAGTGAACCTAAACTTAGAATCAATTTAAAACATGTAATAAGCCATTCAAGAAGAATTGATTAATTAATTTGCTTTTAATGTAACTTAAGGTAGGGATAAAAGAGTGATCCTCTATTTTCTTCTCTTTATAACACTCGATTGTTAAGTCTAAACCAAAATGAGATAAAAGAAAATATTAAGTAAAACTTGCAAATCAATTATGTCACGTAAAGTGAAACCATCATTTATATTTAAACCCTTTCATACTTAGAAAACTACAACAAAGCTTAATTAAGGCATACCACACAAGCCTTAATACACACACTTTAGAACTAAGTCATCATTTCTAGCTTTATGTTAGGGCGGTGCATGGAGTGGTGTATGTTTAGTTTTATGATGTATTATTGTAGACTGGCATACCAGCTCATCATGTCTTTGGAGTCCTTATTAGGTAATTAGGTCCATTATATGGTGGTGATTTCTATCTTTCAAGATAGTGCACCATTCCTTGATGTCATAGCCAATCACCTCAATAAGTACACCCTTAGATTTTCATGGTGTTCCTCACATAGATATCCAAAAATAAATACCATAGATTTTTCTAGCGACTCCGCTAGAGATGATTCCTCTGTCCATCTCTAGTAGACAATTATCTCCAAGCATCGATAATAGACTTTCATTTCATAGGAGTTTGATACTATCTCTCTTTCCATTGGCACTTAACATATTTTATTCTTAAGAAAAGCTAGCCAACAACCTCTAGGTTTTAGGACCTCACTCCTTGTATGTCTTGGAACCCCTATTAGGTCCCCCAATAGGTAAAAGATAAAATTAACTAATGATAGGAGATGATAAAAATTTAGAACCTCTTTGCCACTAGCTTGGTGATGCAAAGTTTATCTTAAATTTAAGAAAATAAATTCTTTTGTAAAATGCCACTTTCTAAAATCACTTTTTCAAAATCCACATAACAAAAGATTTTGCAAAAAATTCACATGAAATTTTCAAAAAGCACAAAACTCATATAACCAAATCTCATTTAACAATTCTTATAATTGTTACATGGAGGTTCTTTTAAAAATCAAAATAAAAAACTTTCAAAATCCCTTTTTCAAAAGCACACTTTTGAAAATGGCCATCTCCATTCAACTAGGAGGCTCTTTAAAATTTCATGAATTTGAATTGATTTAAAGATGATTTAGGCTAAGTCCTTAAGAGGGGATTAAAGGACTTAAGAAGGATTTTGAATTTGGAATTTGAATTTTGGATTTAGTTTGATTGATTTGAATTTATATTTCATTTATATATGTGAATATAAATGAGAATATAAATGAGTTATGAGAAAATTTTATGAATTTGAGTTGATTTGAAGATGATTTAGGCTAAGTCCTTAAGAGGGAATTAATGATTTAAAAATATTTGGAATTTGGTATTTCAACTTGGAATTTGATTTGATTGATTTGAATTTATATTTAATTTATATATGTGAATATAAATGAAAATATAAAATAAGTTGTGAGAAAATTTTATGAATTTGAATTGATTTAAAGATGATTTAGTTAAGAGGGGATTAAAGGACTTAAGAAGGATATTGAATTTGGAATTTTAAATTTGGATTTAGTTTGATTGATTTGAATTTATATTTCATTTATATATGTCAATATAAATGAGAATATAAACAGGTTATGGGAAAAATTCATGAATTTGAATTGATTTGAAGATGATTTGGGCTAAGTCCATGAAAAAAAATCAAAGGACTTAGGCAAGATTTGGAATTTATAATTTGAATTTTGCATTTCAATCATGGGTTTCAATCATGGGGCATTGATTTGAGTTTGGAGAAAATCAATGGAATTGACTTAGGTTTGATATTGATTGATTTGTAGTTTAACTTGAAGGAAGGAAGTGAGGAATGTCTCAAGCTATGGGTGAGACAAATTTTCCTAGCACCCCTAAGGCATGACCTATTCCTATAACTCTTCTAAATCTTTGGCTGGTTGAGTGTCCACCTAATCACTAGATGTGTATTAAGACTAAAATCCCTTAAAATCTAATAGAAGTTCTATTTTAAGATGGAGGGGTTGAGAGCTCATCCTAAAATGAGGTCAACACCCTTATAGTTAATTACCCCTCTCAATAAGTGAGAGAGAACTTTCGATTAAGGCTAGTCATTAGATTGCTAAATGCGTAGCGTATAGTAGCAACATGTGGAGTTTAAAATTTAGATTATGAAATTCATCATTTCAGCTTAAACTAGATGGTTGGGGGAATGATGATGTGCTCGATCTAGATCTCATGGTTCCATCATCCCGGGCCATCATGGTCACTAGTTTACTTAATCGAGGAGGTAGTAACAACCCGACCAAATGATCCTTATCGAACACATGGGTTACATCATCCAAAAGTCCTTGTAGACTTGGGGTGGTGTTTCCAAAAAGTTGAAGTCTACCTTAAAGAGGGTTTTTGCCTATCAAGTATACCCTATGATTCGCAACTCAAAGGGTAGAGCCTTTGGGGAGCATACGCGCTATGGTCGTGATCATAATATAATGGAGCCTGACTGGCCAAACCACGTGATCAGAGGACTCTGGTCGTAACTACTTCATCTATGGAGCTGGCCAAGCCACACAATCAAAGGACCGGGCCAGTCTTTACCGGCAAGAGATTGATTAAAATAACATAATACTTGAATTGACATTAGCTCCTTTGTGAGCTTCAGTTTTCTTAATTTGTCATCTCTGACAAATAGTTGTGGAAGGTGGATAGATTAAGCTTTCATTTAAGCTTTTAAAGACTGAATTTCATTTAAGTAGGTTTAGATTACTACCTAATTTGAGTTAATTTGATTTGAATATATTTAAAAGTTTTAGATCCTGTCAACTCTAGTTAGCTCCTAACAGAGAATTAGATCTACTGTCACATGATATAATTAACTTCTCAGATATTTTAAAAAGTTAAAGTTATTATAATATATTTTTAGGTTTTATTAACCCGAACCGGCCATCATAAGACTAAACCGACAAAAACCAGCAGATCCTCAAACACTTGAATTTAAATATTCAGATGTGTCGGGCCTGCGTATATTTGAGATTGTTTTAACTAATTCCTTCTGTTCGCTTGTACGATGTGTTGTGAATCCGGTGGTGTTTTTACTTTGAAATTTTAAATGGTGCCTTCTATCTGCCTGCGTTTGACTATTGCGGGTTCAGTGGCATTCATTTGAAATTTTGTACAAACTTTGAGTAAGAATATATTCATTCTAGATATGTGTAATGAATTTATTTTTATTCAAGCATTTGCATGTACTTTGTAATATTTGAACCGAAGGAGTGACCACTATAAGATATGTACAAAGACATACTTCATGCAGTTGTATTCATACAAATTTACATGTATGAAGTTAAAAGAAAGCTTCAAGCTTTATAATTTAATCATTCAAAGACACTCCACATTTTCTACAACTGCCATTCAATCATCATTTTATTTTCTAATCGAATATATTAAAGGAAATGAATCTCAAAAAAATAGCCTTAGGATACTCTTCAAATTTTCAAGAGATGTTTATATACAATGATCACCGAATCACTATCCTCACTATCAACTTTTTGCTTAATAGTAAGCATCTATTGATTGCATTAGTAGATTGATTAAAGATCTTTTATTCCAAATCTTCAATATTCATATAAGAGTTGTTAAACCCAATTTAGATTCATGCTTAACTTCATATCAAATTTCCTATTCATTTGAAAATTAGACTTCAAATTTACTGCAAGTCTATTATGAGTTTAGTATTAACTTCCTTAAGTTTCACTTGCATTTGATTTGATAGCAAACATGGAACAAGGTTGTTGTGATATGTTTTACATATGTCACGCCCGCTATTGTACTTAATTATTAGTTTAATTATAAGTGGGTCCCACAAAGATGGCTTTCCTTTCCTATAAATAGGCTAAGAGGGATCTTATCCTTCATATCATTTGCTTGAAAAACACTTCATAGCCCTTAAATGTTTTGAACCAAGGAAGAGAATTTGCTTGCATTTAAAGTAAGTATTTTACTTTATTAGTATATTTCTCTTTTTGTTTTTAAGTTTCCCTTTAACTATTCTCCATTTATTTTTTTTCTTTAATTTAATGTATACCTTCATATTTATTATGCATTATTTTATTTGATTTAAATTTAAATGAATTACATTTAAATTTACTTAAGTCTCAAATTTAATCCAAAATCAGGCATAATTTCTTTTCTCTGTCATCCCCGTAGGGGTGATTTTGTGGCTTTCTCAAGACGCTAATGAGATAGCGAGTGGTGTCTTATGACACCATAATCGATTATCTCGTCACGCTCTAATGAGCGTGATGAGGCCTTTAAACCTGAAAGAAGATAAAGGCAAGGAAATTTATATATTTATTTCCCTTTTTTTCTAAGTCCAGAAATTTGACAAAATTTTAGTAGCATTTCGACTAGGGGGAGTGACATCTAACGAATGTTGGCTTGCTCGGCACCATAATGAAGAAAAGGTCTTGTGACACCACAACCATGTTCTTGTACCCACTACGCCTTAATGGGCATTAGTGGGGTCTTGAAACCTACAAAGAGAGACACAAGCATACATATATCTCCACACATTTATATTCATATACATTCACGAATTGTACGTCGCACATATTCAAACATAGGCTTGCTTGGTATGCCCTATTGAGCGAGACAGTGGTGTCTTGCGACACTACAGCTGTCTTCGCACACGCTATGCCCTATGGGGCATTAGTAGAGTCTTGAAATCTCTGCTAACATCTGATGATAAATCCCCTTGGCAACCTCATAGATGCCCCTGTGCATGCAAGTATATCCAATCCCTAAAACAAATAGACTCAAATAGAAGATTAGCTTGCCAGGCAGCCAAAGACTCTGATCCCTGAATGACAAAATATCTTGTTCAACTCTTTTATCATCACATATAAACCATTCGTACGACGAGGAGCTCACTGAATTCAAATCCTCTGAAATAGCCTCCTTCATCTCCTCCTTGCCAGCGATCACAGCAGTCACTAAGTTTGTAGTGGCAACAAAAGAAGCCACTTGTGATCTCTTAACAGTAGCTTCATCTTCATTTGAAATGGCACTAATGGAGGGATCATCTCCACTCTCTCCCTTCTTTGTTCTTTGAGGAAGAATGTTCTGTGTTTGAGATTGCAGATAAGTGGCAGCAAAAGAGGCTATCCGATAGGGTACAGAAGCGTGAATGTCGACAACATTTTTACCATGAATCTTATTCCCTTGCCTTTCAGCTGTTGGCTCTGCAGGACTTTTATTTTACTGTGGTGTTGATCCCTCAGCATTAGACAATAAGGCTTTCTTCTCTAATGATGAATTGACATAGTGAAGTCCATGATATTTAAGAAGCCTATCTGACATGATATCAGGTATGTTGTACAAAAGCTTTCCTAGATAAGACATCTTGGCGTAGAACTCCGCCTCCGATAGCGAGACCCGGCAGAGAAATCTTGAGAACGATTCCTTATTGAAATGGTAGTCTTGAACTGTTTCAAGACCTTCTACAATACGGAAGCCATCAAGCCCCTTTTTTGTCAGTGGAGTCACCAACGGCATCGGAGTCAACGGAAACAGAAGAAGACGAATCGGCATCGCCTGGAGCCAGTACATGCCATCTAATGGTAGGATGACACTGGCGATCCTTCACCCCCAACTCAAATCACGACCAGCGGAAGCAAGGAAACATATAAAGGTCATTTTCTTTCCTACGGTGTGAGTTTCTGGAGGAAACGTGAGATGGACGGGTAGAGGAATGAGACTGGCGGTTAACCTTCCATCGAGAGGGAGCACCAGAGAGAATTGCAGTTTTTTGTATAGAGGATCACGAGTGGGAGGAGTTTCTTGCCAGAGGAGTTTTGAACGAGAGAGGGTAATCGTACCAGTGAGGGTTTGCGACTTGTTGCATTCGATTTTTTTTTGAAGGAAATCGTGTGAACTAGAGTGAGTTTCAATTTTTGCCATTTTCTTGAAGGAGAGGAAGGAGGGAACCATTTGAAAGGAGAGGAGAGGAGAGGTTGGTTTCTTGCATGTGTGAAGAGGGAGGGTTCAGCTTGGGTTAGGGCCGATCGGGTGATGGAGGACCCGAGCCGATCAGTTTTAGGGATTAGCCCTTTTATGATATTTTTTATTATTTAATCATCTTTAATATGAACCTTATGCCAATATCATTATATGGTCAATATATATAATGATTCAAGGTTATTCTAATATTCGGATAGACCCTTCGTAATCGGAGCGTTTGGTTCGGCATCAAATTGAGTCCATTTTAGCTCAAAATGTATCATTTTCGACCGCTGCTAGTTCGACTTGTCCAAATTGAGTAAGAATAGTCTTACTTGATAGATTTTGATGTTTCAAAACTAATAGCATAATCAATTTCATGAACGGAGGTCATTTTTTTTGCGTCGACACCTCCTGACCTCGATATGCATGTAGGCGCGATGACGACTCGATCGCTTGATCAGTTGATGATGAAATTATGAAATATTTATATTGACGTTTCAATGTTCTCAACGCGTGATGATGAAGTCCGTTCTTCAATTGGAGATCATTTGGATTGATTTTGGCGACGCCCGGTATTTTAATCTCAATTTGCTGGTTGACTTCGATCACTTGACATTTACGTCGTCCAATTGAGTGTGGATAGTCTCATTTGGTAGTTTTTGGCATTTTAAAGCTAAAGATATGATCAATTTTATGAACGGAGGTAATTTAGACATCGCCGTAGCTTGACCGATACGCGTCGACATAGATAGCTCCCTCGCCGACGGTTCTCTTTAGATCATGCAATACTTATATCTTCATCAATTTTGACATTCTAAACGTGATGGTGAAGTCCGTTCATCGATCGGAGGTCGTTTCGAATATTTTTAGTGACGACCAGTGCATTTTGAGCTCCAATTTGCGCACTGTCACCTCCGAAGTCCGTCGAATTCGACTTGTAGGCTTGACTCAACTTATGACACATATATGGAGGTCAACAATATAATATGCAAAAGTCTCTTTCACATCGCATGGTTAAATCAATATTTACTAAATCCTGTTGATAGGCGGATTTACGGGATTTAGACAAGAAGAAGCACACGAAGGAGGACGGGAGGCAGTGAGGAACCTAGGAGGAAAGACGAGGGTTACCTTCGCGACATCTCCGAACCTTTGTTGGGTAGCAAATGTCCAACGGAGTAGAAGGGTGGAAAGACGCGGTGTTATCTTCACGACATCTCCCTTATCTTATTTTTGGCTAGCAGTGGAGGGTAGAAAGACAAGAGTTATCTTCCCCTCCCTTCCCTTTTCGCCCAGCAGAGCAGGGGCTTAAGTAACGTATGGTGGGCTTGTGGGAAGTGGGGCACGTGCCCCTAGGGCCCCCACTCTCTATCTATCCCTGCATATATAATATATCCAAGGCATGAATGGGTAATGTATGAGGGCCTTTGTCTAGTAATTGGAATCCATCCAATAGTCTTTGCGCTTTTACGACAGCATAGAAGAAATAGTGTCTCCAATCCAAACACAAGAGAAAACTTCAGCACACAATCATTCGCACTAACATACAATCTCAATTCACCTGTCGTAGCTGGCTACTTCAATTGCCAGCGAGAGGTTGGCTCTGATGGTCAAAGATTCTTCTCATAATGAAAATGAACTATATATATATATATATATATATATATATATATATATATATATATATATATATATATATATATATATATACTTAAGGCCGTAATATGCAGATCAATCAACTAATCAACATAATTATATAGTTATTTATAGTGTTATATATTTATATCCACTACTTTTAAGATAAACTTTTGAAGCATTTTATCATCATCAACTCTATTATCTAATTATATTTGTATCACGAACACTATTGTAATCAATATTATATATACATTATAAAATATATTACATGTATACTTTGGTGTATTTTATTCAGTTATATCTGATCCAAGAATAACTAATTTAATATGGGTTGATTCAAATTTTCTTAAGTTGAACATCTTTTCAATTTTTCCTTCTCATATTGGTCTAGAATTGCAGCATAACAATTTTTTTTCAATTTTGTTCATGCACTTATTCAATGTACCAATAAAGTTTGTTAGTAAACAAATCAAACTGCCAAATGCTATGATATAATTTTAGGGTTATAAGCAAAAGAAACATTTAAAAAAATAAAGTTCTTCTTATATTATGTATGTTGGGATCATAAAAATTCTTATATGATCAAGCACAACTTCCAACATGATGCTCAAATCTTGAAACAATTTAAAAAACCAAACTGATACTTAAATTTATACAAAAATTAAATAGGAGGACAAAAGAGTGCAAAATAACACAAAAACCTTGCAAAAAAAGCCCAACTGATTGAGACAAGGTTGTTGGCACAATGATTGTTAGATTTGGAGCCCAAAAGAGTCTTATAGTCTAACCTTATTGAACTAACCAAAATCTGCCCAATTAAACCAAGTCTCCACCTTCACAAAATATTTATAACTATAAGTGAAGATGATGAAGATGGCAATACTCAAAGGTCACCCAAAGGAGTTGTCGTAACTCAATTGATGTTAAGCATGTACTCATTATTGTGTACTTTGCCTATGAAATTTCTAACTTCTCAAAGTCATGATATTCTCCATAATCTCCCTTCCAACTAATTGCACTCAAAAGATAAATATTTCATATAAAAATAGTGAGACATCATCATAATTTTATGGTAACCCCAAGTTCAAGAAATAAACAATCTAAGAATTATTCTTGTCAATCAAACCATCATAATTTTGATACATGCTCATTGTGACTTGCAATTGTCAAGATTTTAAAAGTGTAACATTTGAATTTCCCATTTAAGACATAGTTCGCAATGACCATCAACAAACCACCATTGTTGGCCACTCAAGTTAATCTGATCTTAGCGGTCCAATTAGGTATATTAAAGGCAGTATCGCCCAACCAAATTTTGATATGCAAATTGAAGAATTCATCATTACTAGCTATGATAAATATTCCATATTATTCTAAATGAGGGGCATTATGCATTTAAAAAAATTCAACAAATTGGCCTCAATTCAACATAATTGGGGTAGTTAATGATGTACAATTTTTCAACCATAGAAGAACCCATATCCTTGTGAAATCCTACCTATGTTTGGAAGCATATACTTTTTCAAGGCTATGCCAAGATTCTTGTAAAGATCATACATAAACTCATCTTTCTATATCTATGTCACAACTTTTTTTTAATGTACACATTATTATTTCTGACTCATATCATAAACTTGTTTGCAAAAAATCTATATTAAACCTAAATCTGGGCACATGCTTGGGGACTAAAGTCAATCCTATTGTATTTTTGGGTTAGCCTTAGGAATAAAAATTCTTACTTGACCCACCCTAACCAAATGCAAGATTTTTAAGTTTATTTTGAACAGGTTTAAGCAATTTGACTTGTTCAAAATGCAGATACCAAACTGGAGAGCCTAATGAGGATATTGGGTTAGGTTAGGCTTGAGCAATGATTCTCAAGCTCTTATCTTGATTTGATCTAGCCCAAACGAGTTAGTGCTTAGGTCTATAGCATCCACACCTTCGTCCCAAACCTACTTGCAATGTAGTTGTTATTGCATCTAGATCTACATCGCAACCTTATCTATCATGTTAAGAGCAACATGTAACTTCACTTGTGTCAACTATCTCCTTCAAAACCTATACAAAAACCTCATATGCATGACAACAATATCTTTTAAGATTTGTATTGCAACAATCTCCCTCAAGACTTAAGCATAATCTTGCTTATATTGTAGCTATCAATTTTAAGACCTAAAAATTGTGTTTAACCTATAGTCATTGTTTCCTATGTTGTAATCTCTCATACACATTTCTTCTTAAGCATGCCAACTTGTGTGTGACTATCACCTTAAGATTTACATCACAATGTGATTTAAAACATAGCTATCATTACAACAAGACTATGCCATAAATTTATTTGCATTTGGACAATAATTCCAATAGTGCTTTTAAAATTGAAATACTTTGTGCCATTATGCTATATGATTATGTTAAAACTAATTTTGTAGAAATATTATAATAGTTTAAACCATTTTACACAATTTTTCTTTGCATTTGCATCACAATACTAGATGCCTTCTGTGTTTTCTCTCATACGTCAAGTATTACTTAGGCGCTATTGAAGGCAATAAGATTGCTAATGATTGACGTGCTAGGTGCCACCCTAAAAAAAGAAATGAATATAACACTTATAAAGTAATTTTATGTTTCATTGCATTCCAAGATTTACCTACCAATAGTTTGTCTAACCTATTTTGTGTGTGTCTCTTGTTTCTCATGCTCTTGATGCTTTTTTTGTGTTACCTCATGTCAAATTATCAACATAAAATTTTAACTTATCTTTAATTTTTGAAATATTAACACATATCTTTTCAATTAGAAAAGCGCTTATACAAGCTTCATGCCTTAAGACACTCAGATAATGCCTCTTGCATGAGAGGTGTACATGGCATTGTGATCTCATCTTGCCTTGTCCAAGGGCCTAGATGAGCATTTGGCTTAACATCACCGCCATCAAATTAAAATTCTATGGATAAAATGACCTAATTCTTCTTTCAAAGTTTCAATTAGATGACTTATAAACTCATAAGCATTTCATTTATTTTTTTCTATATGAGTAATCAAGTAATAAACTTCAACTCATAATAACAATTTTTTAGTCTTACCCTTTTCCTTCAACATAACCTTTGATATAAGCTAAAACATAACATAAATTATATTGTAATATATCATAATTTTATTGTGTGTGTAAATGGGGTGCTGAGAGCATGCATGTATAATCTATGAGCAAGAAATTTCACTTTTCAGTCCATTTGTTAGAAATAATGTTCAATAAAAATGTTACTTTGCCAGTTAAAAATAAAAATAAAGTTAACTTTAAATATTGGTTTTACCAATATTTTTGATCCATCCTTAAAAGAGACATTATGGATGCAGCATTGATAACCTATACACATTCCGGCTAATTGTTATTATCATTCATGTCTATATGTTCTAGTTTAGATATTAAGTACAATCAAAATATTTCTAATGATATCAAACATATTCTTGAGAAGCTTATAATTCAAAATACAAGTAGTATTATGAAAGAAAAGAAAAAATTAATTTCTTGCCCATAATCACATGATTTTATAATTTTTAGATGATCCCAACATGAAATTAGAATACAATCAATATGAGAGATATCTTCTTTCTTATTTCAATAAATTTCATTCTTTCAAGAAAGAAGCTTATTCTTTTACACTTTACATATTCTTTTTTCCACACACACAAAACACTAATGAAATATAACATCCCCTTCATTTTTTGTGGAACCAAACAACTACCTTCATGTTTGAAGTTCTTCTTCAATTTGAAAATAACATCATGATAAAAGCATAAATATTTAAAGCTAGCACACTTGTCTTAATTACTACAAAAATTATTGTTGTGTTGTGCATGGGATATCAACTATTCTCTTAAAGAAACAAGCTCATCTAGATAAAATTGCCAAGGAAGAGGTTAAATAAAGTCCTTAATAGTCCATTTACACTAATTAAACCTAATGTAACTCATTTTTTGTGCAACAGAGACCTCTAAATAATAGGTAGAAAATAATCACATACCTCATTTTTCACATGAAATATACCATCCTGAATTTCTATATCCAACATTCAGTTTGGTAGATGTTTTGCATGAAATTTAACTATAATTTTAACAATTTTAACGATCAAATATAAGTTAAAAATTGTTTGAATTCTTAGCATCACTAGAACTAGTGGTTGTGGGCCAAAAAATTAAACCTCTTGGCATATTTGCAATAATTTCTAAAATTAAATTTATTAATATTTGTATATGCACACACTCACACACTTCTCTTCTCCTAAGAGTAACGTTCTTATTCTCTCTTTTTTTTCATCCACCACACCATGTAATCTCAAGATTCATAATAACACTAATTTTTAAAATATATAACATGAGATGTATATGGGGATCAAATTTTTTATTAATTTTGGGATGATTTAACCATTAACCAATTATCGTTATATTAAAGAATGAATGGATAGTAAGAGATGATGAAAAATCCATGCATTTGATTTCAGGCCATTTGAAACTCTAAATTTTGAAATCACAATTATTTTCTCCTATATAATGAGTCACCCAATAGAAATTATTTAATGCGCTCGATGAATGACTAAATTATCTAAAAATTACTGAAATTATGCATGTCATTAATTTTAATGATGCTAAAGATGATGAATAATTTTGATTTTACAATTGAAAGCCATATTGTTACACTGGTCCATTTAAATTGATAGTTACTAATCCATTTTATCATTCATCATATATCTTAAATGATTAAGATTCAAAATAGGTAAATAAATAAAAAGTATATGACTACTTATAATTACTTTAAAGTTTAGTCATTTAAAAATTATCCAAGATCCTACAAGATATATGAGGATAAATTATTATAAACTAGTCAAACTCTACAAATACAAGAACAAAGGCTTAGAATATAACTTTCTAAAAGTTCAATTTGACTTTTAGCTCAATTCAATATTCTGTAGATTTGTACTAAACTCACTTTTTGATATTCATTAAAGTGAAAAGAAAATAAATTAATTATCTAATATATATATATATATATATATATATATATATATATATATATATATATATATATATATATATATATATATATATATATATATATATATATATACACACATCTGGGTGTGTATACTTATGAAAAAAAACTTGCAAGGTAATCTCTTACCAAAGCTTGCATCTGTTGTTGCTGGAATATCCGTTACCATCCTACATAGTTAATTGAAAATTTAACAGTGTCATTAGAAAGACAATTATGTAATCTAAGAAATAAAACATGATATATATAGTCACACTAGTAAGATGAATTGCATCAAAAAGTACTAAAATGCATTTTTTTATAGCTTTGATGGTATCAATAAGAAATAATTTTTAAGCCAATGTTAATCAAGAAGCTACTATTGAAGACTATATTGATAGAGAAATGATTTTTAAGCCATCAAGAAGAAAGGATGACTAAAAAATAATTGTTTGCATAGGATAGAATAAGATGGAAAAATGAAATAAACTCCAAAGCAATTTCAAATGTTCGGTATCTATTGGGAGCTCTGCAACTAGGATTTTCATAACACATATTTTATGTATAACATTATTTTTGGACTCGAAATTTGGATATTCAAAAATAGGGAGATAATTGTTACAGCTTTTAAAAATTTATCTACAAGTGTAAATCTTGATGTAAGTATATGAATACAAAACTTTTATTTTGATCTACAACTAGGATCATTTGAAATAAATGTTTAAATCATGCCAACCAAAAGATGCTAAATTGTTTTGATTTGAGTCCAAATGTGCCTAAATTAAGCATTTAATATATAATTAAAAATTTCATAACACTAAAGCAAGTGTATTGATGAAAGGAATCTAAAAGCTCAAGATCACTAATTCTGATGTCATTAATTCAATTAAATATAAAAAATAGTCTATGATTAAGAGAATTAATATGGATTATCTAATCAAGTATTTGAAGTTTTTGACTAAGATTATTAAACTGACACTTCAAAAATTTTAATTAGACCTCCACTTGTCATATATAATTAAGATAGTTTAATGCATAATACTTAAATCATTTAGATCACAATAAATTTAGTACTACAATTACCTTTTTTAAAAGCGAGAACACTTTTTATACATTAGTAAAGTGTTAGAAATGTAAATATGAAGCATTAGGTATTAGATGTGTAACTGTAAAGATTGTGGCATATGTTTGTAAACCTTTCAAAATTATAGTACCATTTCTATCATTTTATAGCAATATATATAATAATAATACTAATAATAATAATAATAATAATAATAATAATAATAATAATAATTATTGAAATTGAAGCAATTAAGCAAGCAATGCAATGGCCAAAAACCTTAATCTTGCCAAAAAAAAATCAAGAAAAGTCACATCCATGAGAAGCTTGTTAAAACAACTATCATAACTCAACATATGGTGAAATACAAACTTCACAAATTTGTTTTTTCAAAATATCAAAGATGTTATTATGTTTATATATCTTAAACTCATCTTATCTCAATCTTTTCATATTCATAGTTGTTCTCATTTATTAATAATGACCATGCATATAAATAGGGGATCTAGTAAATTTTCTCAGAGGGGGCACAATAAGATAAAAATAATAATACTCATATATAAAATAAAAATTAAAGCATCTCATATAATAAAATAAAAAAAAATTAAATATCACAATAACATAAATTTTCATCAAATTATTTTGAATTAAATCTAATTTATTTTCAATCTATGTTTGAAGAAATTCATGATTCTGAGACATGACCCTTTTTGAAGATAAGTTATTCAAGCTTTACGTGATCATCAAGATGATATTTAGAAATTTTTTCCTAATTGCTAGAAAATCTTTTAAATTGAATTTTATGTGAGCTTGTTTAAACTTGTATTATTATTTTCACTGATAATATTATGTTAAGAGTTGAACTCATCTTGTTTAATTTTCTTTTAAATACTTCTCCATATCTAATTAAATAGACCAACTAAATTAATAATATAAACTCTCAATCAATTACATATACACATGAATAAGAATAAAATCAGAAGATATATTTTAGATCATATCTTAAAGATAAAAATAAAGGTTTACCTTCAGCATTTTCTAAAATACAATAATTTTTCAAAATAAAGGCATACTATTAGCTTTTATTAAAACAAAATAGCAAATCAATAAATTTTTAGAAAGGCACACCTTCTGTTTTTTTTTTTACCAAAAAAATTTACATTTTTTGTTTGAATGTATAAAATGTTCCATTGAGAAGTATTTATAAATACTCTGGTCCTCTAAAATCACCTAACATAAATTATATGATTAGCGATTAAACACTTATCAAAGATTTAATAATATTTAAGATAAAATAAATCTCAATAACACAATACCTTAAATGAGAAAATCTCAATAACACAATACTTAAAAGTTACGTCAAAAAGCAGCATAGAGATCACGGTCCACGCTTAATTTGGAAGCGCTTTTACTTTCAGATAAATTCGTTTAAAAACATTTTTGTTAAAAAGTTATATAAAAATTACGGTTCAATTTGAGAGAAACAGAATGTTGTGAAAAGTATTTTTAAATAGCGGTTAAACCAAACAATTTATTAACGTTTTGCAAATCATTAAGCTGCAAAAAAAAACGGCCCCAAACGTAGCCTGAGCAAAAACGGAGTTACGATAAAAATGATTATAAAAAGTTGTATAATCAAATAATTCTTTAAATTTTTCCAAAAAAAAATATCTCTTTAAAATGTACAATAACGTTTAAAAAACTTGTAGTTCAAAATCTCTCCCAAACGAAGTGTTAAGCTTAACTTAAATCGAGCCAAACGATATTTTCGGACAAATTTAAAATCTATCCGCTCTTGAGTATTTTCGGACAAGTTAAATCCGGATTTAACTTAAATCGAGGCTTTGTGTAATATCCTAAAGTCTCTTTCACATCGCATGGTTAAATCCAGATTTACTAAATCTTATTGATAGGCAGAAGCACACGAAAGAGGACGGGAGGCTGGAAGGAACCAGTGAGGAAAGACGATGGTTACCTTCGCGACATCTCCCTTCCCTTTTCGGGTGGAAAGACGGGTGTTATCTTCACGACATCTCCCTTTTCTTTTTTTGAATATCAGTGGAGGGTAGAAAGAAGAGTTATCTTCCCCTCCCTTCACTTTTTCGGCTCAGCGGAGCAGAGCTCATGTCAAGTATGGTGGGCTGGTGGGCAGCTCTATCCGTCCCTGCATATATAATGTATCCAAGGCATGAATTGGTAAGATATGAAAGCCCTTGTCCAGTAAGCCGAATCCATTGCATAGTTTTTGTGCTTTTATGACAACATAGAAGGAATATTGTCTCCAGTCCAGACACAAGAGAAAACTTCAGCACACAATCCTTTGCACTAGCATACGATCTTAGTTCACCTGTCATAGTTGCCTCAATTGCCAACGAGAGGCTGGCTCTGATGGTCAAAGATTCTTCTCATAATGAAAATGAACTATATATGTATATATATAAATACTTAAGACCATAATATGCAGATCAATCCAGTAATTAATATAATTATATAATTATTTATAGTGTTATATATTTACGTCAGCTACTTTTAAGATAAACTTTTGAAGCATTCTATCATCATCAACTCTATTATCTAATTATATATGTATCTCGAATACTATTGTAATCAATATTATATATATTATGGAATATATTTAAATGTATACTTTGGTGTGTTTTATTCAGTTATATATGATCCAAGACAAACTAATTTAATATGGATTATCAAACTTTTGTAAGTTGAACATCTATTTCAATTTTTCCTTCTCATATAGGTCTAGAATTGCCATAACATTTATTTATTTATTTTTGATTTTGTTCATGCACTTATTCAATGCACCAATAAAGTTTTTAATAAACAAATCAAATAGCCAAATCCTATGATATAATTTTAGGGTTCTAAGAAAAATAAACATTTTAAAAAAAAGTAAAGTTATGCTTATATTATGTATTTTGGGTCATAAAAATTCCTATATGATCAAGCACAACTTCCAACATGATGCGAAAATCCTGAAACAATTCAAAAAACCAAACTGATATTTAAATTTATTCAAAAATTAAATATGAAGACAAATGAGCACAAAACAGTACAAAAATCTTTCCAAAAAACCCAACTCAGTGAGACAAGGTTGTTGTCACAATGATTGCTAGATTTGGAGCCCAAAAGAGTCGTATAGTCTAACCTTATTGAACTAACCTAAGTCTGCCCAATTCAACCAAGTCTCCATCTTCAAAAAAACATTTTTAACTATAAGTGAAGATGATGAAGATGGCAATACTCAAAATTCACCCAAAGGAGTTGTCGGAACTTAATTGATGTTTCTATTGTTTTTTATTGCATAAGCATGTACTCATTATTGTATACTTTTCCAATGAAATTTCTAACTTCTCGAAGTCATGATATTCTCCATAATCTCTATTTCAAGGCAATTGTAATTACTAATTGCACTCAAAAGATAAATATTTTTTATAAAAGTAGTGAGACATCATCATAATTTTATGGTAACTCCAAGTTCAAGCAATAAACAATCTAAGAATTATTCTTGTCGATGAAAGCATCATAATTTTGATACATGAACATGGTGTGACTTGCAGTGTCAAGATTTTAAAAGTGGACATTTGAATTTCCCATCTAAGACATAGTTTGCAACGACCATCAACAAACCACCATTGTACTACTCAAAATCTACCCAATTAGGTATACTAGAAGATCTTGTCCAACCAAATTTTGATACACAAATTGAAGAATTCATCATTACTAGCTATGATAAATATTCCATATTACTCTAAATAAGGGGCATTATGCATTTTAAATAAAATCAACAAATAGGCCTCAATTCAACACAATTGGAGCATTCAATGATGTACAATTTTGAACCATAAAAGAACCCATATCCTTGAAATCCTACAGTACCATGGAAGCATACAATTTTACAAGCCTAGAGGTGCCAAGATTCTTGCAAAGATCATACATGAACTCATCTTTCTCTAAATCTATGTCACAACCTTATTTTAACGTAGCCATTATTGTTTATAGACCCATATTATAATGTTGTTTGCAACAAATCTATATTACACCTAAATCTGGACACATGCTTGGGGACTAAATTCAATGCTATTGTGTATTAGGGTTAGCCTTAGGAATAAAAATTCTTACTTGACCCACCCTAACATAACGTGAGATTTTTAAGTTTATTTTGAACAGGTTTAAGCAATTTGACTTGATCAAAACTCAAATACCAAATTGGAGAGCCTAATGAGAATATGGGTTAGGCTTGAGCAAAGATTTTCAAGCTCTCATCCTTATTTGATCTAGCCCAAACGACTTAGTGCTTAGGCCTAATTTCATTGCATCCATACCTTAATCGTAAACCTATTTGCAATGTAATTGTTATTGCATCTAGATCTACATCGCAACCTTGTCTATGATGTTGAGAGCTACATGTAACTTCACTTGTGAGTATCTCCTTCAAGACCTATACAACAACCTCATATGCACTACAACAATATCTTTTAAGATTTGTATTGAAACTATCTCCCTCAAAACTTAAGCACAATCTTGCTTATATTGTAGCTATCAATTTTAAGACCTATGTGGTAATTGTGTTTAACCTATAGTCATTGTTGCATATGTTGTAATCTCACGTACTCATCTGCCTTTTTTTAAACATGTCAACTTGTGTAGTCACTATCACCTTAAGATTTACATCACAATGTTATTTAAATCATAACTATCATTGCAACAAGATTATGCCATAATTCATTTGCATTTGCATTTATACACTGAAAATGGAAATACTTTGTGCCCTTGGATATGCTATATGATTATGTTAAAACTAATTTTGTAGGAATATTATAATATTAAACTATTTTCCCATTTTTTCTTTGCAGCATCACAATACGATGCCTTCGTGTTTTCTCTCATACCTCAAGTACTATGCACTCTGAAGGCAATAAGATTGATAATGATTGAGATGCTAGGTGCCACCCGAAAATAGAAATGATTATAACACTTATAAAGTAATTTTATGTTTCATTGCATTCCATGATTAAGCTACCAATAGTTTGTCTAGCTTATTTCAAAGTGTGTCTCTTGTTTCTCATTCTTGATGCTCTTTTGTGTTACCTCATGTTAAATTATCAACATGAAAATTTAACTTATCTTTAATTTTGAAATATTATCACATATCTCTTCAATTACTAAAGCACTCACCACAAGTCACATGCCTTAAGACACTCACACCTTATAATGGCTCCAGCATGAGAGGTGTACATGGCATTATGACCTCATCTTGCCTTGTCCAAGTGCCTTAACGAGCATCTGGCTCCCCTTAACATCACTGCCATCAAATTAAAATTCTATGGATAAAATGACCTAATTCTCCTTTCAAAGTTTCAATTAAATGACTTATGAACTCATAAGCATTTCATTTGTTTTACTGTATGTCTAATGAAGTAATAAACATCAACATATAATAACATTTTTTTTCTTTCTTATCCATCTCCTTCAACATAACTGATGGTTTAATATAAGCTAAAAACATAACATAAATTATATTGTAATATATCATAATTTTATTGTGTGTGAAAATGGGGGTGACCGTGAGAGTGCATGTATATGGTTGCATGAGCAAGAAATTTCACTTTTACGAGTCCATTTGTTAGAAATATTGTTCCATAAATATGTTAGTTTGCCACAAAGTTAAAAAATAAAAGAGAGTCATGAAAAATATTAGTTTTACCTATATTTTTGACCCTAAAAAACCGTCCCTATGAGAGATATTATGGAGATAGCAAGCAGCATTGACAACCTAAACACGTTCCATGGCTAATTGTTATTATCAAAATTCATGGCTATATGTTTTAGTTTAGGTATTAAAGTATAATCAACATATTTCTAATGATATTAAACATATTCTTGAGCCTATAAATCAAAATACAAGTTATTATATGAAAGAATAGAAAAAACGAATTTCTTACCCATAATCACATGATTTTATAATTCTTAGATGATCGCAATATGAAATTAGAATATAATCAATATGAGAGCTATTTTCTTTCTCATTTCAATAAATTTCATTCTTTCAAAAAAGAATCTTATTCTTTTACGCTTTACATATTCTCCTTTTCACCGCCACACACACAAAACACTAATGAAATATAACACCCATTCATTTTTGGCTAAACCAAATAACTACCTTCATGTTTGAAGTCAATCTTTCTCAATTTGAAAATAATATCATGATAAAAGCATAAATAATTAAAGCTAGCACAGTGTCATAATTACTACAAAAAATTATTGTTGTATTGTGCATGGGATAGCAACTATTCTCTTAAAGAAACAAGCTCATCTAGATAAAATTGCCAAGGATTTAGTTAATGAAGTTAATTGAAGTCCTAGTCCATTTACACTAATTAAACCTAATGTAACTCAATTTTTGTGCAAGACCTCAAATAGTAGTAATCACATACCTCATTTGACACATGAAATACACCATCCTAAATTTCTATATCAAACATTCACTTTGGTTGATATTTTGCTTGAAATTTAACTATAATTCTAACAATTTTAACGGTCAAATATAATAGAAAAATTGATTGATTATTTTTTCAAATAATCACATACCTCATTTGACACATCAAATACACCATCCTAAATTTCTATATCAAACATTCACTTTTGGTCGATATTTTTGCATGAAATTTAACTATAATTTCTAACAATTTTTAACGGTCAAATATAAGAGAAAAATTGATTGATTATTTTTTCGTAGCATCATTAGAACTAATGGTATGAAAGGTTTTGAGATTTTTTAAGGCTGTATGATCATCAATTGGATGTAGCAATTTTTTTTACAATGAAAAGCTCCAACTTTTTTCAATGCAAAGCTTCATTTTCATAAGAAGAATATTGCAGTTTCAACAAGTAGAGACTTTTAAATATCAAACATTCAAAAGCTATAAATCATGTTGCATTAAATAAAAAAAGGGAGAAAATGTTGTGTAATGAAAATGAGTTAGCAATAGTTTAATTAAAGCAAATTATCATCACTCAGGATAAAAACCAAAATAAGAAACCTCAATTTCAGGTGGAGTCGATTGTTAACAAGAGTGTTGATCAAGAAGCTACTTTTGAAGACTATATTGATAGATAAATGGTTTTTAAGCCATCAATAAGAGATGATAACCAAAAAAAAAATATTGTTTGCATAGGATAGAATAAGATGGAAAAATGAAATAGACCCAAAGGTTTGATTGGTTGACATTTTAAGACTGGAAACATAAAAGAAATTTCAAATGTTGGATATCTATTGGGAGCTCTACAGCTAAGATTTTCATAGCACATGTTTTATATATGATATTAATTTTGGACTCGAAATTTGGATATTCAAAAATAGAGAGATAATTGTTACATTTTTTTTATGTAAATCTTGATGTAAGTATATGAATAAAAAACTTTCTGTTTTGACTCAAGGACCATTTGAACTCTAAATTCAACAAATTTATAGTTGAAATAAATGTTTAAATCATACCAACAAAAAGATGTTAAAATTATTTTGATTTGAGTCCAAGTATGCCTAAATTAAGCATTTAAACTATAATTAAAAATTTCATAGCACTAAACTAAGCATATTGATGAAAGGAATCTAAAGTTCAAGATCACTAATTATGATGCCATTAATTCAATTAAATACAAAAAATAGTCTACAATAAAGAGAATTAATATGGGCTATTTGATGAAGTATTTGAAGATTTTCACTAAAATTACTAAACTGACACTTCAAAAATTATAATTAGACCTCCATTTTTTGTAGGAAAAAAGACCTACAATCTAGAAGAGCTAGAGATCTAAATAAATTCATAGTTCTATTCTTTTGAAAGAGCGTGATCCTATTGCCTAACAATCATCACCTGTTCACTATGGTTTGATAATTGCAGCTTCATTGTGGTCACCTGATCATCGTCACCCTATCATTGTTGCTTGACATTTGTAACATGATTGTCATCATCTAAAAGCATCTCTTAAGTATCATTGTTTAAAATTGCATGATAAAAATCCACCTCAGTAGTTTTTTTGAAAAAAAATCACAATGCTACTTACGCCTCATTTGTGCTATATATGGTGTAAACCTCATATTATATGAGGTGCACTAAGGCACTTTGCCTCAATATTGGTGAGGACTATTCTTCTAGATTTAGGTTTTTTAGAAAATTTAAATATAGGCATTAATTAACCTAATAACATGGTTATTTGGTTGCCTACATTTAGAGTGTAAAGTAAACCGAATGAGAGAATCTAACTTTTGAGTGTTTGGTATGGTGCAAAGTATAATGCATAGTGTATTTGAAATGCATAAGAATGATCATTTGTGTATTTGGAATTCACTCAAATTTGGAATTCAAATATACCATTAAATGTGTAAACATTTTTCGCCTCACTACCTCACCATTGTTGCCCACCAGCATCTCCACCGCTTGCACCACCGCCTCCATAATCTCAAAAATACTTTACATTATATTTATTTTACCAAAAAAAACAAACTCATGTATTTGTAGAGTTTTCAACCAAACAACCCTAAAGTAATCCAAATACATTGCATTTCTTTTACATTGCATTTCTTTTACACCGGATTTCTTTTTCACAACCAAACAACCACTTAAAATGCATGCAATTGATCTTGGGATATGCATTACCCAAGCACCTCTTCTCTTGTGCCCTCTTTGCTTCTCATGCATGAAGCCATCTAGGAGTGTTAGTGAGCCGAGCAGGCTCGTAAGATGGCTTGAGCTTGGTCCAATTATAAGCTCATGAACCAAGCTTAAGCTCTGAGCTTATTAATAAATGAGCTTGAGCTTAACGAGGTTCACCATCGACTTGCAAGCATACTCTCTTTATATATTGTCATTGTTGTAGGGGGGAAGGGGAAGCTTACAATTGCTGTTTAAAAGGCTATCATGTTGCTTTCTTTTTATGAAACTTAAAATTACAAAGACTAATGCATATCATCTAATAACTCCTACTTATAACACTTATTTTTAAAAAGGAAAAAAATTATGATAATACTATTTTTTGGTTTTAAATTCTATAAGCTATAACATTTTATAGTTTTTTAGAGTTTAATTTTTATATAGTTTTTACTTCTATTATCTCAATTCATATCCTAGAGGACTCCCATCGAAACTACTTGGTGATGGCTTCTCTAGGTGTTCCCACTATCTTCCTCGTGAGTCAAGGTGAGTTCTCAAGCTTCAGAATAAATAGACAAGTCGAGCTTGAGCTCATTATGACAGGTGCTTGACATGTCTAGTGCTCTCTATCACATCCTCTTATGTTTCTTTTGATGTTTTTAGTTTGATGTTCGATAATAAGAGTAAATGAGAGAAACATATCATGTTAAACTTATTTTAAATTGGTATTTCTCTAGTTCTTGCCTTAAATTACTTTGATGTTTATATAGGAATTCTTACTTCACTATTTGATATCATATTGTTAACATATTATTTGATACTATACACAATTTGTTATTTCGTACTAATCACAATATTAATGTATTTACATATCTAACATCTAAAGTTAGATATTTACTTATCTAACACTTTCCTCGGCTTAAAAAGGTACATTTCACTTTTAAAAAGTGAGCGATGATGATATTTTTGATGTGATATTGAAGATTCGGATGGTATATATGTAAAAATTGAAGTTTGAGTGTTAGATACAAAATACATAGAATTGTGGTATGTATGTAAAATCATCAATGCTATAATATTTTTATATTTTATTCTTTGTACTTGATATTATAATTCTTACCTACGCAATTGCTTGATTCTAAGGTTTACGCCTCACATCATTAATAAAAAAATGCCATAATATCCAATTATACAATTCTAAACCATATTATCCCCATCGATGCCTTTAGCATCTATGTTATTACCTTTCATAACCTCTTCGGCATTCTCGAGCATATTTATAGGAGATCAATCTAACAATTTATATTTTGTAATTCTCTTCTCCATTTAGGACAAGAATGAACTTATGTATTTCTGCTTACATAGCAAATTATTTTACCTATGTTATGCTCTATATTCTTTCTTGTTCCAAGCAGTTTACATAAAAACTTTGATATTTTCTTAAACTTCTCTTATATACTTAAAAAAAAAAAGAAATTAACTCAACCGCCATATATGTCTTTTACACACTACAAATAAGATTAAATTTGTTTTTATTTCATTTCAAAGATTGATTCAGCTTTATATGGATGAGAGCATCCCTAAAATTTTAGTTTGGATATGAAATAAGTTTGAAAACATTGACGTCTCTTCAACATTTAAGATTTTGGCATTAAAATAACTTTAATCTCAAAAACTTTTTTTGGAATTAAAGAATATTAAAAAAACAATGTTCTAAGGATTACCATTTTTGCCCTCGTATTCCATGCTGCTTTACTGTAGATGAGCTGATCTCCACCATATAAAATTTGAAGGATAAGTCTGAAGAATATGTGCTGCATGTGAAGCACTATCATATTTGGCTAAATGGCATAAAGTTTAAAGCTTTCAAAATATAGAAATGAATCCCACTTTGCAGCATATTCAGCTAAGTCTATTGTCATCCTTCCCACTACTCTTCAGTGCGAGAATATTTGTTGGATGGTTTATATTTTCACGATGAATGAATACTCACTTAAGTTGAGATAATAAAAACAATAATAAGTTTTTGTCCCAATACGGAGTAAGTTAAATGAATTCTTTTTTTAATTAAATGACATATTCCCATTTAATTCTAATAAATTAAGATAATTTTTTATAGTTTCTAACCAATTATTTTAGGTATACCTTTTTCTTTCTTAGCATAGATTGAATCTAATACATCTACTCTCCCAACTGTGTCATCAGATGTCTTGTGTTTCATGTGACCAAACCATCTAAGGTGACTCCTCTAATCTTATATGCTCTAACCTTTTCACGAATATATCTATTTTACATTTTATCTCAAAGTGCAAAACTGCTCATCAACCTGAGCATCCTCATCTCTACAACACTTAACTTAATTTTATGCTTCTCTTTTACAGACCAACAATATGCATCATAAAGCATTGCAGGTCTCACCACGATCTTATAATTTTTTTCCTTAATTATGAGTGGTACTTTTCTAGCACACAACAAGTCTAATGCATTTCTCCACTTCAACCATCCAACTTAAATTCTACTAATACATCCTCATCTATTTCACTATCACTTAAAAGTAAATTTTGAAATATCTAGAATATTTGCTCTTTTTAATGTCTTGATCACCCATTGTTACAACCCCACCACTAGATCTACTGCTACTAAAATTATACTCCATATATTTGATTTTAGATATACTCAAATGAAAGCCTTTAGGCTTTAAGATGAACCTCCATAACTCAAGTTTTTCTTGAACTATCCCTATAGTATCATCATAATAACCCATAATTTCATTTGAATGACCATTGTTCAAAGAAATATACATTATTCATGTATACAAAACTTTTCATTTCTATAATTTCAAATGGTGCAACATCTAAAATATATTAAATAATATACATACCCCAACATTAATAAGTGACCTTCACATCATACCTTAAGATTTTACATCAATTTGGCAAGCAATAAAATGATTCCACATTGCAATGAAGTGATAGACATAAATATGAAAATAATTCAGGCCTTCAATTGGGTAAAAATTAAACGGTCTAATTTAAATCATTATGATATTTCTAACAATTTAAATTAGAATGCGTTAAAGAACTATTGGTCAAGCAGTATAATATTTTATTTCTAATTTAGAGGTCTCATTCAAGAATTTCAAAGGATGCAATTACAATGATTTTCTTTGGTTTCTCATAAATTTAATATCTCTAGTTAACCTTATGATACACACTTTATATCTATAATTGATTTTACACACATGTTATATTTGAACTAACCTTGAACCGACGTAGTAAAAATATTGGAGATTTCTTCCTTAAATAAATAATAACTTAGCTTTGAGGCAATAAATTACTTAGTCTTGGATCATATATAATTGAATAAAACACACTAAAGTATACATGTAAATATATTCTATAATGTATATATAATATTGATTACAATAATGTTCGAGATACATATATAATTAGATAATAGAGTTTATGATGATAGAATGCTTCAAAAGTTTATCTTAAAAGTAGCTGACATAAATATATAACACTATAAATGACTATATAATTATGCTGATTAGTGGATTGATATGCATATTATGCTCTCAAGTACTTATATATATAAAAATATAGTTCATTTTCATTATGAGAAGAATCTTCGACCACCAGTGCCAGCCTCTCGATGACAATTGAAATAAGCAACTGCGACAGGTGAACTGATATCATATGCTAGCGTGAAGGATTGTGTGCCGAAGTTTTCTCTATTGACCGGGAGACATTATCCTTCTATGCTCGTAAAAGCACAAAGATTATGCGATGGATTGATTCACGAGGGCCCTCATACCTTAGCAATTCATGCCCTGTATACATTATATATGCATGGTCATTATTAATGAATGAGAACAACTATGAATATGAAAAAAAGATTGAGATGAGATGAGTTTAAGATTTAGATACATAATAGCAACTTTGACATTTTTAAAAAACAAATTTGTAAAGTTCGTAATTCACCATATGTTGATTTATGATAGCTTATTTAACAAGCTTCTCATGGATGTGACTTTCCTTGAATTTTGTTTGCGAGATTATGGCTTTTGGCCATTGCCTTGCTTGCTTGATTGCTTCAATTTTCATAAAATTATTATTATTATTATATATATTTCTATAAAATGATAGAAATGGTACTATAATTTTGAATGGTTTACATACATATCACACAATTCTTTACATTTACACATCTAACACCCAATTCATTACATTTACATTTCTAACAATTTTCTAATGTATAAAATATGTCCTAACTTTTAAAAAGGTAATAGTAGTACTATTTTTGTTGTGATCTTAATGATTTAAGTGTATGCATGTAAATATCAAACTTTACATATTAGATATATAAATAAATAAATAAATAAATAAATAAATAATAAATATATATATATATATATATGTATATATATATATATATATATATATATATATATATATATATATATATATATATATATATATATATATATATATATATATATATGAAATATGTGGTATGTATGTAAATGCCCAAAGAGATTTTTGTTTATAGGTCTTATGTTATTAAAGGTTTTCATTTGAAAAAATTATGAAATATCTTTCTTCATCAACTTCAATCATTAACCACTTGTTCTATTTAATAGATGACACTAATTGCTTTAGATAGTTCATTAATTTTTGCAAGTGGATGTGGCTATAACTATTATCTCTAGATTATCTTGTGCTTAAATTCTAAATTTTATAAACAAGTTTAAGAATTTTGAATTGAATATTGATTGGGTGAATTTCATCTTTAAATTATCCTTTAAATTAGGTGGCTTCTAATGAAGCTTTAATGAAGAATAATAAGACAATTGCTCTTGCTAAACTTATAAACACCAAATGCATTACTCATTTAAAATAGATGGAGAAATTAATTAATGATGTGATCTTCCTTAACTTTAGAGAGAGGTTCATATTCCTTTACTCCTATTCTATAACTATATTATAAAGAATTAATTCTTTGCACTCTTCATTTGATTATTAATAAACTATGAACAATGGAGTGATTAGTATAAGTATCCAATGTCTGATAACTATGATCATATGGCATGCAACTATCCTCTAAGTTTCTATATTTTGAATTTTAATCAATTTTTGGGTTCCATAATGACTATCATTTCGATTCTCTTATGGCAACTTCATATTTTATGGAAATAATTTTATCTTAGTTCATCATGATAGTGATAAAGAAGATATCAAATTGATAGAATTATGAAATTTAGCCATACAACATAATCTCTAATTTGGAATATTAAAAGTATTGTTAAGCTTCAATTAAAAAAGACCTAAAATCTTATCAAAATTCACAACCTTTAATTTTTTTACTAACCTAGAACATATACAAACAATAATAGGATTAATAGTTATAAGAAATATCTTGTTTATTAGGGTGCCCTTCCTAACTTGGCCAATATTATTTGGGCATTTTATAAGAGGATTCTATCTCAAACTCTCCTTGCTATATCTATATATATATACACTAATGGGTAAATTTCTAAGCTCTCCTTTTATCTATTTCAATATTTTAAACTATGTTAAATTTGATACAATTTTTCTCTCTCACATATGGATTAACACTTCTGACTTATATATTATTTGACACTTAAAAAGAAATACTTAAGATAACAATCACATTTTTATCTTTTTAAAGTAAATCATATAGAGGTAGCAAATATTTCAGATTCCACGACATGTGGATCCATCATAAGGGCATTTTATCTTTTGTTAAAGAGAATTAAAATGCCCTAACAGAAGGCTTTGTGCTCATCACTTTGTGGCTCATACTAAAAAGAAATGAGACGAACTTGAAATAATAGAATAATGATATTTTGGCATTTTCTTTGACTACATCAAGAACTTTGAAGAAGAGGGCAATCTTGAAGACAATTTACCATGCATTGGTAACTTATTGAATAAAATTTATCTCAATAAAGATATGATTAAATTGAATAATTTTTACCATTATAAAGGAAAGCATTGGATTATATGTCATTTCTTGGGGAAATGAATATTAAATATGATCACACTTGTGTCAATAGTAGAATGTGCATTGATAATTTTTTAAACTAAAAATATACATAGAGTTGAACTTCCATATCATGATTTGAGCAAAGATTTTATAATAGAGTTTTGCTAAAAAAAGGTTGTAGGATAAGAGTTTCACTTATCTACTGTTGATTTGTTATTTATGCATGATTAATTCCATCACTCATAAGAATAATGCTATGTTTTGAGCTTTCTATCATTGGAGTAAAATGAGCTAGAAGTGTTTGACCTAAAAAAAATGAATGTGAGGGTTAATGGTCTTCCTTATATTTTTATATACTCTCCTTCATTTCATTAGAAGGTTGGAATGTTTTATGTGGTCTTAATAATCTATTGTGGTGGAATATTTTAATTAGATTTAATTTTGAATGTAAAATATTATTATTTTTATATTTTATTTTGTGATGATATTATTATCTTTACTAATGACACTGAATGTTCTCTTAAGAGTATTATCCACTTCTTGAAGCAATATAAGTTTATTTCGATAGCTCATTAGTTTTAAGAAGTCAACTTTTATTGCCCAACCTAATTATTCTAGCAGTAACAACAACAATAACAACAAGCCTTTATCCCACTATGTAGGATTGGCTACATGAATCTTTCTTCTCCATTATATCCTATTAAGTGTCAAATTCTCATTTTTATCTTTTATACATCCTAACCAACCCTTTCTAGGTATACCTCTATCTTTCTTACTATAAGGTGAATAAAATACATCTAATCTCCTAATTGGGTCATCGGACAGAAAACTCTTTACATGACTAGAACATCTAAGGTGACTCTCTCTAATCTTATCTACCACTGAAGCTACTCTAACCTTTTCACGAATATATTCATTTTACATTTTATCTCTAAGAGTGAAGCCACTCAACCATTTGAGCATCCTCATCTCTGAAATGCATAACTTAATTATATTTTTCTCTTTTATTACCCAACATTTTTCACCATAAATCATTGTAGGTCTTACCATTATTTAATAAAATTTTCTCTTAAGTCTAAGCAGTACTTTTCTATTATATAACAAGCTAGATACATTCCTCCACTTCGACCATCCAACTTGAATTCTACTAATAGCATCCCTCTCTTTTTCACCATCATTTTGAACATTGATCCACGATATTTAAACAATCACTCTTTTTAGTGACTTGATTACCTAATGTCACAACCCCACCACTATAACTTCTACAACTAAAGTTGCACTCCATATTCAGTTTTAGATCTACATAAACAAAAAGTTTTAGACTCCAAGGTTGTCCTCCATAATTCAAGTTTCTCTTGGACTCCCTCTCTAGTCTTATCAACAAGTAGAATGTCACTAGCACAAAGCATACAACAAGGTACATCCTCTTTTAAATGTCAAGTAAGGACATCCATAATTAAAGCAAAAAAGATATTGGCTTAAAACTGGTCCAAATTATCCTAGAAATAAAATTAAAATGATTAGGGATGTTGCTTTTTTTTTTTGAAATGTTGTTTTTATTTTACATAGGTATTCTTATTTAAAACACAAAAAGGCATTGGTTGAGAGTAGACTATTTATATCTCTTAAAGAAAGATTGATTTAGATTAAATGCATCTTCTCAACTATTCTTTCTTATCTCTCTCAAGTGATAATTGTACCCTAAAAGTCATTAATAAATAAAATATTTTACTTAATAAATTTTTGTTGCATGCAAAAGATAATGGCAACAAAATTATTTAAATCAACTAGATTAATGTGTGTTATCCTACCTCTAAGGTGAGTTTGGTTTCAGACAATTTTATGACCATATCAAATGCATGTCCTTAAGCTTTGATGAAATTTATACTTAATAAATCCATTTTATACAAATTTTATTTTTTAAGTATTGGTATTCAAAGCATTTGATATTATATTTAAAAAGATTATTAATTCTCTTGTATGGAGTATATTTTGTATTTTAAAAAGAAAAACTTAAAGATTTCATCTATTTGAATTTAAGATAGAGTAATTAATATTTCTTTTTGGTTTAATATGTGTGTGGGTCCTTTTGAATTAGTTGATATATATTTAGTCTATGGACGCTCATCTATATGGCCTATAATTTCCTTAATTTTAATGGTTAGAATAAGTCTTTAATATTATATATTTTTTCTTGATTGCCAATAGTTAATTGTGAATATAATGATACTATGTTTTAGAATAATAATATGACATGGACATTCTCTTTTATTATTATGTGAAAAATATAAAATAATCTAATGCTAATTTGTTATTTATGCATGAGTAATTTCATCTCTCATAAGAATGAAGTTTTGTTTTGGTCATTCTATAATTGGAGGAAACTGAACAGGATGCATTTGACCATAAAAGAATGAATTTGAGGATTAATTGCCTTCCTATATTTTTATATATCCCCCTTCATTTCATTAGTATGTTGAATTTTTTTATGTGCTCTTAATAATCAATTATGGAGGAATCCTTCAATTTGATTTAATTTTGAATGTAAGATGTTAAATTCCACCTTTCATTTGTTGATGATATTATTATCTTTACTAATGACACTAATTATTCTCTTAAGAGTATTATCAACTTCTTGAAGCAATATAAGTTTATTTTGACAACTCATTAGGTTATGAAGTCTACTTTTATTGCCGAGCCTAATTATCCTAGGTGAAAAAATAAAATTATTAGGGATGTTGCTTTTTCTTTTCTTTTTTTGAAAAGTTGTTTGTATTTTATATAGGTATTCTTATTCATAACATAGAAGGCATTGGTTTAGAGCAAACAACTTTTATCTCTTCAATTTTGACAACTATTCTTATTTACCTTTTTATTGTCAAGTTGGGAATTTTATCATATTATTATGATGGATACAATCATGCAAGCTGAAAGGATTTAATTGGTTTTGAAGTCCTACTATTGTACAAACATTAAATCAATTCCTTTTACTTTTCTTTTTAATGAGTGCTATGAAAATGTGGATCCGCTTTGATAACTTCTTTAATATTCTTTGGAATGACAATGCTAATATACATATTGTTTGTCAAAGATGGGTTAACTTTCTGAAACATGACGAACAATACTTTTTTTTTCTTGCATGGATCAAATTAGGTTTGGTGGGATTATTTTGGTGTATTTCTTTTCTCAATTATGGCTACTTATGAAAAATATTAATTTTGATTTTTTTTGCCTCTAATTATAATACCAATTTGTAACTTGAAATTTTTTTTGGAACTAGGTGTGGCTTATTCTTCGATGGCCACAATATGCAAGTAAATGAAAGTATTTCAAAGCACTCTAACAAATGTTATTAAAGGTGCAATCATTTATAAAATAAAAGTTATTAATATTTATATATGCACACACACACACACACTTCTCTTCTCTAAGAGTAGTCATTCAAAAATTATCCTAGATCCTAGAAGATATATGAGGATAAATTATTGTAAACAAGTTAAACTATACAAATACAAGAACAAAGGCTTAAAATATGACTTTCTAAAAGCTTCATTCAATATTCTATAGATTTGTACTAAACTCACTTTTTGATATTCATTAAAGTGAAAAGAAAATAAATTAATTATCATATATATATATATATATATATATATATATATATATATATATATATATATATATATATATATATATATATATATATATATATATATATATATATATATATATATATATATGTGTGTGTGTGTGTGTGTGTGTGTGTGTGCTTATGAAAAATAAAAAAAATTGCATGTTAATCTATTTGAATTTTGCTACTTACTAAAGCTTGTTTCTGTTGTTGCTAGAATACCCGTTACCATCATACATAGTTAATAGAAAATTTAACAATGTCGTTACAAAGACAATTATGTAATCTAAGAAATAATACATGCTATATTTAGTCACATTAGTAAGATGAATTGCATCAAAAAGTACTTAAATGTATTTTTTTATAGCTTTGATGGTATCAAAAGATATAAATCATGTCACATGAAATAAAATAAAATAAAATAAAAAGTACTTTGAAAAAAATGTGATTTAATGAAAATGAGTTAGCAATAGTTTAATTAAAGCAAACTATCATCAGTGAGGATAAAAACTAGAATAAGAAACCTCAATTTCAGGTGGAGTCAATTGTTAACAAGAGTGTTAATCAAGAAGCTACTATTGAAGACTATATTGATAGATAAATGGTTTTTAAGCCATCAATAAGAAATGATAACCAAAAAAATAATTGTTTGCATAGGATAGAATAAGATGGAAAAATTAAATAAACCCAAAGATTTGATTTGGTTGACATTATAAGAATGGAAACATAAAATCAATTTCAAATGTTGGCTATCTATTGGGAGCTCTACAACTAGGATTTTCATAACACATATTTTATGTATGCCATTGTTTTTGGACTTGAAATTTGGATATTAAAAAATTGGGAGATAATTGTTACAGTTTTTAAAAATTTACCTACACGTGTAAATCTTGATATATGTTATGAATAAAAAACATTCATTTTGACTCAAGGATCATTTGAACTCTTAATTCAACAAATTTAAAATTGAAATAAATGTCTAAATCATACCGATCAAAAGATGCTAAAATTGTTTTGGTTTGAGTCCAAATCTGCGCAAATTAAGCATTTAATATATAATTAAAATTTTCATAACACTTAAGCAAGTGTATTGATGAAAGGAATCTAAAAGCTCAAGATCACTAATTATGATGCCATTAATTCAATTAAATACAAACAATAGTCTATGATTAAGAGAATTAATATGGGTTATCTGATCAAGTATTTGAAAATTTTGACTAAGATTACAAAACTGGCACTTGAAACATTTTAATTAGACCTCCATTTTTCATATAAAATTTGGATAGTTATATGCATAATACTTAAATCATTAAGATGACAATAAAAATAGTACTACAATTACCTTTTTTAAAAGTGAGAACACTTTTTATCCATTAGTAAAGTGTTAGAAATATAAATATGAAGCATTAGAATTTGATTTTAAATGTAAAGAATTGTGGCATATGTACGTAAACCTTTCAAAATTATAGTATCATTTCTATCATTTTATAGCAAAATATATATAATAATAGTAATAATAATAATAATAATATTATTATTTATAAAAATTGAAGCAATCAAGCAAGCAAGGCAATGGCCAAAAACCTTAATCCTGCCAAAAAAATCAAGAAAAGTCACATCCATGAGAAGCTTGTTAAAAGAACATATGGTGAATTACAAACTTCACAAATTTGTTTTTTCAAAATGTCAAAGATGCTATTATGTATATAAATCTTAAACTCATCTTATCTCAATCTCTTTTCATATTCATAGTTGTTCTCATTTCTTAATAATGATCATGCATATATATAGAATCCAGAAATTTTATCGAGCGATAAGATAAAAAAATAATACTCATATATAAAATAAAGAAATTAAATATCACAATAACATAAATTTTCATCAAATCATTCTGAATTAAATATGCGTAATTTATTTTCAATATGTGTTTGAAGAAATTCATGATTCTAAACTAACATGACTCTTCAAGATAAGCTATTCAAACTTTATCGTGATCATCAAGATGATATTTAGAAATTTTTTCTTAACTGCTAGAAAATCTTTTAAATTGAATTCTATGTGAGCTTGTTTAAACTTTGTATTATTATTTTCACTAATAATATTATGTTAAGAGTTGAACTCATCTTGTTTAATTTTGTTTTAACTATCTCTCCATATCTAATTAAAAAAACCAATTAAATTAATAATATAAACTCTCAATCAATTACATATGCACATGAATATGAATAAAAATCAGAAGATATACTTTCAATCATATTTTAAAGATAAAAATAAAGGTTTACCTTCAGCATTTTCTAAAAATACAAATTAATAATTTTTCAAAATAAAGACTCACTATTGACTTTTATTAAAAAAAATAGTAAATCAGTAATTTTTTAGAAAAAGGCACACATTCTGTTTTTCTTTTTACAAAAAAAAAAAAAATTCACATTTTTTTGTTTGAATGTATAAAATTTTCTACTGGGAAGTATTTATGATTACTCTGGTCCTCTAAAATCACCTAACATAAATTATATGATTAGCAATTAAACACTCATCTAAGATTTAATAATTTTTAAGGTAAAATAAATCTCAATAACACAATAAAGAAATAAGGGTTATAAAAGATTTAACTTAGGCTGAGAAAATCTAAGAAATTGTTTGGTTGTAGGATTTGAACTCCGTTTGATTGGATGTTTGCTTTCCATAATTTTGTGGGCTCGTTTGGCTAAGTTTTTAATTTTAAAAAAAATTTATTTTAAAGTAGTTTTTAAGAAAGCTATTTTAAAATTGTATATGACATTTTTGTAAAAAATGCAGAAAATTCGAATGAATTTTAAAATTTCATAACCCCATTTTAAAGAACGTAATGTACTGAAAACAAAACACGGAATCAAACAAAGCTTAAAAGTTATGTCACAAAGCAGCATATAGATCACGGTTCACGCTTCGTTTGGAAGCGCTTTTACTTTCAGATAAATTCGTTTAAAAACTATTTTGTTAAAAGCTCTGTTAAAAAGTTCTATAAAAATTACGGTTCAATTTTAGAGAAACAGAATTTTGTGAAAGGCATTTTTAAATAAGCGATTAAGCTAAACAATTTATTAACGTTTTGCAAAACATTAAGCTGCAAAAAAACCGGCACCAAACGAGCCTCAGCAAAAACGGAGTTGCGATAAAAATGATTATAAAAAGTTGTATAATCAAATAATTCTGTAAAAAGTATAATAACGTTTTAAAAAATTTGAAGTAGTTAAAGTCTCTCCCAAACGAAGTGGTAAGCTTAACTTAAATCGAGCCAAACGGTATTTTCGGACAAGTTAAAAATCTATCCGCTCTTGAGTATTTTCGGACAAGTTAAATCCGGATTTAACTTAAATCGAGGCTTTGTGTAATATGCTAAAGTCTCTTTCACATCGCATGGTTAAATCCAGATTTACTAAATCTTATTGATAGGCAGATTTACGGGATTTAGACAAGCAGAAGCACACGAAGAAGGACGGGAGGCTGCGAAGGAAAGACCATGGTTACCTTCGCGACATCTCCCTTCCCATTTTCGGGTAGCAATTGTCCAACGGAGCGGAAGGGTGGAAAGACGTGGTGTTATCTTCACGACATCTCCCTTTTCTTTTCTTTTTTGGCTAGCAGCGGAGGGTAGAAAGACAAGAGTTATCTTCCCCTCCCTTCCCTTTTTCGGCCCAGCGGAGCAGAGCTCAAGTCACGTATGGTGGGCTGGTGGGCAGCTCTATCCGTCCCTGCATATATAATGTATCCAGGGCATGAATTGATAAGGTACGAGGGCCCTCGTCCAGTAATCGGAGTCCATCGCATAGTCTTTACACTTTTATGACAACATTGAAGGAATATTGTCTCCAGCCTAGACACATGAGAAAACTTCGGCACACAATCCTTCGCAATGGCATAGCATCTCAGTTCACCTATCATAGCTGCCTACTTCAATTGCCAGCGAGAGATTGGCTCTGGTGATCAAAGATTCTCTCATAATGAGAACGAACTATATGTATATATATATATATATATATATATATATATATATGCTTAATTTTTAAATTAATCTTAAATAAAAATATAATTAGCTAATTAATCCTTTAAAAAAAATTTAAAATAAATTTTTTAAAACTGTCTGCCAAGACGAAGTCACCAGGTCGGCCATGACGCAAAAAAAATTATTTTTTTAAAAAAATGAAATTAACTTCCATTTTTGGCCATATCGCCCATCTCGGATTTCCGAGTAGTTGGTATGTTGGAAAGGGAATAAAAATTCTACAACTTTCATGTTGACAAATTTTGACTAATCTCGACTAGCACAGCTTTTATATATATAAATTTTGAAGGCGAAGTGAAAGTTATTACGGCAGCCCCCATTTTTTTGTCATAATACAAGCATTGTTAAGTACATATAATTCCTTGGTAATATCAAACACTCTCAATATATTCTATATATAAATTGACTAATTAACACCCATGAGAAGAGTCCACTACTTTGAAAAAATGTGTATCTCTTCATTCAAATTTCGATTGCTCATTTGTTAATATTGAACTTAACTTGACACTTAGTGTGAAAAAATTCATACATTCATTCCCCAAATAGAATAAAATTAAGAATTTTATTATTTATTTGTATCCAAATATTCATGGCAATGACTCCAATTAAGAGAAAAAAATTTAATTATACAATTATTGTATGACTTTAACATGTTCAGGTTGAAGAACTGTATAATGGGAGGATGAAAGGATATATCACTCAAGAGAAGATGAAGACACAAACATAACACAATAAAAACTCGAGATATACCTACGTTTAAAAATATATAGTACAGAAAGGCATTTAACATTAAAATATAAAAATTGCATAAATTAAATAAAGATGAAATGAGTTAATGAGTTTTAATATGATTAGTACAAGAAAATAAGCATATATTTATATAGGTAGCTACAATGGCTCAAAATGAAAAATAGAACTATAGCTTAAATTGATAGTGTTCATTTGCTTCTAGAAATTAGGGTAAATGGAAGTATCGATTAAATTAGGGCCTATTTGGATCAATCTTATTTTATGTTTTTGATTTTGTATGTTATTTTAAAAACATATTTACTTAGTATATTTTTATATTTAAGAAAATAATTATTTAATGTATTTTAGATGTTTTATTTTTGTTTCAAAAATAAATCATATTATTTTATAAATACTCAAAAATAATTTTTAGACATTTTAAATGTCTTGAAAAACAACTACCATTATCAAATATGTTTTATTTGGAGATCAAAATAAATACATATATGACAAATAAAATTCAGATTTGAACTATAATG
>CM038224.1:14527617-14683384 GCA_021442155.1 Cymbidium sinense | reverse complement strand
GTTGTAATTCTTTATGGCAATTAAGACAATAAAGTGAGTTCTCTTTTCTAAATTTCTCAAAATTAAAGCTTTAATTGGAATTTTGGGGACTAATACTAAACTCATAACTTACAATAAACTCAAAATCTAAGGATGAATCCAAATTGGGTTTAATAACTCTTATATGAATATGGAGATGATTATCTATGTTATGAGTAAATAAGCAATAAAAATGAAATAAATATAACTTATCAAAAATTGTAAATTGAGCATAATCAAGTTGAGAAAATTACAAAAACTCAAGTAAAATTAAGTGCAAGTAATGTGTTAAACTACAATCTAAATCAAAATGTCTTCTTGCCATAGGATGGCACTCTTTGTACAAGATGAAGGCGATACTAAATCAAAATTTACAAAAAATCATGGAGCTTCCTTCGATCAAAAATTAAGAAATTTCATTCTAATTATGATTTTCAAAAATCAGTGATTTCATTAATTAGTTGAAATTAGTTAAGCTATATATACTTGCATGTTCTCGGACATAGAGATTTCAAGTGCAAATTTTAATGTCTAAAAAGGCTGATTTAAGTTGAATTAAATAAAAATACAAAATCAATCTCATAATTCAAATAAAATACTTAAAATTATACCATGGGCCAGATTATTTGAATACTTAAATTCAAGTGTCAAAATCTTTGCTGGGTTTCTTCAGTTTAGTCTTAGGGGTAGGGTTAAAACCAAAAATCATTATAAAGTTTCAATCTTTAAAAGTTTAAATTAAAATCTCCATACTTGTTTAGCGGTGATAAATTAAGAAAACTCTAGCTCCAGAAGCCAATGTTAAATCAAGTGTTATCTTATGTTCCTCTCAATCTCTTGCTCATAAAGGCTGTGTCTTCGATTGCGTCTTGGCCGATAGGCTCCAGATGAAGTAGTTACGACCGAGTCCTCTGAGTGGTTTGGCGTCAACTCCTATATTATCACGTAGCACGTATGCTCCAATGGCTCGCCTTTGAGTTGTGAATCATAGGGTATACTTGATAGGAAAATAACCCTCATCAAGGTAGGTACTTAAGTGTATCTTAGATAAACAACCACCCAGTCTACTGGATTTCTTGAATAATGTAACCCATGTGTTGCTGATGAGGATCCTTCTGACAGGTTAGGTCGACTATCTCCTGACTAAGTAGGGAGATGGCGGATGGCGAAATGGGATCTAGATCGACGTCATCATTCCCCAACCATCCGATTTAAGCTAAATGATGAATTTCATAATCTAAATTTTGAAACTCTACATGTCTACTATACATTATTATTTTGTGATCTAGCATTAATCGAAAGTTCTCTCTCATTTCTTGAGAGGGGTAATTATAGGGCTTGCTTATAGAAACACGGAACAGATCTAAAGTTCTCACCAAATGAGGGTGAAATCTCAGGTAGTGTCTTTATCTACTCATCCCTTTACGAAAATTTACACATTTACTCTTTTTCATAAAAGAGGTCGATTTGAATTTTGGCTGAATTCAGCGACTCCATGGGGAAAGATTCTCTTTCCATCTTTGGCTAGTCATATATGTGTTATAGTAGCAATAAAATTTTTGAAAATTCAAAAACAAAAATGATGATTTAAGTGTGTAATAAATTCAATATGAACCTCATGTAGAATGAATCATTCAGTAGAATCTTTATTACACCATTATTATTACTTTCACTGCATCTTGAAAGTATGGGGTGAAATAATAATTGCTAATTACTAATCCCCATCTTTCACTTTTGCAATGGATCTACAAAGCACTCCTTTCACCTTAGTGGTGGTCGACATCACTTAGCTAGTCATCAACATTGGAGATGTCGGCTACCAATTTGGTAGCTTAAATTTCCATATGGTACGACTCACAACCCGTGGCACATTAGAGGCCATCTTTGGAAGGCCTCAAGTTACTGAAACTCCTACTAGCCATGTGTGCCAACCAGTTCAACAACCAACTACTATCAAGGAGTTCTCCCAACAGAGAACTTCAGTTTTCAAAAGGCTAGGTCAATTTAAAGCCCCCGTGATGAAAAGAATCATGGAAAAGCTGTCTTTAATTCTCATGGTACAAGCTGCACCGATTGAACCTTTTGTACCCGAAATGATCATGAAGCTTCCTCATTAGAAGCAAATTAACAGAAGATAAGAAGGAGAAATGCTGGGGCTCAAGATCCCCTTTGAATGACTAGTGACAAAGATCGCGTGGAGTATTCCCTCATAACTTTGACAATCTAAAGTGGGTAAGAGGAATAACTCTACTGTAAAGTAATTTTCAAAAAACCAATCGCTCCACCCACCACAGAGGAGACAATCTATCACTATGATACATAAAGTTCTCAAAGTAGCCAAAATAGGCTAATGAAAAAGATTTTAGAGGCATGGTGTGATGGAAAATGAGCTCCACCAAGAAAGTTGCCATCTTTATATGGCGGCGAGCTACACTTATGGTGAGCATCAGCGTGACACTTGGACCGTGTCCAAGAATCATTGTCGAAGGTCGGAAAGGGTAAGCAAATATGGAGGCCAAGGCCCCATAATGAAACTTTGAGTAATAGAAGGGTGTGACATATATATACTCAAATCGCCTCAAAATCAACTCATCAAGTGGATACCCAAAGAAGGGATATGATGATGAAAGATATGATGGTGACACCACGGAGAATCCTCTGGGGATCCCATCACGTCGGTTTTACCTAGAGAAGGTTGGCGTTGATCATGGTCCTTTAATAGAAGAAGTTACGCACATTGAACGGATCCACTTTGAAACATCGATCGAAATTGCGGGAAGAAAATAATGAAGAAGATTCTATGGAAGTGGAAGTTGTCATATGGTAGAAATAGATGAACTCTCCCACCCATCAGCAACATAAAGCGAGAATCGAACACATTTGATGCGAAGAAGAGTCTTCACGAAGCAAATAGAGGATGGATCTTCAATCTTTTCGAAGATGAAGAAGAAGAAGACAGAATGAGAAAGAGATCATAGTGTCGAAGCTATCTATATGGTTGAACAAAATGATCGACACGCTTTATAATCGGCGTCATCGTATAATCAATAACAAGCTGCTCTATAAATGCACAAGGAGAAGGGCGTCAAGTTCTTCCCTAAAATGAGCAGCAAAGAACATAACAACAAAAGAAGAGAAAGAAAGATCTATACTAATTGGCGCCATAGCTAGAGAGAGAGAAATGCGCAAATGGAGGTCAAAGAGAAGGGATTGCATGACTTGGTAAAATGAATGATATGATGGTACAAATGAACATCATGATGGATATTGTAGAAGAATATCATATCAAGTGCACCTATTTTGTCGCTAACCAACTATAATAATGCAACTTCTATACCTACTGGTACCTCAAGCTCTGTACTGCATGACAAGGATGAAGTTAACCAAACACTCTCCAATAATTCAAAATGCTAGCACCAGAATTATAAGCTAGTTAAAAATAATAATCAATGAAAAGATAAAGGCATAGCCTCAGTGAAAAGTTGAGTAAGTCATAGTGAATATGACCAAGTGTCATACGAAGGTTACTAGTATCGAAATTAATACTTTGGGCTTGGTAATCCAAAGCAACATCTAGCAATTTAAGGCTACTTGTGGTAACATAGGAGGAACGATGCACTACTTTTTTTTTGTCATTATTCGTAGCTTGACCTCGGCTTTTGAATGGTATCTTGTCAAATGATTGTTAAATATTTTATTAGAGACTATATTTGTGAAAAGGTTTGCGGTGCGAGAAAATCTGTCGACCTTGCCTTTGTTGAAAAGAAGGAAGATGAGTGATGAAATTCATAAGTCAGTTAAGCAGTATGAAGTCGCAATAATTGGAAGAAGAACATGCGATCCAATTGCTAATGGGCAATATGGATGATAAAATGGCATCATTTCTATGCACAGCGTCGATTGCAACATTCCAGGACTTGCTCGATAAGGTGGCTATATTTAAAAAGTTGAATCGCCACTAAGTCTATGAGATAAAGCGAGAAATAAACCGGACTCAAGAAGAAATGAAATTCATGCTTCAAGCTCAAATGGAAAAGCGGGTGATATACAATGTGGATAAAGGAAAGCAGATGTACAATGATGATAAGGGTAAAAATCCTGTTTATTCTAATCCATAGCCAAAATTGGTATTAGGAGGTAATGAAAAACCTCGGACTTTTCAAGTGGTGGGAGCATCCAAAACAAGCAACAAGAGATGATGAGCAATGCGACATCTCTTAAGAAAAGATGAATAAGAATATTCCTTTAGAAGGGACAATGTGGCTAAATTATTTTGACAAGCGGTCAAAGCGTCTATAGTTACAAATTAAAAGGCATGAAGAAGGATCAAGTCAATAATCCATTACTTGTCTATCATCGAATGATCATCATCCATCGAAGATTGTTATGTCTTCAAAGATTGGCTAGAAAGGAAGTATCGAGGTGAATTTACACTATCCGATGTTATAGTCAACCCAAAAGAGAGTCTACTAGGATGATTACGTCCTCTTCTATATCATCCAAAAGACAACAGAAGGAGAAATCGTTGAGAAGAATGAAAATAATAGTCTCCAAAACGAGCGCGAAAATGCTGAAGCAACTAAAAGGCGTCCCTAGTGTTAAGTGGAAATCACCACTTGAACTTATATTAGAATTAAGAGAGATGTCTAAACCAATTATTTGGGCTTCTTAGCGGCATTCTGATAAGGACACTTCATCACATGAGCAGATCTACTAAATGCCTCATAAATCAAAGAGGCTAGAAAAGAAGATCAAGAAGAGAACTACAACTCAAAAGATCATTAACAATCTAGAGGTATCACCGGGTAAGACAACCATTTTGAACTTCATGACTTAAACTTCTTCTTTGAATCGGATGAAGAAGATAATGGTGAGTCTTGTCGTAGAGACATCTTGAATTATCATATGTCATATTCTTCAACATCAATTACTCTGAAATGACAAGGATAGTCAGACAAACTTCGACATCAAAATTTTTTATCGAAAGAAGAGCGAGGAGCTAATGCGAATTTTGTTTAATGACTCAACAAGACAATTCGGATGAAGATCTATGTTTTCAGAAGAGTCAGACTCATCGATATCATGTATGCATATGATGTTGAAAAATGAGTCTAACCCTTTTGGCCAATCTTCGAATAAAGAGAACTTGAAAAACTACCTCTTGGAAAAATCTCAACAAGTTATTCAAGTTCAGTTGAGAAGTGATAAAGTCTTACCACCTTCATCAAAGAAGGAAAACACAAATAAAGATAAAGGCAAACAAATTGAAGTCAATGAAGATATTATTCCTAGAAATCCTAGGACAAAGCCTAAATCAAGCCATAAAATAGATTATAATATTCTATCACATCTAAGAAAGATCCTGCAGTGAGTATGAGGCTCTCTTGATGTCAAAAGACCTCAGAAACTTTGATACAAGCTCTCAAAGATCCGGAGGTTATGAAGCTTACTTTGTTGAAAATGCATGACCAAGCATTGCAAACTCAAGATCTCCCGGTAATCACATTTTTAGAAGAGGATCTTATGTTGGGGCTAATCATCCTCTATATGTCCTTTAGAGTGTGATGACATCTCGATCGGAATATTGATTGATTCGGTTCTTTTATCAATCTATGAGTCTAAAGGTATTAGAGGATTATCACTCGATATCCAACATGAGAGATAATTGATGGTTCATGGATTCAATGAAAAGGGCGAGAAAACTTGGGTTATTTATTCTCCAAATTCAAGATTTATATCTGAACAAGTTTCATGTAATGCGATCGATACATCATTTAGAGCTCTCTTGGGTGGCCATTGGTGCATGAGTATGGCATGGTCCCATCAACTATCATCTGAGTATCTGAAGATGGAGAATTCAGAATTCGGTAACTACAACCATTCTCCATCAATGAAGCAAAATCTATGAAGATGCAAATACTTCATCCTCAAAGAGCTGCCAACAAAGCCTCTTGAAGCGGTAGCATCCACTTGAGGAACTAAGCAATTTCACAAAATGAAAGCGAAGCAAGGAGGAAGAAAGAAGGCAATGTCTCTCCACAAAGCACTTGATTACTAAAGTCAAGAAAATCAGTTCCTCATTTGGGAAGTGACAGAAGAAGATATTCTGTCAAACTAAGGGAACTTATAAGCTTTCAAGAAAAGCATAGTATGAAATAAGTGATTACGATTGGTATGATTTTGAATCTACTTATGGAAATAGAGTTGGATGGCTCAAGGAGGATAGCTCACTTGGCAGTGATGACTCACTCAAAATTATACCCATCCCTCAGGTGCTTCAAAGAAATCACTCCACTAGGTTCATAATATTGAAGAATTGATAACATTCTATGCATGTTGAGTGAGAGTGGAACAGAACTCTATTTTACAAATCGAGTCTCGACCTCAAGATTTTGAAACGACTACTCAACATGAAAATTTATGAGATAGTGCCAACAAGAATACCAATATACTACTATCCGAATTATGAAGAATGATGCATAAGCTTGGAATTCATATTGGAACTACTAAACATAGGACTCAAATCTTTAACAAGATGTGGAGCCAAATAAGTCCTCAAGCATCATGAAGAAGTGATAAGTTTATCACTAAAGGTTGGGTTCATCATAAATCTCATCAAGATAGAGCTGTATATAATATAATAGAAGGCGTCGAGAGTCTTAGTGATGAAGAAGATGATTCCCATGAAATTCTTCTTAATGATGAAGAAGTGGAAGCCAAGCGCACTTGAACTTGAAGATGGTGGACAAATAGCTACTATGGATGAACTTAAAGAAGTCAACCTAGGAGCTGAGGATGATCCCGTCCAACTTTTCGTGCCTTCTGCATGATGAAAGTTGAAGAGCTAAAAATGCTACTTTGTGAATTCAGGGATTATTTTGCTGGACATATTGAAATGTGGCTTATCCTCTGATATAGCAGTTCATAAACTAGCTATTAAACCAGATGCAACGCTATTAAGCAAGCTCTAGGCGAATGAGATTGGAGATTGAAGAACAGGTAATTGCAGAAATAATGAAGCGGCTTCATCAGGAGAAGTATCTGATTGGATAGCCAACATTGTCCTAGTTAGAAAGAAGAACGTCAAATCCATCTGCATTGACTTTTGGGACCTAAATAAGTGCCCAAAATATGACTTTCTTCTCAGAACTATTGGTGGACAACACTTCAACTATGACATGTTCTCATTTATGGATGGATCATTAGGATACAACAAATCAAAATATGAAGATGAAAACATACATCATTAACACTATTGCATTATTTACTACAATCATGCCCTTTGGCTTGAAAAATCTTTGCTACATACCAAGAGCCATGACATTTTTTGATGAGTTGATTCATCAAAAGGTGAAATATTATGTCGACAATTTGGTGGTGAAGAGCTTAAACCATGAAAATCATTTTGAAGTCTTGAGAATCGTACTGGAGAGAATCAGAAAATATGATCTCAAGATGAATCCTCTAAAATGTGCATTTGGGGTATCCTCTGGAAAATTCTTGGTATACATTGTATGTCGCAGAGGTATTGAATTGATCCTACTAAAATCAAGAAAATCATGGATATGCCTCCACCAAAGAGTTTGCGTCAGCTCCATTCTTTACAAGGATAACTCGCATTCATCCATCAATTTATATCAAACTTATCAAGACGCTCTCAACTGTTTGCAAGGTTAATGAAGAAGGATGCTCTATTCAAATGGGATAAGGAGTGCCAAGAAGCCTTCAATAGTATTAAAATCTACTTGTTAAATCCACTAATCCTAGTTGCACCTATTCCTAGGAAGCCTCTCATTCTATACATAGCTGCATTAGAAGAGTCCCTTGGAGCATTATTGGCACAACACAATGAAGAAGACAAAGAGAATGCTCTTTATTATATCACGAGGTCGATTGGAGCGTAAATGAGATACTCTCGATAGAGAAGTATTGTTAGCATTGATCTTTTTCACCAAAAGCTCATCATATGTTATCTCACAAGATTACACTCATCTCAAGGATCGATCCACTGAAGTACTTGATGACAAGACCAGCGTTGGCAGGTCGCTTGGCAAGATGGGCAGTATTGCTTTTGCAATTTGATATCACATACGCTCCAGAAGTAAAGGAAGGGACAAGTCTTAGTAGATTTTCTAACTACATATCCTATCCCTGCGGACTCTTCTCTTAATGACGATTTACCTGATGAGAAAATTATGCTCATTCATGAAAGAGAAAAATTACAAATTTAGGAAATGTACTTTGATGGAGCCTCATCGATCAAACAAGTCCATCTAAATTTCTCAATAAAGAAAGAATCATCATCTTCATAACACAAGAAGGAGGGATAATGAGATGATCATATGGATTAACCGAGCCAAGAACTAATGAATAATATGAAGTAGGTGTCTTGAAGAAGCTATTTTCATGTATTCTTGCATTGTATTTTGGTGATTCTCCTTATTATAAATCAAGTACTTGACATCTATAAAATTAACAACAAGCTTGAGTTAGCTTTCTATCACAAGTTCTTGAGCTTATGAAGTAGATACCAAATATCACACTAACTCGAGTCTCGATCCGAGAATAACAAAATCAACGCTTAGCAAAACTAGCTAAGAAAATGCAAGTATGAATGGTGATTATACCATGATCGATATTTACTAGAGCCAAAAAGTATCAATCCCCAGGTAGGGGTTACCAAAATGACCCGCTGCTCCTCATACTCCCCAAAATCAACAAGAAGTTATACCAAGAAGAGCTAAGAATGACATTGCCTCAGAGAAATAGTGTGAAGCCTTTGTTGTAGAATAGCCGCATGATTGGAGGCAACCTTTCATCGATTACTTTAAAAAAGACAAATTATACAAATCACTCAAATCAACAAGAGAATGATACATTATGCTTTATCAACAACACTTTATATCAGATCCTTTGAACAAATGTGGCTACGATGCCTGTGTATGAAGCAAAGTGATGGTTGAAGTTCATGAAGGACTTTGTGGTGCACATCAGTCCGGTCCCAAGATGGTAAGAAGATCAAAAGGATGGGCTATTATTGGCCATATGGTGAGAGATTGTATTAATCATGCTAAGAAGTGTCATGAGTGTCAAGTACATGGAATCTCATCCATCAACCTCCAAATACAAACAATAGCATCCGCCATTCAAATATGGGGTACGTATGTAATCGGAACAATTAATCCACCATCACAACCGACATCGCTCATCCCAAGCAAAGGATCGACATATTTCTCTAAGTGGATCAAGCTACATTTAAAGAAGTTACCGCTTGACCGAAAGTGATTAAATTCTTCACGCATAATGTAGTCTATAGATTTGGAGTGCCATCAATAATTTGATAATGACAATGCTTTAAAAGTACAAAGATTTATGATTCATCGATCACACACAAAATTGATTGTGATATTCTTCAATATACAATCCAAGAGCAAATGGTTTGGCGAGGCCTTCAACAAGACATTAGTCAAGCGCTCAAGAAGATTCTCAAAAAAAATAAAGAGAATGACATACCAAGCTAGTAGGCTCTATGGGCATATCAACTACCTACAAGACACTAAAGCTCCCTATTCATTAGGTATTTGAATCAAGCCGTCAAGTTGAAGTTGCCTTCACTTCGTAGCCCATCCAATACATCTAACCAAGATCAAAATGCCATTCGAGAATGGAGGAACTCGATTGATGAAGTTACAAGCTCATCAAAATTTGGAAGTCTATCGAGCAAAGATGTCCGTGGCTTTTGACCATAGGCGGCCCCTCAACATTCCAAAAGGAGAATTGTGGTGTTGAGAAGATTATTATTCAATTTGAGCTTAACTGGGAAGACCCTTTTATCATTGAAAAAATATACCAAGGAGGAGCATACCAACTCATTGACTTAAAAGGTGAAAGAGCAATGCCACCAATTAATGGTCGATACTTGAAAAAGTACCATACTTGACAACCACATTCTCGAGGTACAATAGAAATCTCCCTGCAATACAGGGGGTATTTGTTTTAGTATATCTATTTAGGTTGGCATCGTGCTGCATGCCGAGATTCTTAAATAAATACACTCTAGATGGAAAAACTTTTTTGTGAAAATTCCCCTGTTATATAGGGGTATTTTTAGATTTTTATATACAGATGGAATCAATGTTGTATATTAAATCTCCTTTAGAGTACATCAATTCAAATATAGATGTATTTATATATTTTCATTTTAAAAATTCTCCTAAATGTACTTTAGAATTCCCCCTGCAAGACAGGGGGCATTTTTTTAATTTATATTAAGTCTATTTGAGTTGACATCATCCTATAAAGGCAGATCCCCAAATATATATTCGATTGAGTTGACATCGCGTTACAAATTCTTGAATATATCTATAATTATCATTATTAAGTTGCAGAGTCTTGCAGGAATAAAAAAAATCTATTTCTACGCATGAAAAGACAATCTTGAATGTCAAGAAATTTATTTCCCAGATTTGCCAAATTCTGGAGATCTAGTTAGAAGAACTCTTGATTTCAGAAGCTTCAATCAATTAAGTTGGAGAAACATCAACCTCTACATCCTAAAGTCTAGGACACGGATAGGTTCTAAAGGTCGAACTCAATAAGCTCACAAATGGTAGGATGTGCTCCTCACTCAACAAGCCGTAAGAAAAGGCAGTGAAAGAGCGCTCATCGGTCTCAATGACAAACCACCAACTCAATATAAGAAGTCAAGACTTGAGTATGTTCTAAAGGTCGAACTCAACAAGCCCAAATATGGTCGAGTTGCTGACGCTCTCCTCACTCAACAAGTCGCAAGAAAAGGCCACAGTGAAAGAGCTCTTGCTCGTGAAGTTCAATGATGATAGCTGTTCAATCTTAAACCAGATCTAACTTAGTGATTACAAGCAACCAGGATCTAAGAGATCTTTCTACTTGATCGATGGATCAACACAATATGAGGAAATGCTCAATTCAGGGCTACCTCAAATCAATCTATATATTACCTGCAATGTGATATTTCAATCTATTCTCAAATGATCTAATCAAGCTCAAAGCACAGATTAACACTTATCTTCTCATTAAGTTCATCAAAGTAGAAAGCATAGGATCGATGAAGCAATTCCATAGTTAATACAAAGCCGATGGTCAAACTAAAAAAATTTTGTGGTTATTCAGTCTGTTAAATTACAACTAATATGACCTTATATAAGTTGGGCCGTCACTGTATCCTTCCCAGCGAAAGCAGTAGGTTCATGGAGTGCATACACTTCCTAACAAGTCAATAGGGACAAATCAGGTCAGTCCTTCATCAAGTTCGCCAAGCTCAAAGCTCGGATAGAAGGAATTTCAAATCTGACCAAGCACGGATAAATGGATTCCCCAGTGGAGTCCTTCATCAAAACAAGCAGACCAATTCCTCCATCAAACCCAACCAAGCAAGAAGCTAGGGTTCGAGGAAGCTCAAATCTGTAATGACATAAAAGAAAGAGATATTCAGCAAAGCCATTGAAGCAGATAATAGATGGTGCAAGAACTTTTATCTATCAGACAAGTCTATTCTGAAAAATCAGTCAAGCCCGTCATTTAGCGCATGTTGCAACATACTGACAAATCAAGCTTCAGTAAAATGATCCAAGTTCTATGGTCAATCCAAATGGTCAACCAGTTTTCAATAAATGTGACTCGCTCCATGCGTGAATCACATTTGTTGGGGGACATTTGTTGACATCTACATATGTGTCATAAATCAAAATAAGCCTGATCAATTCGGACTTGGTGACATATGCAAATTGAAACTCAAAATGCACTGGACATCCTTGAAAATGATTGAAATGACCTCCGATCGATAAACGGACTTTATTGTCATGTTCAGAACATCAAAATTGATCAGAATGTAGATATTGTAAAATCTAATGATCAATCGATTAAGCGCTCAAGCTATCAATGTGTCGACATGCATATTGAAGTTAGGAAGCTGTGACGATGACCAAATGACCTTTGTTCATGAAATTGATTATGTCGTTAACTTTGAAACATCGAAATATATCAAATGAGACTATCCACACTCAATTCGGACGAGTCTATGCAAATATCGAGTGATTTGAAGTGACAACTCTGGCGTGAAATGCCTGCTGGGCGTCATTAAATCATTTCAAATGACCTCCGATCAATGACGGACTTCACCATCGCATTCACATTGAAATTGGTTGGGATATAAATATTATGACGATGAAACCGCCATCAAGCTCTCGACGTCGCAACACATGCATATCGAGGTCGAGGTCGATAAGTCAAATGACCTCTGTTCGTAAAATTGATCAACCAATGGCTTCAAAATTTTGAAATCTATCAAATAAGGCATTCACTCAATTCGACGAGTCTTCACAAAATCGAAGCGAAATAGCGGCGATGCATTTTGAAATTGATTCAATTTGGCTACCAAATGGTCACGATGAAAGCGGTTATGTCGTTCGTAACTGGAATTATCCAGATCGATATATATATATATATATATATATATATATATATATATATATATATATATATATATATATATATATATTGTATGTTATTCTGGAATTAAATCTAAATTAAAATAATTTAAATTAATTTAAATATTCCTAAATTACCCTCATGCTCACTCATTTTCCTCCTTTTTTTTAGTTTTCTCGAAAAAAAATTGCCAAAAAAAAAATTAAAAAAAACTGAAAAAGGAACCACCCCCCCATTATTCCCTCTTCATTCCTTGCATCCCAGGTAACTCCTTCCGCTCATTCCTCCCCTCTCACTTTCTTCCGCCTTCGCATCCCGCCGGAAGTCCATTCTGCATAAAACTGTGCAAACCCGCATTGTCGCCGGCATTTAATTTTGCCCGCGATGCCAGCCTGCGTTCCTCCGGCCTAGAACTGCGCCCCGTTCTCCGGCCCGTCCCGTGTATGACCCACCTCTGGTTTGCCATGACCCCTTCCTGTTCAGTATCTGCTGAATCCTGTCGCACCAGCCCGACTCGCCGGCACTATCCGCGCGAAGCCGCTCCAACCTGCCGCGAACCAGCCTGACCCGCCACCTGGACCTGCACGCATTCCATGCACCGAACCGTGCGACCCACCGAGCCCGCCGGTCCAGTCTTCTGCTTCCCTCAATGTGCAAAATTACGTTGTCGGCCTGCCTTTCCGTCGCCGATCCGTTTAAACCGTGAAACCGCCGGCACACTTTCGGTCCAAAATCTGTTGCAGCCCAAATCCACTCCCGAGCGCCCCGTTTCTAGGAAAGCCCACTGTCGCAGGCCTGACTCGCAATACCAGCCCGCTAAAGCCCTATCCCAACCCGCTACCGCAAGCCTAACCCGCGTGACCGGCCCTCCATCCTTCTTCTCTAGAGCCCACAACCTGTCAGCTAGCAAAACTTCTTCATACAGCCCACCAGCCTGCTATTCCGGTCCGTTCTGCACAATAGCCGGCCGGCCAAACGGATCTGCGCAGTCATAAACTCCACGGCATGTTTTTCGCAATTCTTCCCATAAAGCTAACCCATCCAAATTTTGTTGTTTCTGCTAAATCCGGAAATGACAGCAGGAGAATTCTTATTGATTTTGGGATCGCCCATCTTTAAGCCATCCAGGTTTTCGGTAAAATCTGGAAAAACGTCATCGACGGAGAATTCACCGATTTTTTCAGTCGATCCTTTAGCTTCCGTTTTCACGCAAATCGGGAAGAATTTATGTCGCCTTAAATTTTAATTTTTTGCATGCCTGCCAAACTAGCTAGTTCCATTGCGTATAATCAGGGAAGAGCGCCTCATCGGCAGACTTTCTTTCTTCAATTTTGAGTTATGCCGGCTTTAGCATCCCATTTTTATTTGCATCACAAATCGGTAAGAATTGTCATCAGAGTGCTGATTTTTGACATCGACTTCTAGCTTTGTGAGTCCCGTTCAATTTACCGCATTAAATAAGGAAGAAACGTGATCGCCGTGAATGAATTCTTCTTCCACTTTCGACTTTATTAGCATCTGCCTCCCATTCACATGCCATAATCATCTGTTCGCTTTATAGAGCCATAGTGCAAAAATCGTTAACATGTGAAATTTGTGAATGTGAATGTGGTCGAACCATGTCTGTCTTCTCACTCTTAGGTAAGCGTCACTTGTTGATGTCACTCCCCTTATATGAAATCTTAAATTTTATCTAAATTCTAGACCAGAAAAGGGGAGAATGAATATATCATTGCGTATGTCCTCTTTGGGTTTAAAGACCTCAAGTCAGACTCAGGTAGGTGTGAGATGAAATTAGGCGTGTCTACAAGACACCACTATTCCTTCAAGGGAAGACAAGCCAAAATACCCCCAATGCGGCCCAATATATCGGGAATGAAGCCGAGAGAAATTCAAGTGAGCCTTAATTTCAAAAAAGAGAGGTAAAATGAACCCGACTTAAACGCTAAGTGAAGCTGCGGTAGTTTTAAACTAAAAAAGGAAGTTGGGGCCTTTAAAGCAAATTTTGGAAAGAATAGAACATTTATTTAAAATATGATTTGGAGGCATTAAACTCTAAACACTAAATATTAAACTCTTTTCTAAAATTACAAATTAAAGTGAGTTCTCCTTTTCGTCATAAATAATTGTTGGGGACATTAAAATAAGGATAATCAAATGGTATAATAACTCTTACCTCTGATATAGCTAATAAATGATGGTAAATCCTTTAATAATAATAAACATGATCAATAACTTAATCAGTGTAAATTGTGGATAATCAAGTTACAACTTAAAAACTCTAAGTCATGTGTTAAACTCTGATCATCAAAATGTCTTTTTTATCCTAACTCTTGTGAAAAATAGGAAACAAGTGACTTTCTTGATCAAAATTAATAAATTTCATTCTACATTATGATTTTCAAAATCAATAATTTCATTAATTAGAAAGAGGCAAAAATGCAGCTTGTTTACAGATTTCAAGTGCAAATTTTAATGTGAAAATCTTGCATGAGCTAAATTAGAATTAAATGGACAAAATCAATCTCATAATTCAAACATAAAATGACCTAAAATTACTATACACATATGAATCTTTAAATTCCTAGGATCTTTGGGTTGCTAGGTTTAGTGTGGGGTGGTTAACAAATCTAAAATCTATTATAAAGTTTCAATCTTTAAAAGCTTAAATTAAATTCCATCCATCCACCTTCCGCAACAGTTTATCGGGGGTGACAAATTAAGAAAATTCTAGCTCACAAAGGAGCTAATGTCAAATCAAGTGTTCTGCTATATTCACTCTCCAATCTCTCTTGCTTAGTAAGGGCGTGTCTTGGCTTGCGTGGCAGCGATAAAAGGCTGAAGCGATTACCAAAATTCTCGATGGTGGTTTGACCGATCCGTCCATTATTTTATGATCGACCGTACGGTATGCTCCCTAATGCCCTTTGAGTTGTGAATCATAGTGTATACTTGATAGGGTAAAATACTCTTCGCCTAGGTAGACTTAAGTCATCTCTTAGACAACACCACCTATGTATACAAGGATCTCTTGGGCGGCATGCGTTCTTGATGAGGATCCTTCGTGGGTTTACCTCCTTTACTAAGTAGATTGGGACCGACCACAGGATAATGGAACCATGGATAGATGGGCATCATCATTCCCCAACCATCCCGGTTTAGCTGAAATGATAAATTTCATAATCTAAATTTTGAAATTCTACATCTTATTTCTTATATACGCATTTTAGATCTAACGACTAGCCAAATGAAAGTTTTCTCTCATTTACTAGAGGTAATTAACTATAGGGCTTGCTTTATAGGAAACTGAACCAGATCTAAAGTTCTCACCAAATGAGGACAAAATCTCACGGTAGTGTCTTATCTTCTCTCATGCAAAATTTTATTAACATTTAAACACTCTTTTCATCAAAGGGTGGTGAATTTTAACCCACAGTCCAACTGACACAAGATTACAAGAATTAGTAAAAGTTCTTAAAGGGACCGATCCAACCAAGTTTAAGCCCATGTGTCTCCACGCATTATTAGTCCGAAAAGGATGGATCATGGCGTATGTGTATAGACAACCGCTCTATTAATAAAATTACATTGAAATACAGATTTCCCATACCTCATGTGGACAAACTTCTGGGTCATCTTGTTGGTGCCACCATTTTCACAAAGCTTGATTTACAGAGTGGATACCATCAAATACGCCTACGCCCTAAGGATGAATGGAAAATAGCATTCAAAACTCGTGATGGATTGTATGAGTGGAAGGTAATGCCATTTGGGCTATGCAATACACCAAGAACCTTTATGTGCTTGATGAATGAAGTCTTGAAACATTTTGTCAATAAATTTTGTGTAGTTTACTTTGACGATATTTTAATATATAGCAGTAATCTACATGATCATTTATAAAACTTAGAACAGATTCTTTCAGTTTTACAACACAATCAGTTATACATCAACTTACCAAAATGTGAATTCGCAACCTCTAGAGTTCTCTTCCATGGATTTGTCCTTACTGCAGAAGGAGTGGCAGTCGACCCTGCTAAGGTCGAAGCTATTAGAACATGGCCAGTTCCAACATCTATATAAGAAGTTAGAAGTTTCCATGGCCTTGCAAATTTCTATTGGAAGTTCATTCAATTTCGGTACAATAATGACTCCAATTACAGATTGCTTGAAGAGACAAAAAATTCAACTGGGGAAGATCGCAACAATAAAGCTTCGAATACATCAAGCACCTTCTTAGCTCGACACCTATTCTAGCATTACTGAACTATGATAAGCCCTTTTTAGTGGAGATAGATGCCTCCACTATAAGTATTGGACTGTATTATCTCAAGAAGGAAACCAATTGCATTTTTTAGTGAAAAACATTGCTAGAAATGGACAGTTTATGAACAAGAGCTTTATGCCATGATTAGAGCCTTGCAACAATGGGAACACTATTTACTTCATCAAGAATTTGTACTACAAAGTGATCACAAAGCCTTACAATTTTTAAATTCTAAAAAAAAAACTAAACAAAATGCATGCTCAATGGGTACTTTACCTTCAACGGTTCACATCTGTATTTCAACATAAATCAGCAAAACTGAACAAAGTCGCTGATGCTCTTAGCCGCCGATCCAATCTACTAGCTGCACTACAAACAAAAATTCTCGGTTTAGAATTCCGAAAAGATTTATACAAAGATGATCCCGACTTCACTATCATATGACATAAATGCCTAAACAGGGAACCTGTTACAGGCTTTAGCATTCGTCATGGGTTTTTATTTAAAGGAAATCAACTTTGTGTTCCACAAACTTATGCTCGTGAACAATTACTAAAAGATATTCATGCAAGAGGTCTAGCAGCCCATCTCGGCCAAGATAAAACTTATGAACAAATGCATGCCCATTTTTTTTTGGCCCCGTCTTCGACGGGATGTCAATCGATTTGTGGAACGTTGCCCCCATTTGCCAAGGCTATAAGGGTACTGCTCAAAATACTGGATTATATTTACCTCTCCCCATTCCGGATTCTATATGGAAAGACATTACCATAGATTCTATTATGATAGTCGTTGATCAATTCTCCAAAATGTCACATTTCTTAGCTTGCAAACGAACATTTGATGCTAGTAATGTGGCACGCCTATTCTTTAGGGAAATTGTCTAACTGCATGGTTTACCTCGAAGTATTACCTCAGATAGAGATACAAAATTCATTAGTTACTTTTAGTGTGAATTGTGGAAATGCTTACACACTGATCTCTGGCTCAGCTCAGCTTATCATCCACAAATTGTTGACCAAACTGAAGTGGTAAACCGAACTTTGGGCAGTATGTTGCGCTGTCTCTTAACTGATCAACCGAGACAATGGGACGAAATGCTAAGCCATGCAGAATTTGCTTATAACTCGATGCCAAATAGATCAACTGGCAAATCTCTGTTTGCCATTGTCTATACTAAAATACCCAATCACACTGTTGATCTTTCTGTATTACCAAAATGTAAGAATCAGGCTGCATAACACTTCTCTACAGATTTTACTAACATGTTACAGGAGTCAGAAATAAACTACAACAGACCACTCAACAATACAAATCCAAGGCTGATGTTCATCGACGTTAGAAAGAATTTCAACTGGGAGATTTGGTAATGGTTCGTATCAGAAAAGAACGCCTACCACCGGGGACGAACCATAAGTTAGGCCCTCCTAAAATGTGACCTTTTTCCTATTGAACAGAAAATCAATGATAATGCGTATATCATTAAGATTCCACAAGAGCTAAACATCTCATCAGCATTCAATATCTCTGATATTTATAGCTATTATCCACCAGATGATGGGCAATTTGAACTCGGGACGAGTTCTTCAGATAGGGGAGCCACATGATGCAGAGCACTATCGCCATACATCATCGTTATATTTCACCTTAATCATCTTTGTTGAGAAACCAGAATGAAAGTTTACGCCTTTAGTCTCGATTAGTCCAAAGACACACAGTAATTAAAGAGTAACGAGACACCCGAATTTTTAACGGAAAACCTCAAAAAAGGGGAAAACCACCACGGGCTTAGCCTAGTAAAAGCTTCCACTATGTATCGTTTCGACAAAGTCTTCCGATCGGATTACAGAGATATTATGAGGAGGACTAATGTAACAACGATCATAATAATACCAGTAGGTGGAGCAGGACACCACAATGGCGTGTCAGGATGGTGGTTGATAAGGGCGTGACCTCTTGGAGGATCTTCAAGCTGAGAGCTTCTTCTTCCTCCACCCCGGCTTTTCCTCTTCTTCCTCTGCACCTCCTCTTCTTCACTTGTTTCACCTCTTCTTCTTCACTTCATTTGTTCTTCACCTCCTTGGTGTGAGGAATGAAGGCCCTATTTATACGGAGGAGGCATTCTTGTAAATTCACGTATGGCTCCCCCTCGACGGACGCTGGATGATTCCTTTGATCATTTGATGATTTTGAGCATTTGGATGCCCAAATGAAGTCGAGTTATGAGATCTTAGGCTCATTAGATCCGGCCGTCGAGACGCCGATTGACTATAAACACCCCATATTTGAGTCGCTTTTGGGATTTAATTGATGTCCCAAAGATTTCAAATGATATTTTAAGTGCTTAATCTGACGGTTTGACTCAAAATCATATACTTCACATCAAGATTTGTTTTTGGATGGTATTTTGAGCTATATCGCTTCTATTTTTGATATATTAGCTTAATCATCCAAAAATATATGTGTCAAATGCTCAAAAACTAATCGAAAGTTTTCGGCGTCCTACCGCATGGGCCGCCCGGCGTATAGGAGACGCAGGGCATACAAGGCTGTATACGGTCTTACGAGAACGATGGGGCCCATCGGGTCAAATCTCGCCGACGGGGTCGGGATGAACGCGGAGGGGCGGCCGATACGGTGTCACGGAACAGACGACGCGGGTGAATACGGGTCGCGTCAGGGCTGCTCGTCAGCCATCGCTACCGGCGCCATCCGCGGTGATGGTTCGTGTCGCGATCGTCCGGGTCGCGATTTGCTCGAAGTCCTGACGGTTCAGTCAACCGCTCGGCCCGCTGACGGTCGGGTCTCGACGACCGGGGATGGGTCGGCTGACGGTTCGGGTGAACAGCCCGGGTCGAATGGGCGGGCCGGAGGCTGCCAGCGCTGGCCCACGCTGAAGGTGTCATGAGCCCACGCTACATTGCCAAGGGTCTGCCCAGGATTTGAAGGGTTTTGAGCCATTTTTTAGGGGTTTTACCCTTTGCCCCTGGGGCTATAAATTCTCCCATAGCGAGAAGGGAGAGGCACACTTTTCCTCTCCTTTCTTCGAGTGAGGAGGCAATCAAGAAGACGATCATCAGCGCTCGTGGAGGCATCAAGCGCGATAGGCCGTCTGTTCGCCTCGTCGGATCGTCCCGTGAGGCGATCAAGGCCCACCAGATATGTCATGGTTCCGGCGTCGGCCGCCGGACCCGTTAGACATCAGCCCACCAGATACGTCGTGGTTCCGCATCACCTCCCGGACCGTCCGGAGGAGATCACCAGATACGCCTTGCTTCGCTGACGTCGTTAGAGGTGATCAAGGCCCACGTGATATCCGTGGGTTATCGGCCTGCCTCAACCGGGTTAGGCGATCAAGGCCCACTCAGATATGGTTCCGATTACCACCTGGACCCGTCCGAGGATCAAGGCGCAGATATCGTCGCGTGGCCACCGCGCCTCGTGACCGTCCGGTTAGAGGCGATCGGCCTGATAAGGAGTTCGCCCATGGCCTCTACCGTCCGGTTGAGGGATCGGGCGTCCAGATATCGCCGCGGCCGCTTTCAACCCTCTGACTGACGATCCCGCTTTTAGCACCGGCCTGCCCCGTCCGCCCGTTAGAATGATTCATATATCATCTTGTATGGTGACCAAGTTCCAACAAGATCAAAGCCACCATGAGATGGAGCATTTCGGAGCGCAAGAAGAATGAAGATTCATCAAACTTTGTTCCTTCGAAGGCGGGGCAAATCTTAATCTAAGACTATCCAAATCAATATTTTGGATATCTAATTGATTATCGAGCAAGGCCAAGGTTAAGGAGCAACTTTGCTGACAACCACAAACGGATGTTTTAATCGACCTCTTCCACTAGTTAACGCCATGGATAACACTCTAACAAACAACCCTGGATAAGTCAAAGGTCCGGTGGACTTCTCACGCATCTCTTCCATAAAGTTAACGCCATCGTAACACACGAAAACAACCTGATAGGTCAAAATCCGGATTCATAACCTCTTCCACATGTTAACGCCATCGTAACACCACGAACAACCTCAGATAGGTCAAAAATCCTTAGCGAATTCAATTCGACCTCCATATATAACGCCATCAACACAAACAACCTCGGATGGGTCAAAATCCTCAACAGATTCAATTCAACCTCTTCCACAGGTTAACGCCACAATAACACGACAAACAACCCGGATAGGTCAAAATCCGGATTCAATTCAACCTCTTTCACAGGAACGCCATCGAAAAAGACTGGCGACAACCCGGATAGGTCAAAATCCTTAACGGCGCCACGCCACTGGCCGCCATACCACCGGCTACGCCGGAATCTTCGCCGTCATCCGGACTAATGACCATCGACGAGGCCGGAATCGAACTCACGGCACGCGCCGGAACCATACGGCCCGACGGTGAACTGACGAGGTTTAGAACTGAATCCACGGATGCCGCATGTATCTTGATCGCCCTAACCGACGATCCGAAGAATGACGAGGCGAGAAACCTAACCACGAGTACGTGGCCTGATCAACCAACGACGGCCCGACAAGAAATCGACGAGGTCAAACGGAACCACGACGATACTGGCCTGATCCGCCTCAACCCGGACGGTCCGACGAGGGAACCGGACGAGGTCGGTAAACGGAACCACGATGATATACCGTTTAACCTGCAGACGGTCCGACGGCCGAACTGAACGAGGCGAAACCGAACCACGACGTATGTACCGGGCCTGATCGCCTCTAACCCGGACGGTCCGACGAGAAGAAATCGACGGTCGGAAACCTAACCACGACGCATGTACCGTCGCTCAACCGACGGTCCGACTGAGGCTGGAAACGACCCAGGCCGGAAACGCACGCACGATGATGGCCTGATCGCCTCCTAACCGAAGACGGTCCGACGAGGCCGAACGCGAACCGGAACCACGACGTGATGCTACCGCGGCCCCGACAACCCGGACGGTCCGACGATGAACCGGACGAGTCGGTAAACCGGAACCACGAATGATACCGTCTGACGCTTCCTAACCCGACGGTCCGACGAGGCCGAAACAACGAGGTCGGAAACCGGAACCACGACGTATATACTGGACCTAACCTGACGGTCCGACGAAGTGAACCGAACGAGGTCCAGAACTAAACCACGACGATGTACGGCCTTGATCGCCCTAACCCGGACGGCTCGACGAGGCTGCAGAACCGGACGAGGTCAGAACCTAACACACGATGTACGTCTTGATCGCCTAACCCGGACGGTCCGACGAGCCAAGAACCGGATGAGCCGGTGAACCGGAACCAAATGTGATGTATCGCGGCCTTCTAACCCGGACGGTCCGACGAGGCCAAGAACCGCGACGCCAAAACCGACGATGTGGCCTGGGCTGATCGCCCTAACGACGGTCCGACGAACCGGACGGCCGGAAACCGAATCGACGATGTACCGTCTTGATCGCCTTCCTTGACCGCTCTCCCGAATGCCTTGACGCCTTCTTGATTACCTCCAAAGAACCTCACTCAAGAAGAAAGGGAGGGGAATGGTGTGCCTCTCCCTCTCACCCTATGGAGAATTTAGCCCAGTGAGGCAAAAGGGTAAAACCCTCAAAAATGGCAAAACCCTTCAAATCCCCGGTGGCATGCATAGGCCAAGGAAGGGCCATGACGCTATGGAGCTGTGATGGGACAGGCCGCTGGCTCGCTATTCACCCGGAGTCGTTCACCAACTGCCGGCAATTTGGCTGCTGACGCTGAATCACCGCGACCGGACCGCCACGCTAACCACTGATGGCTGACGACCCACGCGAGGGTTCGAGACGACCGTAGGCGCTGACGACGCCAGGACCCACCTGGCCAGCCGCTACAACGCGACGGCTTCCCAGCCCGCTACGGCCCGCCGCTCTCCCCAGAATACGCCCTCCAGATTTGACCGCTCCATGCAGCATCATGCACGCGCGCCAAGACGCCATCATAACTGGACGCCGATGGCGACACGGCGCCGCGTCCCCTAAACGCTGAAAACTTCCACCGTTATTTTCGAGCATTTATATATATATTTTGGATGATTAAGCTAATGTCATCCAAAAATAGCAACCTGATATGGCTCAAAATACCACAGTCAAAGCACAAATCTTGATGTCGAAAGCATATGATTTTGAGTCAAACCGATCGAGATCAAACACTTAAAATATCATCGAATCTTTGGGACATCAATTAAATCCCAAACAAAGCTCTCAAATATGGGGTGTTTATAGTCAAATCGAAGGCTCGACGAGGATCTAATGAGCCTAAGATCTCATAATTCTGACTTCATTTGGGCATCCAAATGCTCAAAATATATCAAATGATCAAAGGAATCATCCTGACCCATCGTGGGGAGGAAGGGCCTTACATGAATTTACAAGAATGCCTCCTCCTTCTATAAATAGGCCTTCATTCCTCACATGAAGGAGGCCAAGTGAAGTGAAGTGAGGAAGAAGAAGAGGAGCTGAAGCAAGTAAAGAAAAGGAAGAGTCCAAGCAAGGAAGAAAAGGAAGAGTCCGAGCAAGGAAGAAGAGGAAGAGTCCAAGCAAGGAAGAAGAGGAAGAGTCCAAGCAAGGAAGAAAAGGAAGAGTCCAAGCAAGGAAGAAAAGGAAGAGTCCGAGCGAAGAAGAAGAGGAAAAGCCCAAGTGAGGAGGAAGAGAGAGCTCTGAAGCTTGAAGATCCTCCAAGCAAGATCGCACCCCAAGCAAGATCGCACTCTCGCTCGGCGGCCATCAACCACCGCCACACCACATCACTAATTGTACCTCAGATTCCCAAGTTACCCCGCAAGATCTCCACCATCAAGAATACCATAACCTGATCATTGTTACAGCTTGTTATTCCTCTCTCATATGCAATCAGAATTATCGAAGACTTTGTACTCAAATAGATACATAGTGGAAGCTTTTATCAAGCCTCGTGATTTTTCCTCTCTTTCGAGATTTTTCACGTTAAAAATTCTGGAGTGTCTCCGGCTCTTTAATTACCCGTGTGTCTGGACTAATCGACAAGGCGCGTAAACTTTCACTCACTGCGGATTTTCTAAAGACGAACAATCTTATTAAAGTTTCTCTTCTATTAGCACTTATATTACAGTGTTAGTTAGGAAGCGTCTGCTCAGAACACGTGGTTATCAGTAGAACATGTTTTTGTTTGAGATATAAGTGGAAGGAAGGAAGTTTTTTGATATTACTTCAATATAGAGCCTTGTTCTGGCTATCCGTTGTTTCTTTTCTAACCTCTACTGCATCTATTGCACCGCACCCTAGGGCACGCAGAGTCGCTTCAGCCAAAGCCTACAATCAAAAGAGTACATAAATGGACAATACTATATATGATCTTCAACAATGGTAGCCTCGACGTGTTTATGAAATTGACTCAACCAAACATTTCAGTGAAGGGAAGAAACAGTTCTTTGCTGAAATTGAGCTAATTTGTGGGATTCATCATGTCAATATTGTAAAGCTGATTTGATTTTCTGTAGAAAAATCCCACTATCTTGTTTTTTTTTTCTTTTTGCTATATATTTCTAATGGATCACTTGATAAATGGATATTTGAAGAACCAAAAAAGAAAAAGAAAAAGAAATGCTTAGGGACCCTCATACCTCCATGAAGATTGTCAGCGAAGGATCGCTGATTTGGATAGAAACTGATAAGATCTATTTTACGACCGAGCGTGAGATTGGGTGAATACGTTTGAATCGGACCATTTGAATTCGTTTTCCTGGTTTGATCGCTTGGTTTGGAAGCTGAGGCAAGAGTTAACGCCGAGTGTTGGAACCGGAGTTGAGTTGCTAACAGTCCGACGGGTGAGATCTGTTGGATGGAGCCTTTAACTACGTGTTGGATGCTAACACTGATTGAGTGTTTCAGCCGCTTGCAAGTCGTTGGACGGAAGTTTAATCTCGCCCTGATTTGTTGTTTGATCAGCGCGGCTTTCTAAGGCGTGGAGTGGATTACACGCGTTTGTTTGCGTTTGATCTGGATTAAATCTAAGCCAGATTGATAATGGACTGCTTTCTGGTCGTTGGATGAAGCTTTGAGAATAACCTAACCTTATCTTGCTTTGTTTGTTTCGACAGTTCACTGGCCGACGCGCCTAGAGAAGGGAATAGCTGCGGAGGAGAAAGGAAGGAATCGAGGAGATGGTAGGCTGAATAAGGATTATTCCGGCCAGAACCACTGGAAACGCCGTGAGCGTAAGAGAAGATTGGAGATGAGGAGGATATTATTGGATAATTCTTCAACCCCTTGTTTGCTTTTCTCATCCCTATTTATAGTTTTCTTCTTTTAGATCTTGGTCTGCTAGGTATTTTGTAATTGAACTACATTCTCGTTTGAGTAGCTTGCTTTTGTCGTTCTGGATCTCATTTTGGATATCGTGGAGCTTGTAGTTAGTTCTATTTGCGTTATTTCATTATGGCCTTGTTGGTTTATTTTGAGCTCGCTTGTTGTTGAAGTATCTTGATTATGCTTCTTGAGGGCCTTCACGTAATGCTCTATCGGTTTTATTGATAATGCTATCCTTCGTGATCTCGCCCTTCTGTGAGATTTGCATGGGGGAAATTGTTAATATGGCTCAGTATGATGTCTTTCTATTATATTCTCTGTAATTAATCCTGTTGAATGTAATCTCGCTTGTTGCCGTCCCTCCTTTAAATGTTCTAAGTCTTGATTATAATGTTTGTTAATTTGGCTAAAAAACTGTCCAAGGAGTCCTTCATGTTAAGTCAGAAGTCCTTTAGCCACCATTTCTTTCTCTTTTGCTCGATATTACTGTGGAAATAAAGATTCATATCATTACTCCTCCTCACTGACCTTGCCCTCAAGGTCACCATTAAAACCTACCCTTTTCTGATTCCTGAGTTCCTATCTTAAGATTCTCACTTTATATCAATTCATTCTCAATTTCTCAGAATGGTTGTATCCATGTAGTCAGTAGTTTCTGCTCCTTATTGTAATTCTACCACTCTATTACTCTTGTAATGTGGATGGATTGACTCGCGGAATTCTTTGTGTCCATTTATATGAAATTGGAAAGCTTGTTGTGCCTCAACTGTACTTATAACTCTGGCATTTCTTATTTGCACTATGTCTGATGGGGATTTATGGATTTGGCTATATCTGAATTATACTTCTAGGCTAATTCGATGGTCAGAATTATTCAAAACTATTTAGACTATTTATAATTAGACAAGTATATGTCTTTTGTCTTAACCTGGATTGAATGGCTGATATTTTAAGCTTGTTTCTAATGCCTCTTCTTGTATCCAGTGAATTTCTGGTTGAATATAATGCTGTAGTTGATAATCTTGGTCTTCATTGACCATCATGAAGGCACATAAGTTGGCTTGACATATATGCCCTTTGTGATATTTTTCCTCACAATTAAAACATAATCCTTTCTTTCTTCTTTTTCTAATTGTGTTGGAGTCGGTGGATGTATTTTGTTTATTGGGCATCACATTGCTTTGATTGATTGCTGGAGGTGTTGGCAGTAAAGGTGGTTGATAACTTTGTGTTTGTTTAGTTTGTTGGGCTTGAGTTGCTCTGTAGTTTCTTGGCATTGTTATATCCTCAGCTAGCCTGTCCTCCATCAATTTAGCTAACTGGAAGGCTTGCTGTAGTGAGCTAGGCTGTAATGCTCTTACTTCCCTTTTTATATCTTGCCTTAAACCGATTCAAAACAACTCGTAAGAATTGTGGAATACGATATCCGCTATAATTCCTCAAATTCATTATAAAATCCTGTAGATTTGTAATTTTGCAAGTTCACCTTAAATCTCTGACAAGGAGGGGCCAAATCTCAATAACTTGCTCTTTAAATTATATCCATGAGTGTAATTGGTGATTAAGATGCATCCATTGGTACCAACTTAGACTTAGTCTCAGTCCATGTGTGAGATGCTATTAAGAATTTACGGTCTTCGAGAGGCTATAATATTGAAAAAATTGGCCGCTTTAAGCCAACCTCAGGTTTTCTCCATTGAATCTTGGCATCTCAATTTTCATAGGCCTATTGTTGTGTTGAGTTTGTTATTTAGGAGGAAAGAAAATTTCAGTGTGAGGATGGGTACATACCTGTGATTGTTGTTGTTCTTGCTGAGTACTTTCCAATTTTTCTTCAATTGATGAGAGTCTTCTGGATACTTCATTTAGTATCATAGTTATTGAAGATATTTGTTCATCTGTTTATTCAACTGTAACACACTCTTCAAGGGTTTTGGATGTGTATCTTGTGCCTCTACCATATTTTGATTGAGGATGTAGTATCAACAAGAGCACCAATGATAAGATCTATTTTAAGAGATGCTGAGGATTGGGTGAATAATGCTCGTTTGAATTACTCTGTTGAATTCGTTTTCCCTGGTTTGGGTTTGATCTGGCTTGGTTTAGGCTTAGTGCAGTGAGTTAACTCACTGAGTGTTGGAACCCGTCTGAGTTGAGTTGCTAACCGAGTCCGATCGGGTGAGATCTGGACTGTTGGATGGAGCCTTTTAACTTCTGACCGGATGCTAACACCGATTGAGTGTTTCTTGAGCTGCTTGCAAGCCGTTGGATCGGGGAAGTTTAATCTCTGTCCTTGGATTTGTTGTTTGATCATGCGGTTCTTGATGCTTCTAAGGTCGTAAGTGGATTACACGCGTTTGTTTCTGCGTGGCTTGATCTCTGGATTAAATCTGAGCCGTGGATTGATAATGGCGCGGCTGTTTCTTGGTCGTTGGATGAAGCTTTGAGAATAACCTAACCTTATCTTGCTTTGTTTGTTTTCTTCGACGAGCCGCCGAGAGGGAATACGGAGCGAGGAGAAAGGAAGGAATCGAGGGAGATGGCGACGCTTTCACGGAATAAGGGATTATTCGGCTAGAACCACCGGGAAACGCTTAGCGTAAGAGAAAGATTGGAGCAGAGAGGAGGATATTCTTGAGATAATTCTTCAACCCTTGTTTGCTTTTCTCATCCCTATTTATAGTTTTCTTACTCTCTTTAGATCTTGTCCTGCTAGGTATTTTGTAACTAAATTTACATTCGGTTTGAGTAGCTTGCTTTTGTCGTTCTGGATCTCGTTCTGGATATCGTGGAGCTTGTAGTTAGTTCTATTTGTAGTTATTTCTGTTATGGCCTTGTTGGTTTATTTTGAGCTCTAGCTTGTTGTTGAAGTATCTTGATTATGCTTCTTGAGGGCCTTCTGTAATGCTTACTGTGCAGGTTTCTACTGATAATGCTATCCTTTCTGTGATCCCGTCCTTCTGTGCTAGTACTTGGCTGCGGTGGGAAATTGTTAATATTGGCTCTGTAATATGACTGTTGTCTTTACTGTGGCTATATTCTGTAATTAATCTGTTCAGTTGAATGTAATAATCTCTGTTGTAGAATGTCCCCTCCTTTAAATGTTCTAAGTCTCATATTATAATGTTTGTTAATTTGGCTAAAAAACTGTGTCTGAAGGAGTCCTTCATGTTAAGCTGTGAAGTCCTTTAGCCAATTATGCCGTTTTCTTTCTCTTTTTGCTTCTGATATTACCAGGGAAATAAAGATTCATATCAAACCCACAAAATATCCTTTTAGATGAAAACTTCGATTTCTAAAGTGTCAGACTTTGGCTTGTCGAAGCTGATTTGTCGTGATCAAATTTAAATTATGACTAGAATGGAAGGAGCTCCTGAGTATTTAGCTGTAGAACGGTTAGCTTCAATTGTCAATGAGAAGGTTAATGTAGATAGCTTTGGTGTTGCCGACGATGAGCTCTTCTGTGGAAGAAAGAAGTTGGATCTCTCCCAACCTAAAGTAGCTGTGCATTTAGTTACTTCAACTCAAGAAGAGAAGGACACAGCCATTACTAGATTTATCCGATAAAAATAAAGGATATGCATTTACATATGAAAGAAGCTACTAAGATGATTGTCTATATATATATATATATATATATATATATATATATATAAATACACTTAATATCTAAACTTGAATGTTTTTTGTATATAACACCTCTCTCTCTCTCTCTCTCTCTCTCTCTCTCTCTCTCTCTCTCTATATATATATATATATATATATATATATATATATATATATATATATATATATATATATATTAATGAGAGAAAGTAGCTATGAGCATCAACCAAGGATCTAGCATGATATTTATGAAGTAAATCCAAATGAGAAAATAAATAATAATAATAATAATAATAATAATAATAATAATAATAATAATAATAATAATAATAATAATAATAAGAATAATAATAATAAATTTTATAAGGAGTTGTTATTTGTATTTTGATTTGAAATAAAATATATTTGATGATGATAATTATTTTTAAAAATATTTAAAACATTCAAAAACATTACTCTGAGTATTTTTAAAAATAATATAATTTCTTTTCAAAATAAAAAATATTTAAAAAATTAGTTATCGACATTTTATGTAAGACATTTCAATATTTTGAAAGATTAATTAACTAAGAGAAATCGAGAACTTAAAGTGATGTCATAATATCATATGCCTTAATAATTGACATTTTTTTTGTATTTTTTCATTAATTACATAAAACTATAATGTCTAGTCGAATATTTTTGAGATCAAAGTCAACTAAACATTAATTAATATTCTTTAAGAGCCTAAGTAAAAGTCAATGAACTAAAAGATAGCTAAAGTCAATGTAATATTCATCAACTCAATATTCATCTCCTCAAAATTCATCAATTTAGACTTCATCCAAATTTGAAATACTTATTGTATCATTATTTTATTATTATATAATGATTAAAATGTTAACACAAAAAATTTATATTGATTTAAATCTATAAATACAACAACAATAATAATACAATAAACAACAACAACAACAACAAGCCTTTATCCCACTATAAACTACATGAATCTTCGCCTCCATTGTGTCCTGATGTCAAATTCTCATTTAATTCAAGTATACTTAGGTCATTTTTTATACATCTTAACCAAGTCTTTTAGGTCTACCTCTCCTTTCTTAACATAAGGCAAATCTAATGCATCTACTCCTCAGGATCATCGGCTGACGCTTTATGTGGCCAAACCATCTAAGGTGACTCTCTAATCTTATCTCACATTGAGCTACTCCAACTTTTTCCAACATACTCATTTCATCATTTTATCTCTAAGAGTAAAGCCACTCATCCACCTAAGCATCCTCATCTCTCAGAATACTTAACTTAGTCTTATGCTTCTCTTTTATTGGCCAACAACATTTTGCACCATAAGTCATTGTGGTCTTACCACCATCTTATAAAATTTTCCTTAAGTTTGGAACTTTTCTATCACAATAGGATGCATTCCTCCACTTCAACCATCCAACTTGAATTCTACTAATAACATCTCCATCTATTTCACCATCATTTTGAAAAATAGAACCTAAATATTTGAATCGCCACTCTTATTAATGACTTGTTCATCTAATGTCACAACACTACCACTAGAACTTCTACAACTAAAATTACACTCATATATCGCTTTAGATCTACTTAAATGAAAACCTTTAGACTCTAATGTTGACCTCCATAATTCAAGTTTCTCTTGGACTCCTCTATCTTATCAACAAGATGTCAAAGAAAAAGCATACACCAAGGTACATCTTCCTATAAATGCCTAGTAAGAACATCCATAACTAAGGCAAAAGATAAGGGCTTAAAGTTGATCCTTGATGTAATCCAATCAAATAGGAAAATATTTTGTCAATCCTCCTTGTGTTTGGACACAAGTAATAGCTCTAGTATACATATCCCAATTACTTGAATATAACCAATATTAACTCCTTTCTATTCTAGAACTCTCCAAAGAACATCTCTTGAAACTTTATCATAAGTTTCTCTAAATAAATAAATATCATATAAATCCTCCTTACTTTCTCTATACTTCTCCATCAAACCTCTTAACAAATGTATAGCATCCATAGTAGATCTACATGGCATGAAACCAAACCGATTGTGAAGAACTTTTGTATCACATCAACTATGCTCAATTACTCTCTCCCATAATTTTAATGTATGACACATTAACTTAATTCCTCTATAATTTACACTCTTGTGCATCACCTTATTCTTAAATATAAGAACCAACAAACTCTTTCTCCACTCATCGACATCTTTTAATCTTTAAAATAACATTAAAAGATTTGTAAGTCAAGAAATTCTTGATCTCCTAAACATTTTCACACTTTTATTGGAATATCATCGTCTCGCTTTTCCATATTTCATTTTCTTTAAAGCTTCTCTAACTTGACTTACTAATATCGATAAAAATAAAATTCTATTTTTGTTTAGGGTATTAAAGTTGCTAAAATTAATTGTACTTCGATCCTTCATTGAAAAGTTTATCAAAATACCTCATCCACCTATTTTCAATATCTTTTCTAAGAAAATAATTTTATTATTTTCATCCTTAATACACCTCACTTGAACTAGGTCTTTACTTCTCCTATCTCTTTGGTTTAACTTATACATACATCTTTCACCTTCTTTGGTATTTAATCTATTGTATAAATCACTAAAAGCTAAATTTTTGCATCATATATTGCTTTCTTAGAATATCTACGCCAATTTATATTTTTCCCAATTCTCCAAGTTTTATATTTAAACCAAGTTTTAAAACAATTCTTATTTTTATCTTTTCTCACACTCGACTCCACCACCAACTATTTTATTAAAGAAGTTTTTCCTTTTGATTCTCCAAGTACATTTTAGCAACTTGCTTAATTTCGCTTTACTTTTCCTACATAACTTCCTTATGAACATCCCAAATATTAAGCTCTGTTTGCTCTTAAAAAATATTTTATTTGTGTTCTTTAAATATCCCATCTAATCCTAGATAATAATTTGATTTATTTTTTCTCTTACAATCTTTCATCTTAAAATCTAAAACTAACAATCGATGGTACTTAAACTTTCACTGAATGACCTTACAATCAACAATATATTTTTCTTAAAAATAATCAATCTGTTTTATTAGATCCATTTTATAAGTAATAATATGTTCATCTTTTTCTTAAATAAAGTATTAGCAACTATAAAATCATAAGCTAAGGCAAAATCTAATATAATCCTAGCCTTCTTCATTGGTTACTCTAAATCCATAACCACCATGAATACTTTTAAAATCTTCTACCACTTTACCAACATGTCCATTTAAATCTCCTCCAATAAATACTTTTTCTTCAAGAGGTATCTTTTGTATTAATCCCTCTAATTCATTCCAAAAAAAATTTTTTTAGCTTACATCCAAACCTACTTGAGAGCATAAATACTTATATATTGATAATCTTAGTATCAACAATAATCTTTAAAGCTATAATTTTATCTCACATCTATTAATATTTATAATATTATCTTCAAACTTTTATCTATAATCACATACATCATTCTAGTTACTTACCTAAATACCAAAGTTTAAAACCTAAAATCAATCTCCTTGGCCTTCTCCCCAACCCATTAGTTTCTTAAACACACAGAATATTTATCTTTCTATGAACCATAATATCTATTAATTCCATTAATTTTCCTATAAGAGTACCTATATTCCAAGATCCTAACCTAATTATAGTTTCATGGACTAATTTCTTTGCCCACATCCGTCCATAATATGGGAACCCTTGCTTATTTAACAGCACTTTCGGAGCAGCGTGCTCTTCATACATTTTCACTATATTCAAGTCATACTTCATTCCGGGACGCCTAACATTAACACAAATATTTAAATATTCATGTCATGATTATTTCAACAAATTTTACGTTTGTCATTCGCAATCCTCCACTTTTCACATTCGGACTTAGGACCTGCAAAAGTAATGTTTAAATCTATAAATAGACGATCAAATATTATATACATGAAAATTATATATTTTTTTTCTTCTTTATATTAAGTGATTTATTGTGACATCTCATCTATTTTTTCTTTTTTAATCATTTTATTATAATAAATATTTGAATTAAAATTATTTTTATTCTTTTATAATAAATGAGTGAACCAACTCAAATTAGTAGAGTAGAACTTGAGTTAGAGCATAAATTTGATTAATTAATTAAGCTCAAACTCAAATTAAAAAAGGCTCAAACCCTTCTTAATAATTTATTTACTCTTAACTATCATCATTATATTCATTGCTCCTCATCTCCTTACACCGAAAATAGTCATCCGCATCTTAATACATTTAAAATTCATTATAATAAATAATAAAAAAATATTTTAATGCAATTGATTTATATTCAATCAAATAAATTAAAAAAAAAAAAATTGCACACATATTAATTATTTTGCATGCATAATGTATTTGTATGGAACACAACAAAACATAGGCCGTGGTAGGAATCCTTCGACAGAAGCGGCATTTCATATGGGCTCTTATTCATATGAATCGAGGATGTTAAGGCCCGTTAAGTGATGGGCTTCAAATTTGATGTAACAGATAATTGCATTCATAATACTTAAAAATATCATTAATTTATAAATTAATGTTTTGAAATATTTAGCCATAAACAATGTTAAAAATCTAATTTGAGATTATTTGAACTTTCTTATTGCAAGATTTGATAAGAAAAATACAATTGCAGAAGCAATTGTATAAAGTGTGACATATAGCCTAAGTCAAATAATTAGAAGTATGATTATAAATGTAAAAAGAATGCACTTGAAAGAAAATATAATATATTTGGATTACTTTAGAGTTGTTTGGTTGAAACTCATAATATATGAGTTTTTTTTTTTTAAATTTGATAAAAATAAATGTAATGTAAAATATTTTTTTGAATTAACTATAAAGACAAAGCGATCCTAGGCGGGTATGATCGATGGGTAGCAGCGGCGGTAACATCAACAAGATCAAAACACTTAGTGTATTTAGAATTGCAATGAATTTCAAATACACTAAAAATGACTATTCTAATGCATTTCAAATATACTATAAATGTATTGCAATTTTACTTTGCACTTTACCAAATACTCAAAAAGTTAAATTCCCTGCAATTGGATTACTTTATGTTCTAAATGCAGCTAACCAAAAACCCCCTAAAGCAATTTGTGAGGGTCAAATATCTCTCAAATTTTATGTAATTATTTTGAGTTCACTAAGATACTATTAAATGTTCAAAACTTAAATTATCTCATCGAGCAAAATGGTCCATCTTATAATCTCTGGCTTCACTAATGTATATAATTATTTCAATTACTATATATCTTATGTTTTTCTATTTATCAAATTCTTTAATAAGAAAATTTGATGTTTCATATGTCATTCTCAATTTATGTCTGTAACTCTAAAGTATTAAATTAACTCTATCATCTAAGATTTTTTACAAACACACCATAAGTATGAAGAAGCCAAGAAACAAAATAAAGATGAGAAATGTGGAAAGAAAAAAAAGAAAGGCTAAATTTTTAAATTAAGCATGTTTTAAATTATAATTAGCGAAATCGATACTAAAATTTTTTTTAAAACTAAACACATCTGTTTAACAGGCATTTGGCGTCATGTAAAATTCGATCCTCCTTATTAACGAATGCTTAAAATACTTTTAAAAAAAAATTGAATGATCAGATCGTTTTTTTCCTCCTCAGCTTCTTTGAGCCACCCACGCCTTTCTAAAATCGCCTAAAATCCATCAGCCCTCTTATTAAACCATATCATCTGATTTGTTTGAGATATTTTTTGGTATTATTTGGATCTCTTTTTTTAAAGTGAAAAATATGCAAAGGTGATGTTGATTTTTTGTGTTTTATTATATTATTACTTAGTGTATTATGTGATTAGCTAGTGTTATGATTTAAGCAAAGTTTGGAGTGGATTTAAGTTTTTTGAAAGAATTTTTTTAGGCATTTTGGAACTCCTTTTATTTAAGTTTAGTGTTTTATCATGTTATTAAAATGTTGATTTTATGTGTTCTAACATTTGATTACTTAGTTTATCATGTGATTAGCTAGTTTTAGGGTTTAAGCATTTGTTGTTGGATTTGATATTTTAGGAAGCTGAATTTTGCAAAAAAAAAATAAGGACGATTTTTATATTTTGAAATGTACATCGATAATTTAGGGGAAATATAATTTTGCAAAGAAATGTAAGTTTTAGTTTTAGGAATGTGTTGTTGGATTTAGTATTTTAGTGAAATGAACATCGATAATTTGTGTAATATTTTTTGTGTATTTATGTGTGCTTTATGTGTATTTTAATAATTATTTTAGTGTTCTAAATATTGAATATGATTGTATGTTTAGGTATCATGTGTTATTTTCTGCTCATGGATGATTGGGAGAATTAGTAGTTACATGATTATTACAATTACTTATTGGCGGTAAATGTAATTATATTTTTAGGGTTTATGAATGTGTTATTTGATATGTATGTTTAGGAATGTATTTTATATTGTGAATAAATTGATTAGATGTCAAAAATGAAAAATAAGATTTGGGGTTTGAAATTCTAGGTGGTATTCATTTTGGTTGTTTTTACTTTAACAAAATTGAGTCCTAATCGATCCATACGTTCTTATGAATCGATTGATTTAAACAAGTGTGTTATTCATATTCATGTCTCCAATCATATTTTGACTCAAATATGAGTTTGAACCAGTTTTTTAGTATTATATTACGTGATTCCGGTGTTAGTGACGATTTCTTCCCTACGTACGCTGGTGGAAAAAACCATCATATACAAGTTTCACGATGAGTTGATTTTCCAAGCATGCAAAATTGAATCATAAGGTCACTGAAAGTTGATTCGACACGTTTTAGAATTAATCTCATATGTAGATTTTCTGTTGGTGTCGGTTTCATTGTTACTCCATTAAATGATGATGAAGTATGTGAGTCAATCATTAATGCAACAAGTATACAACCTGTAATTGTATCTTCAAAATTGAGTTGAAACAAACAGATGATAGTGACATAATTTCCGGGTTGAATTTCATCCAATTGAAGTTCCACACTATACTATCACAGAATCATATGAGACCTCAATGAAGGTCTTTGTATGCATACATAAATCATTATCTAATTAATCTTTTCCATTTTAATCTTATACACGCATTATAATGCACATGAGAGAGATGTTCGCTCTCCTTTCATCATATTGCCTTGACTTACTAGTATGAGTGAATACCATGCGATCATGTAGCATATACCGAAGATGAAATACTAAATAATGTCTAGTGCAATGAGTTCACGGTGATAGTGAAGGTGACATTGGAAAAGAACAATGTCCAGACTCTCGGAACGGTCATTTGCTAAGAGATTACTCTTTCAAAATAGCTTGAGAACACATGTTTAGTAGCAATGATTATTTTCAAGCTTCCGACAACACAAGAATGGGATGAACAACATCTTGATATCTAGATTCTACTTTTTTTAGAAGAGAATTTCATTCCAACGACTTAAATGAGGGATGTGTTTCCATGACAAAAGGCACCTTAAATTTCTGTTCGGGGTTGGTCCATCAAATAACGTGAAATGTAATATGACTCTAACAAGACGAGGTTCATTTTTACATACATAGTCATTCCTAGGTCGTGCATTTGGCGTCATGCTAGAGCAAAGCTGGTGGTGCCGGATATCTAGTATGACACCCCACACATGTTCTCATTCGATATTGAGTACACATTACCTCACATTTATTAGTACTACATCCAACGTCATTAGATACCATTGGATTTGAAAATATTGGTTGTATGAAATCAAAATTTAACATTAGGTGTCCTATATAAAATCTTGAGATGTACATAGAAAGGTGTCATATGGAACCAATTCATATTGTCGACATTTCTTAAGGCAACATCACACTTGATGTTGAGTGGCTACGTCCCATATTTATGGATGGATCGTGATCTTGTTAGAGTTTCACATTCTGAATATGCTTGATCACCTACTTACAACTTTAGTTGAGTGTTGGTCACCACAGATAAAAACTTTTCATTTCGCAGTTGGTGAGATGTGATTATCTTTCGGGGCGTGGCCATGATTCAAGATGATTGGGCCTCTATTATCCCTACAATGATTAACGATGACTATCTTGGCACGATTATTTGTGATGAGCTCATAGACATCGACATGTGATATATCGATCAATATAGCCACATGTTGCATCCACATTTTGCATGGAAGCGCATCAGGACTGATTACCTTTACATTGTCGGTGGACATTTTATAGGGATTCATACTTGGATCTACCGATCTTGACTTTCGATGCACCTGAGCTTACATTTTCACTATTCGCTTCCTTCTACAATATATTCTATGACATTTGTAGTACTTGTCGTTAATGATTTGAGCTTGTTGTGTACTCCATTAGAGCTTGTTAATCTTATAGTTGAATGAGGCCCACCAAAGTGACCAACATGAGATGTGCACCTACTTGGTTTGGTCATTGGAGCATGTACATGTTGGCGACCCACATTCAGTACCCTTTTGAGTTGGATGGTGGCGTTGGTTGCAGGTGGAATGAGGGTTACCTACTAGAGATGACATCTGCCCGTGTTAGAGTGTATAGAGATGAGCTTGATGAGCTGTTACAGTGTCAGGTATGACTAAGAGCACAATTTTTTCATATGTTTACCTCTACAATCCTATGTATGGCATTTAATTTTTCTTTCATATTGAATGTGATATGGGGTCATGCGGACAAAGTATATGAAGTAGCTATGCTTTTGGGAAGCTATTTGGCTTAGGTACCTTTGATCACCGAAAAGAATTGAGTGGTACGTCCATCGCGTTTCAATAGTTTGGTCTATCACTTGAGTGGGCGTGATATAGATCCTTCCTTCATTTTAGCTCATGGTGTGAAGAGATGTTGACTGGGTTGATTATCACCAGGTTTACATATCATAGTGGGAGGTCGGACATGATTCAATTGTTGTCATGGATGATGTTACGCCTCCTGTTGACCCGACTGTCGGTCGGTGCATGAGGTAGCATCGGTCCTGGGCTTCCTTGTACATGCTGAGGGCTTCGACCATTCCTCCTACCACCTACTATCCTCGAGCTCCTGGAGAGAGACTGATGGTAAGCACTGAAAAATTGTATGCTAAATAAATATTTATATGTTATGAGCACTGAATTACATAGTTGCATCTGTAACAAGAACATATCTTGGATACACAAGATATTTTTCAGTCTTATTTTGGGAGAGACGAGGACACTAATTTTCAGTATTCAATCAACACTTATGAGGAGTTATGCAGTAAACTATGTAAAAATATGCACATATCAGATAACAGGTACAAGGATACAGATGAAGACAGTAGTTCTTCTACATCACATTCGTCTTCTCAGCCACATATTGTAGGATTTGATGCAGGTCCATCGTCATACATGTCGGTCCATCGATTACCTATTTGGCACCACCGTGCACTCATATCAAGCCATGTTGATCCATTTCAATCATGGCAGCAGACTCCCATGTATCCTCACCCAGATTTATATGATATGCTGTACCACTATCCCCTTCAGGGACCATCACAGAGATACCGATGTTACACTCGGTGATCAGCAACCCTGCAAGGCGAGATGAAGCGCAACATCAGCAGCACCATTTGCGAGACCGTTCTCGCGCACCACTTTCGGATACTCATTGTCGCACTTCCACCATATGACACCGTCGTTAGATGTCCCTCATTAGTTGTAGATCATATGGTAGCTTCATGTAATACCTTTGTTTTCTCAATATTGTATATTTCTATGTACCGATATCAAGACACTATTTTTCTATGTTATATATTTCCATTCTGAGTAATTTGCATTTTGGTCTACGGAATATCAAAGATATCTTGCTGGTATTGAACTGTCAAATTTAGAAATTTTTGAGAAGTAGACAAGAGCTGTGAATTTGTCATGTTGAGTAAATATTTCAACTAGAAAATTTTGTAATGATATTGCCACATCTATTAGTTTTTTGTTAATGTTTTCAACTGTCAAATTTCACATGCTAAGTAAATCCATCAACTATCTATTTTGAATCCACCCATATCCATAAAATTGCTGTACAACGGTCCAAAATCACATCTCTATGTCAACATAAAGTTATTGGGAATTTCATGCGATTCCAGATACCAAGCTCGCTAAATTCCAACGGATGACATCTCAAAATCGTTGGTTGCCTATTCAAAACTAGATTTTTTCTGCATTGATAAAATCTGCTATTGAACAATGCCTTTTGGTCAACATGAAAGTATGAGAAATTTTGTTTCACGATTAATTCGCTCAATTAGACAACGGACTACTCAGAGCCAAAATATTATGGTTGCACTCAAATCGTCATATTTTTTAAAATCTACTCAACATGTCGCTTTTTTGGTCAACATGAAAGTTGTGAGGAATTTCTTTATTCTAAAGATATAAGCTCGCTAAATTCGAATGACGACTTGCCAAAATACTGCAATTGGTCGCACTATTCAAAACTCCGATATTTTATGAGTATTGATGAAACTAAATGAAATTCGCCTTTTGGTCAACATGAAAGTCGTGGGAAATTTTGTGCCGATTTTAATAATACCAAGATCGCTCAATTCCGGCGACGGACGACTCCGGAACCGCCAAAATACCGCGGCTGGTTGCACTTTTCAAAGCTAGCACATTTTTTCGCTAGTAAAATTAGACAATCGCATTTTTTGGTCAGCATAAAGTCATGGTAAATTTGTGCGATTCCAAGATATCACTCAATTCGACAACGGATGACGATCGACCAAAATAGGTTCACAATTTAAAATAATTATTAAGGCGATCAAAGATATGGTATACTAAACGAGCTGCTAGTTTTAAATTTTTTTTAATACCTATTTAGTTAATTATAGTTTAAAAGCGTTTAATTTAAAAATTTAAAAAATGCAAGCGATATACATCTCAACTCACATAGTTCTCTAAGAGATTGTTTGGTTGAGTCTACTAAAAGCATACTACATTAGAAATAGAAGAGTTCTTTATTTGAAAGGTGTTTAGTTGAGTTAAATAGAAAAGAAGAGAAATTACTATTTTTGGATATTAGAATACACTCACTAGGCTATTTTTATCGAATTCTAAAATCCTTCCAAAGTAAATTCATAATGCACGATCATATGAACCACTTGTAACACTACAAACCTTCATAGAACCTCTCTCATGTTGTCTCTTGTGATACTTTCTTATAACTGTTGCTTTTGAAATCCACTCATGACCATTCACAAAATTTGCTTTGAGACTATCTATCATGAGACCTGATCCTAGTCTTCCCTCATGAAGACTCATGACTATCTCTCATGGAATTACTTGCAGAACCTTGCCAAACAATTCTCGCTCATACCCTCCCTCACCAAACCACATTCATGCTATATCTTGGTGAAACCTGCTCCCAACCTCAGTTGCAACATCCTTGAGACCATATAAGTGTCATTAATCCTAACCAACATTCCAAAATCATCATTTTTGCCATCGTTATCATCCACATACTGCTAGGACTATAAAAAAATAGTTGTTCATTAAATCTGTTCCATTAAGTTAATAACACAACAAATATTTCAGCTTTATAACAAATTCGATCATAAACAATCATTGTTCAATTGTTGAGAAATTTCTCATAAAAATTAAATTATATATATATATATATATATATATATATATATATATATATATATTAGTTAATCCTTTAAATCTTATGATTTTGGATTATGTATTTGCTATTTTGATGATGTATTTACAATTTAGAATACATGAAATTTAGATTTTGAATATGACAAACAATTTTCTCAAATTAAAACAATAGAGTTTGACTCATTTACATATATACTGCACAACTCATTCTCTCCATACTTTAAATTAAAATTTAAAACGTACTTTTTTATATAATCGAACACAAACAAGAATTTGTATTTTACAACTAACTAAACAATCTAGAAGATCAAAATATAATATATTTATTTTACAATATTTGAAATGCTCAATTAATATCTTAAATACATGCCACCAAACGATCCCTAAATCTCTTAAATAACTATTAAATGCATCTGAAATAGCAAATGATATATTAGCTTTAGTTGTAATTAAGCCAAATAACAATAATAAATTGTCAACAAATGTGAGATCATTTGGTAACCTTTCTCATTGGATTAAGCAAAGAAAATTCTTTAGCTCATTTTTTAGCTTAATCACTAGTTAGTTGCTGATTACTAAACTAATTAAAATTTGAAATAATTAATATTTATGCATATTATACACAGTGAATTAATATATATATATATATGATATGGCTCTCAAAATACCACCAGTCAAAGCACAAATCTTGATGTTGGCGATATGATTTTGAGTCAAACAAATCAGCAACTTAAAATATCATTAGAATCTTGGGACATCAATTAAATCCCAAAAAAACTCTCAAATGAGTGTTTATAGTCAAATCGGCGTCTCGACGAGCGGATCTAATGAGCCTAAGATCTCATAATTCGACTTCATTTGGGCATCCAAATGCTCAAAATATCAAATGATCAAAATCATTCAGCCCGTCAGTCGAGGGGAGTGGCCTTACATGAATTTCAAGAATACCCCTCCTCCCATCTATAATAGCCTCTCCTCACATGGGGGGCTAAGCTAAATAAGTGAAGGGAGCCAAGTGAAGAAGGAGGAAGCTAAAACAAGTGAAACAAGAAGAAGCAGGAAGAAGAAGAGTCAACAAGTGAAGAAGAAGAAAAGCAAGTGAAGAAGACAAGGAAGCAAGGAAGAAGAAGAAGTCCAAGCAAGTGAAGAAGAAGGAAGCAAGGAAGAAGGCAAGGAAGAAGAGGAAGAGTCCGATCGAGGAAGAAGAGGAAAAGTGAAGTGAGGAGGAAGAGAAAGCTCTAAAGCTTGAAGATCCCAGCAAGATCGCCCACCGCACCCACCATAATTATACCGATTTCCACGGAAGCTACCCGGATCTCCAACATCGAACTATTATAAACGATCGTTGTTACAGGTTATTCTCTCTCATATTCTGTAATCCTGTTATCGGGAAGATTTTGTACTCTGAAAAGGATACATAGTGGAATCTTTTTACTGGGCTAGGCCCCGTGGTTTTTCCCCTCTTTTCGAGGTTTTCCACGTTAAAAATTCTGGAGTGTCTCATGTTCGCTCTTTAATAACCTGTGTGTGGGTAATCAAATTTAAGGCATAAATTTTACTCTATGGTTTTCCAAAGACGCAACGGTTGGCGTCATGGGAAGAAAAACTCTTCAACCATAATTTCCGTGAACATCCACGTTATGGCCAATAGGCACAACACTCGTCAGAACTTCCGCTCCAACTCCGTCATTCTCAAAACCCATCCACGAACCAAGGGGCCTGAGTTGAGGCGGGAATCTCTTTGGAAGATCGTGTCCGTCGAATGGAGGAGTCTCAAAATAAAATGATCCAGCTTTTGCAAGGATTACAACAGCCGCTACTACGGCAAACATATCTCCCCCAAGATCGATCGTTCCCCGGAGGAGGTCAAAACGCTAATCCTCCCGACACTGGAGTTCCTCCGCATGGAGGCAAATGATCTCCGACCGCTAGTTCCACTCATCCATCGCGTGCAACTCAGCGGTTACTAATCCACCGACGTTGTTGATAGCTTCACACATGCTCATCTCATTAATCCGACATCATGACATTCGCAAGTCGACGCTTAATACAAGATGAATTTCACCTTCAAGATAGAAATCATCTTCACCCGGTTATGAGTCCTCACCTTTAGCAAGCCATTCTTCGACATCCAATTCCGTAGGTTTCAAGCTTCCGAGCATTGATTCTATGATGGGGCAACGACCCACACGAACACATCGACCATTACAGACTATCATGCATATCCAACGAGCTCCGACACCGCTTTGTCGTCTTTCCTGTTACCCTCAAAGGGCAAGCTTCGCACTTGGTTCTATTCTCTTCCAAGGGGATCCATCCATACCTTTAACGAACTCAGTTCTTTGTGGAGCAGTTCATTGCAAATCGGAGAATCATTAAATATTCCTCCCATCTTTCCGATTCAGAGCGAGGGTGAATCACTCAAAGAATACTTCCAGGTTCTCTTTAGAAGCTCGCCAAATACCGGGTAGACCACGAACTATTAAGAGGAGTTTTCCTTGGAGGACTCGTCAGGCCTTTATTCGTCATTAATGCGGGACACGGTCCGCTTACGACTTAGTTCATCGTGTAGAAGCACAAATCTCCATGATGAAGCTATTAATGCTCATCGCAAACAATTTGAACAATATGCGGGAAACGCAATACCCGAAATGTGGACCGACAGCCCATCAAAAGAAGCGACAAGGTAGTCATGATCTCCCTCCACCCCATATCAACAACGTGAACCTCGAGGAAAAGACATACACCGCGAACACATCTCGTGTTAACCTCCCGATGGCTATTCGATGAAGAACATATCAAGTGGCGCATCCATTGAAACCGAATTGAAATCGGGGAGCAATATTGTCATTTTCATCGAGCGTGGACATACTCAAGCATGTATACAACTCAAGGAAGAAATCGAGACTCATTCAACAAGGATACCTACGTCGTTTATGAAGAATCAACCACCTCAAACAAACACACCTCCGTTTGGGGCAACCAGACAAACATCACAAAACAACCAAATAATCATCAAATAATTGGAGAAATGAAACAATCGCAGGAGGATCGATACTACATAATCAAGTTCTCGTTACTGCCTCCAAAGAACCAGAGTTGAAGAAGTCTCGTATTGATCATTCCATCACTTTCAATGACTCGGACTTAGAAGGAGTCCATATCCCTCATCAAGATCCACTTGTCATCAGCGCAGGGATCGGTGATCCTTGTTATAACGTTAAAAGAATTTTGATCGATAATGGGAGTTCTGTCGATGTCTTATTTTACTCAACTTTTCTTAACATGGGCTAGCTACAAAAGCTCCAACCACGGACCACTATATGGGTTTGATAATCACCCGATGCAGGCGAAGGGACAATCACTCTTCCGTTACCCCGGAGAATTCCCTCGACAAGTGACTCATTTAATCCAATTCATGGTGGTCAAGTCAGATTTTGCATATAATGCAATCTTCGGGAGGCCCCTCCAATCAATTTTTAGTGCTGTCACTTCAGTGCCTCATCTGAAGATAAAATTTCCTACCCCCGGTGGAGTTGGGGTGGTTTGTGGAAATCAACAGTATCAATCATGTTATCTCAGACAAGCTCAACCGCCCTTCCATCACCTTCAGCATCGAAGATCTTAACTTTCGAGATGAAAGAGTACCTCAAAAAGCTTCCCCTGTAGAAGATTTACTCTCAATAGCATTATCAGATGACCAACCATTACGAACAGTGCAAGTGGGATCTTTACTCTCAAAAGAACAAAGGGAAAAGTATATAAATTTCTTACGCAGGAATCAAGACATATTTGCTTGGAGTCCAGCAGATATGCCGGGGGTCGACCCCAATGTAATCACGCACTCCCTCAAAATTAATCCAACGTTCAAACCAATCATCCAAAAGAAGCGGAGTTTTGCACCCGATCGTCTTCGCTATTGAACAAGAAGTTAACAAGCTCATAGCGGGATTCATACGAAGTGCATTACCCCATGGCTAGCAAATGTTGTCATGGTTAAAAAAAAAAATGGAACATGGAGGATGTGTGTTGATTATCGATCTTAATAAGGCCCAAAGGATAGTTTTCCTCTTCCTCGAATCGATCAATTGGTGGGCCTACATCCGACATCAAATGCTCGCTTTTTGGATGCTTATTCGGTACAATCAAATAAAGATGAACCCAATAGATGAAGAGGCTACTGGCTTTCAAACATATAAAGGTTTATATTGTTACCAAGTCATGCCATTTGGATTAAAAAATGCTGGTGCTACCTATCAACGCCTCATGAATAAGGTTTTAAAGACCTGTAGGCCACACAATGGAGGTGTATGTGGATGACATGTTAGTGAAAAGCTTAGAAAAGTCACAACATATTTCACTTAGAAGCATGCTTTGACCTCCCTTATAACATACGACTTAACCCAACCAAGTGTGCTTTTGGGGTTACGTGGAAAATTTCTTGGATTTATGGTAACTCACCGTGGGATAGAGGCTAACCACGAAAAATCAAAGCTCTCCAAGATATGATTCCTCAGAAGAATATCAAAGCGTTCAACGTTTGAATGGTCGAATTCGGCATTATCCGTTTCTAGCCGTTCGGGGACAAATACTTGCCATTCTTTAAAATATTGAAGGGAGCTAAAATAATAATTTTCAATGGACCGATGAATGTCGGTATGCTTTTGAGCAACTAAAAGAATATCTAGCATCTCCTCGCTATCCAAACCTATTCAAGGAGAAACGTTATACTTATATCTTGTGGTTTCTTCCCACGCAATAAGCTCAGTTTTAGTGCGAGAAGAAGATGGGGCACAACAACCAATTTATTACGTCAGTAAAATTCTCTCTGATATAGAAAGTCGTTATCCATTTGCAGATAAAGTGGCTCTGGCGTTAATTTTCTCAGCGTGAAAATTGCGTCCATACTTTCAAGCTCACACCATCGGCGTTTACACTGATTTACCATTAAGGGCCATCTTACGAAACCGAGCATCCGGAAGATTGATCAAATGGTGCAGAACTGGGAGAATTTGATATAAATTTTCTACCTCGACGCCATAAAGTCTCAAATACTTGGACTTTATAGTGGAATGCACCAACCCAACTCTAGAAGAGCTATCTACGTGTCTTTCATCTCCTCGATGGACTCTCTCGTTGATGGAGCTTGAGAAGAACTGGTCTTTGTGCGGAATCTACTTGTTTCCCCCAAAATACCCTAGAGTATGGACTTGCTTAAAATTCCACAACTAATAACATGGCCGAATATGAGGCTCTCATCGCAGGTTGAGACTAATGATTTGAAGCCCAAAACTTAGTAATTCGACTCCCGACTTGTCGCCTCCCAAGTTGGAGGAGATTTTAATACTCATAATCCTCAAGTGCAATATCTCCACTTGGTAAAATCTCTTCTTACTCATTTCAAGACACATCAAATCATCCACATACTACGAGAAGAATACTGGTGACACTCTCTTGCTAAGCTTGCTACCTCACCGGAGATCTATTTAAGAGAAAGCATGTTGAAGAAATACATTTTCCTAGTATCCAAGGGCCATGGATAATTCAAACTATTGATGAGGAAAAGGAACGTTCGTGGATAAACCCGATCCTATCTTTTCTACAAGAAGGGACCCTTCCTGAAGATCCAACTTCCGCAACTCGTCTCCGAAGACAAGCTTCAAACTTTGCTATTATTGGAGGTGAACTATACAAGCGAGCTTTCTCTGGTCCATATCTCAAATGCCTTCCACCTTCAGAAGCTGATTACGCGTTAAAAGAGGTTCACTCAGGAATATGTGGGGAACACCTTGGAGGAAGAGCATTGGCCCTTAAAATCATGAGGCAAGGGTTTTATTGGCCTACAATGAAACAAGACGCCTTGGAATTCACAAAGAAATGCGCAAGTTGTCAATTGCATTCTAACCTCCCTCACATGCCGCATGCAGAACTCTCATCCATTCAAAGCCCATGGCCCTTTGCTCAGTGGGGGATTGATATCATGGGACCTTTTCCAATAGCATCGGGGCAACAAAAATTTATCATTCTAGCCGTCGACTACTTCACAAAATGGGTAGAGGCGAACCACTCGCTAAAATCACGCGAGGCAAATACCAAACAATTTGTCCGGAAAAATATAATATGTCGATTCGGTCTTCGCAAAGATCATCAGACAATGGAACTCAATTTCTTGGAAAAGTCTTTACGTCCTTTTGCAAAGATCTTCACATTCATGCATCTGGTACGTAGCACATCCTCAAACTAATGGGCAAACGAGTTACCAATAGGACCATACTCAAAGGACTAAAACACGTCTTGAGGGGGGCAATGGGTTGATGAGCTCCCCAATGTTCTTTGGGCCTACCACCACGCACACGCACCGGTGAGACATATAACTTGTGTTTTGTACGAAGCTATCATACCGGTGGATATCGGGTTCCAAGTCCAAGAGTCCGCTTTTGATCATGGAAGTAATGAAGAAAAACTCCGGCACTGACTACTCCCGAAACTTCGGGATATGGCCCCACGGTGCTTCCTATCACCAACGGGTAGCTTCGCCACTTCAACAAGAGTGAAACCTCGTCCCATATCACGGTGACTTGGTCTGCCGAAGTCTCGGTGCAGTGCCCTCGGAATAAACTCTCACCTCTGGGATGGTCCGTATGTGGTCATAGCTATGGGCGAGCGTTCAAGCTCAAGGATCCGAAGGAAAAACTCTACCTCGAACTTGGAATACTAAGAATCTTGAAAATATTATCGCTCTTCTTTATGACTTTATCTCTGTCATTTCATCCTTGTATAAGACCCCACCTACTAGATTAAAGCTTGTTGTTGCAGTTGTTGTTGTCATTTTCTCTTAAAGCCCGTCCGTGTCTTATGATTATATCATTGAACTAGTGAATTCACAGCTTTGTTCTAACAAGATTTGCTTTTTCTTTACTTTTCCTCCCACTTGAGAAATATACAACTCATGTTACATCTCAATTGGGACATGATCAATCCCAAGGGGACTTGATCGGACCTCTTCCATACAGGTTAGCGTCGAAATTCACTCGGCAAACAACCTTGGATAGGTCAAAGATCTCCGTCGGTAGTCGACTCGCTAAACCACCCGTCGGAACCTTAGGTGGTCATCGCCGCCCATTCTGCCGGTCACTGCCGCCGACCATCGCCGGCAATCTTCGCCGGTCATCACCATTGTCGCCGGTCATCCGCGCCGACTATCGGCGCCAGTCGCCACCGTCGACTACCTCAGCAGATTCGATTCGACCTCTTCCATACGGGTTAACGTCATTGAGTAAAACTTCTAACAACCCGGATAGGTCGTCTTGGTGACTTCCGCGACCTCTTCCATACGTTAACGTCATGAAAAAACTCGACTAACAACCCGGGATAGGTCGTCATTGGTGGACTTCCCCACCTCTTCCATCGGGTTAACGTCGCCGGTAAAACTCGACTAACAACCGTGAAAGGTCAAAAGGTCCTTGGTGGACTTGCGGCCTCTTCCACGGGTTAACGTCATCGAAAAAACTCACGACTAACCCCGATAGGTCACGTCCTTGGTGGACTTCCCGCGACCTCTTCCAGGGTTAACGCATCGAGTAAAAACTTTAACAACCCGTGAAAGGTCAAAGGTCCTTGGTGGACTTCCGCCTCTTCCATACGGGTTAATGTCATCGAGCAAAACTCGACAAACAACTCGGAAAGGTCAAAAGGTCCTTGGTGGACTTCGGCCTCTTATGTTAACGTCGGCGAATAATATTCCACCAATAACCTAGAAAGGTCAAAACTTTGTACCCACTCACACATGTTAATGTCATCGGGTATCACTCTGACAAACAACCTCGGATGGGTCAAAAATCCTCAGTGGATCCAACTCACCCATATTTGTAACGTCAAATAATATTTTGACCAATTATCCCAGAAGGGTGAAAAAAAAAAAAAAAAAAAAGAAGGTAAAAAAGAAGAGGGTATATCCAGGTATCATTGACAGCATTAATATGATGATATAAGAAAGAATTAAGATCATACGATAATGACATTACATAGAACCAACGATGAAGAATGACATCCACAATCGATGCTACATAATATCGATATCCTCATCATCACTAGGAGACACTCACGGAGCCCACTCACAACTCCTTCATCTTATCGGTGAAGGATCTTGGATGCTTGGGGAGATATATCCTCAATTTTGGCCCCGGTCTTTGCGATGTACGAATTCCTTTCAGGAACCCTCGGATGAAGCCCTCCTCTAAACACTGTCGCTCCAAGTCCTTCACTTCAACATCAAAGATATGGTTACGAGCCTCCTGGATAAAGTCTTCAATAGCGCCACGATAAGCCAGGGAATTCTTGAAGTCTTCCACTGCCTTAGAAGCGATCTCGCTTGCTTCCGCTTCTGACATTTTATGCTCCTTTTCAGAAAGATGATCTTGTAATGCTTTCTTATCCGCTGCAAGTGCCCTGATCCTCTTCTCTTTATGACGAGTCTCTGCTCTCGCCTCAATCAGCTCATCACGAGCGCGCTCCACCTCCTGACACTGGAGAGAAAGAGAAGTCGACATATTCGCCAGCTCAGTTCTACACTCAGTCAACTGACCCTCCAAGGTCACCACTTCTTTAGCTTTAGCATTCATCCTTCACTCATACTCGCCTTGCAGATATTTTATCTTCACAAATTCAGTATTCCATTCATCTAAGGCGACACCCAATGAGCCATCGTCTAACGGAGTTACACGAAAAAAAAAAAAAATCATCATCGCACCAATGTTACATAAAGAAGAATAGAAGGCGGAAGGAAAAACGCGCAATTCATCGCGTTGGCGTCCGGTACATATGTGATTTAATACCTCCTCGAATTTGCGGCCTAGAGTCGAACTCCCCATCATGAGTCGAACACTAAACTCTCGATGTTAAGTGAACGTCATCTCCATAGATATCGACACAACCATTTCAGACGAAGTCTCCTCTTTCGTAAAGATGGAACATTGCTACCATGATTCCGTGATAGGCTTCGAGAGAACCCTATGAGTGAGGAAAACTCTACCCTTTCTCTTCAACGGAAGAGCATGAGACCTTCACTGGATGGAAAGACCAACCTTAAACATCCTATCTTCAACTATATATTCTTGATGTAATGCAACTCATGTTGCAAGCTTCCCTCTGAATATTAAGAGTTGCTAGAATATCATCCTCCGATATCGGACGGATCCAGGAAGATCATTCAATCTTCCCCATCTCTCGTGAAGGCCCCACTCATTCTTCACAAAAAAATCCGGTAGACCAAGTTTTGGGCGGATCCGTGAAAATTCTATCCAGTTCTTTATAGCTCGATAAGAACGCGTCCTTGAGCATCACATGTGAATCTACACATTCACAAGTATTCAATGTTCAAAGTAACCCCATGCTCCCACGAAGAAGGTTGTCAAACCAATAATGACCATTAAAGCTCAAACGAAAATTGCATCAAAGCCGCCACATTTTGAAAATCTCAATCATTTCGGGGCAAGGAATCATGATCCGGCCACGAAGAGTCATCTCGGAAATAGTAAAGTACCACGGCGGGTGACTCGATCGGACTTTTGAGCCACAATAGCCACCAACTCATTGGGAAGAAAAATTTCTGAAACACCATTAAACTATCGATGTGACGGTAGAGGGCATATCGTCCAGCCATACTATGAGTTTTCTTGACCATCACCTCGATGCACGAGCGTCTTTTTTTACTCTCCCTTCGCGCCTGTTTGGAGTAAAATTTTTCTCTACGATCGACCAAACTTTTGAGTTATGAGGACAATGGTTCTTAGCGATCTTGCTCCGTCTTGGCAATTTTCAACTATTGAGCCTTCCATGAAGTTTCCTACAAGAAAAAGTAGATGCAGGTGGGCCTTGGCCTCTAACCCAGAACGATCCGGCCGGATTCGCCGGGGCGGCGGAAGCGGAACCACGACGTCACGTGGGCCCGCCCCTAACAGACGATCAAGCGGGACGACCGGACGGAGGAAGCTGGAACCGACGTCACAGTGGGCCTTGACCTCTAACAGGGCATCCGAGCGGGACGATGGCGGACGGTAGGAAGCGGAACTCCGACGTCTGGTGGGCTTCCCTCTCCCCACGATCCGGCGGGACGATCGGACGAGTAGGAAGCTGGAATCTGACGTCAGGTGGGCCTTGATCTCCCAACGGCGATCCACGGGGCGATGCCGGGCGGAAGCGATCCAGACGTCGTGGCCGCCCTCCAGCAGACGATCCACGGGGCGATCGCCGGACGGTAGGAAGCGGAACCTGACGTCAGTGGGCCTTGACCTCTAACGACGATCCGGCGGGGCGATGGCGGGGAAAGCGGAACCACGCCTGACGTCGTGGGCTGGCCTCCCCAACAGACGATCCGACGGGACGACGCCGGGAGGCGGAACCTGACGTCTGCGTGGGCTTGATCGCCTCTAACGACGATCCAAGCGGGGCGATGCCGGACGGTGTAGCCCCTGACGTGCAGGTGGGCCTTGATCGCCTCCGATCGCCTCTTGATCACCTCAAAGAACCACTCAAGAAGAAAGGGAGAAGGAAAATGTGTGCCTCTCCCTCTCATCCTAGGGGGGTATTTATAACCCCCTATAGGGGCAAAAGGGTAAAAACCCCTCAAAAAATGGTTCAAAACGGCTCAAAACCGCCCAATTTCTCGGCAGGCGCCCGTGGAAGCATGTCATGACAGCGTATGATGGCCATGAGCGATCTTGGTGTAGACTCGGCATTTGACCCGGGTTGTTCACCAGAGATGGCCTGATCCGACAGATTCTGTGAATGGCCCATGACCGAGCAGATTCTGTGGAATGGCCATGACGAGCAAATCCCAGCGGAATGTAGCGCATGGCGTAACCGCGCATGCATGCGCCACCGACCCGGTCAGCATGTCGGCCGCCTGGACAGACGCACCCGACCTTGGCGCCCAGCCTCCGCTATTCCTTAAGCCCATGTACAGCCATGTAGCCTTCGTATCTAGCGCCATGTGATGGTACAGCGCCCAGTCCGCGCAAAACTTCCAATTCGTTATTTTTGAACATTTGACACATATATTTTTGGATGATAATGTCATCCAAAATAGGGGCAACGATATAACTCTCACCAATCAAAACAAATGTTGATGTTGAAAGCGATATGATTTTGAGTCGAAATCAAGATCAGCACTTAAAATATCATTAGAATCTTGGGACATCAATTAAATCCCAAAAAAGCTCTCAAATGTGGAGTGTTTATATCAAATCGGCGTCTCGGCCGGATCTAATGAGCCTAAGATCTCATAATTCGACTTCATTTGGGCATCCAAATGCTCAAAATATCAAATGAAGGAGTCGAGCCGTCCGTCGAGGGGAGTCTGGTTTGAGTTTACTAGAATCCTCCCATCTATAAATAGCCTCACTCCTCACATGGGGCTAAGCTTAAGTGAAGGAGCCAAGTGAAGAAGGAGGAAGCTAAAAAGTCTGGAGAACAAGAACAAGCAAGGAAGAAGAAGAAGAGTCAAACAAGTGAAGAAGAAGGAAGCTGAAGTGAAGAAGAACAAGGACAGAACAAGGAAGAAGAAGAAGAGTCAAACAAGTGAAGAAGAAGGAAAAGAAGCAAGGGAAGAAGCAAGGAAGAAGAAGAGGAAGAGTCAGATCGAGGAAGAAAAGTGAAGTGAGGAGGAGAAAGCTCTAAAGCTTGAAGATCCCGAGCAAGATCGCTTCCGGCCGTCATTTTAATTATACGGCATTTCCGTACCCGTCTCAACATCATATTATAAAGCGATCGTTGTTACATTGTTATTCCTCTCTCATATCTTCGTAATCCGTTATCGGAAGATTTTGTACTCAAAGGATACATAGTGGAATCTTTTCTTGGCTAGGCCAGTGGTTTTCCCTCCTTTTGAGGTTTTTACGTTAAAATTTTGGAGTGTCTCATGTTAGTTCTTTAATATAACTGTGTGTCTTTTTAATCAACAAGGCTAAGGCATAAATTTTACTCTCATAGGTTTTCCGACGCAACAAATATATATATATAATTAGTGCACTATTGACTTAATTGCATCTTCAATAACCACCAATTGAGATATTGTCATGGATCTATAAGATTGTGATTAAAATAAACCCTTATTTAAGTCATATGCTATCATTAATAATTTTTACTTAAATTGCTAGTCATTTGAGTTGGCAAATATTTTAATTAATTAGCTTTAAAATGTTTAAATAATCAATAATTAGTCTAAACAAGCCAAAAAAATTTTAATAAACTCTTTAATTATCATGATCAAAGATTTATTAAGTTGCATTCAAATCAAATCACCCCATAAATCTAATATAGTTTCTTTACATATACTAATTTTGTCACTTTCTTCCAAATAATTATTAGAATTTAAACTGATCATTTAAAATTTTTTTTTTCAAACACATTTCTCTAATATAGATTTCACGATTAAAAATTCATAATTCTAAAATAAATTTAAAATTATTATTAAATGTCTTCTTCCACATTAAAGATTAAATTAATATTGATTAATCAATTAAATTAAACATTATTATTTTCTAAGGATGTTCTACATTCAATCAAAGTTCATTGAAAATGTTAACTTTATTATAATTAATCTCATGTTAATTTGATATTAAGAATTTTAACAAATAAAATATTATTTTATGAGTGAAAAGTACATGTGTCAATATGAGAAAGAGCTTAGTGATTGGGCACTTTTCCTAGAGGTGTCTATAATGAACATGAAGATTCGATCTAAGATAATTGATTTCGGCTCAATCAACTCCTAGGTTTGGTTTATGCTTGGAAATTAAGTTTGGTTTGAGTAGACCCAAACCCCATATTGACTCAAAATTTTACCAGTATCAGACATGTCCAATTGTATCACTTTGGGTCTTGTGGAATTTGTTTTGATTATTGAGTTAAAATATAAGTTGAATTTGGGTTATGATTTTGATCCTTTAATAAATAGGTTTAGTTAGTTATATTTATTAGGGTCAAATCAAATTTAAGTAAGCAAGACTAGCATATTATATTTAGATTTACATATATACCACATAATTCTTATGTATTTACATATCTAACATCTAAACTTCAATTTTTACATATATAACATCCTAATCTTCAATATCACTTCAAAATGCCTTCATTTTACTTTTTTAAAAAAAATGCACCTTTTAAGCATAGAAAAGTGTTAGATAAATAAATATCTAACTTTAGGTGTTAGATATGTACATACATAAGAATTGTGTAGTATGTAAATCTCCTTTTTTAATAAACTATTTTCTCTTTCACAATTAAAAAATAAAACTACTTTTGGATGAGAATATTAGGTCAAAAGTCTTCTAACTCATTTCAATTCTAATTTTTGTTTTCTTTCTCCTATTTTTTTGTATTTCTAGAGAGAGAGAGAGAGAGTTTAGAATCATATAGAGTTGATCTCTTGATGAATAATATCCTTCAATTGTCTCTTATTTGAAAACAAAAGGTTCTTCATTTATAAAACAAAAATTATAAAACCTAATATGAAATGATTCTCAAAAGTGGTTTATATATTCAAATAAAATCTTAAAAGAAAAAAAAAAAGTAGTGTATAATTCCATATTATGAAGCAATTTATTCCTAAAAATGCACAAATCTTGATAATAAAATTTTGCATATTTTTTTAAAAGTTGTAATAATTTTTTACAACATTTGAATTATTTTCATGACAAATTCACTGACATATGCATTTCCCAAAGTTCAAACTCTGAATACATGAGAGTCAACCAACAGATAAATGCGATTTTTTAATATTCAAATACATGTATGAAGGACTAAATAATAGAGAGTTGTTGTAATCTTTATAACAATTTTTTTAGAAAAAAAGAAAATTTTGTAAAATATAATTTTTTAAGCCCTTGAATAGAATTTCTTGTAAAAAATTCTTCATATTTATTTATTTATTTATTTTGTGATGGCTGTCATTTGAAGATTTAGCAATTGAGACCAAATGGCAAGTAAGTATTTAGCCGTTCATATTTTATTTTATTTTAATTATTTGTTTCTTTTCTTCTTCTTCTTCTTCGATCAATTTAATTGTGGAAGGATCAGCCAAAGAAGCCCAATCTCTAATAAATACAAAAAAATTAATGCTTTTTTAGTGATTTATAAAATATTTAATTTTTCTAGAGGAAAAAAGATTAATATTCTTCATCGCATGATATTATAATTGTTCGTCAGAAAACCATTCGGTAGAGTAAAGTTTCGTCTTAATTTTTTGAGTCCAGAAATATGTATTTAAAAGAAAAAGAAATAATATGGAAAATCTGAAAAAGAGGAAACCACGCTTAAAAAGCTTTATGTATCTTTTGAGTACAAGATCTTCCCGATGTCGGGATTACAAATTTGTATATGAAAGGAACTATGTGACAACGTCATAGCGATTCTTGGTAGCAATGATGGTGAATTTGTCTTTCATGAGAAATAATTCTGGCAATCTGAAGGAATCATCAGCGAAGCGATTGGTAAAGTCATCATGATACGAGATTACGGCAACAAGGATTCATCGATGGTTCCTTCGGCGCTATTGTGCTGGAGGATCTTTAGAGCACTCTCCTCTCTTTGCGCCTCTTATGAGGAATGAGATTTTTATAGATTAAGCTGTCTAGATTTTAAACCGTCTTTTAATCACGACTCAAAATGATCCCTTGAACATATGATGTATTTTGTGCATTTGAATGCTCAATGAAATAATTGTAAGATCTTTAGCTTGTTGGGCTGGCTGTCGACGCTCGTTGATAAAACTTATATTTGAGGTATTTGATTTCGATATGAGTTTAGGGATATTTTAAGAGCGATCTCGATCGGTTTAACTTGACTTGCTTTTAACATCAAGATTCGTGCTTCGACTAGTAGTATTTTAAGTGTCATATCAATAATTATTGAAGTAATTTAACGTAATTAAAAGTATTCATTATTATATAAATATTAAAATATATAGCATTTACTAAAGAATATTTTATTTTATTATTTTAATTTAGAAAGATTACATTGGGTATTTTAACCTTTTTTCCACTTATATTATCATAATAATTTTTAATTACATATAATTTATACGAAAAATTAAAATATAATTTTTTAATTATCATAAAGCTAATTTAAAATAATGATAATAGATATTTAGTTCACTAATACATGAGGCACACGAAATAAAAACAATCTAAAATCATTTTTTATCAATTGAAAGTTTAAAAAAAAGTTTTTAATTAATTGTGATTTTTGTTTAGATTATTACATTAATTTATAAAAATTTAATACAGAATAATTTTTTATGAACATAGATTGTAATTAACTTTATCATCTTATATTTAAAGATTATATAACAGATATGAAAAATATATATATAAATAATATTATTCTATTTATATGCGAGAAAATAAATTTCTAATAATTAAAATATATAAGGTATTATTTTATAACATTAGTTTATTTGGATAACATAACCTTACTCTTACCTCCATATAATAACCCAAATGATAAAGTTATTTATGCAGTTTAGCTTCACGACTTGCATTTATTTATTTATTTACTTATTATTGCCGACTTTTTTTTCTTTTTTCTTAATAAAATTTATTTATCTAATGGCATTTCTTACAAAGTCAACAACTGCCTTGTAATGTTTATTATTTAAAAAAAAATATGTTATAATATTTCGATATAATTTATATTAGAATGAGATTAAAATTATTGGATTTGCTTTGAGATTAGTGTTGCAGATGAAGGGTTTGCATTTAACTAATTTTAAAATAAATTTAACTATTTTAAGATTATTTTGATGTAAATTATATATAAAATATGACCTTATTCTTTTTTCGCATTAAGAATGTATTTTAATCTTGTAAAAGAAATATTTATAATGAATTTATCTAGTTGGAAAAAAAGAAAATATAATTTAATAAAAAATATCTTACAATTAAATAAATAAATTATGTGTGCTTCATGACCTCCACATATGTGTCTGTGGGGTCAAGCCAAATCAAATTCGTGAGTCGTTCGTTAACATTAAAATTAGTCAATATAAATATTGCAATTTAGCGGTCGGCCGTCAAGGAGATTCTAGATCCGATCGAGGTTGGGAAGCGACGCTCGCATAATTCGCGAAATTGATCGGCGTCGTTAGATATGTTATCAGTATCTTTTCTCATCACGAGTTTACGCGAGCGTCGGCAGTAAGCGATAATGAATATTTTTGAACTAAAAATGAACTCATTCGACATTGACTTAAATGAACATCGATTGTGAAAATTTGCTTGTGCATTGAACGTCAAAATTTTTGCAATAGACATATAATTTAACTAAAATTATCGTGCTTAAAATTTCATTGAAATTAGTACATATTTTAAAATAAATCTAATTAATTATCTCTTAATTACATTCAAAATGATTTGAAACTCGCTGACCCATTGGCATGAAAATATACGTCGGTCCGCACGTAGCTACGTCGCGGACTCAATCCATGACGTATGTATTTTTCCCGTTTTATGCAAGGCGAGATCGGACGGCTTTCACAGGCGGCCTAAACGTCGATGGCGTATTAGCGGCGTAAATACATTTCTCCGGCGACCCGCTTAGCGTCGTTGCGGGAGAAGAAACATTCGACGTTGACATTCCTCGTCCACGAAGGATTTTTTCTCGCTAGCTCCGTTGTCGATCGGCGCGATGGGCGTCGCCGGTGGTATAACAAATCATAAATTGAGGTCTTTAGGTACATGAGGTATTTACATGCATTCGAACTTGAATGAATTTAGGGTTTTTCGTTCTTTCGATATCTGATGGATTATTTTTTTTATATGTTATTTTGTCAATTATCAGTACCTCTTTGGAGGTATAGACCATTTTATCCCTTTGTTCCATTTTTTTGCCACCTCCTTATGATTATGTTTAGACATTAAATAAGCATTTGATGGCGGTTGGGTGGTTTGGGTGGTTTATCGTACTCTCGTGTACCTCTTTGGAGGATCTGAATATTTTTTACTCTTTTTCCTGTTTTTTTAAATCCTATGATTATGTTAGAACATTACAAAGGAAGCATTTGATGGCGTTTGGGTGGTTTAGGTGGTTTAGTGCATTCATTACTCCTCTCTTGGAGGTACCATTTTGACCTCTTTTTTCTTTTTTTCCAACTCCATGATTGATATATTTAAAAGGAAGCATTTGATGGCGGTTTGGGTGGTTTTGGGTGGGTATTTTGCATTTGTACCGCGTACCTCTTTGGAGGTCTGGTCTTTTGACATTTTTTCCATTTTTTTTTACTCCATATGATTATGTATGCATTATAATTGAAGCATTTGATGGCGGTTTGGGTGGTTTTGGGTGGGTATTTTGCATCTACCGTACCTCTTTGGAGTCTGGACCTTTTGACCCATTTTTCCAATTTTTTTGCCAACTTCATGAATATGTTTAGAACATTACAAGGAAGCATTTGATGGCGGTTTGGTGGTTTTACGGGTGGTTTAGTATTCAGCATTACCTCTTTGGAGAATTCTGGACCTCTTTTGATCTTTTTGATTTTTGCCAACTCCTTATGATTATGTATAGAGCATTATAATGGGCATTTGATGGCGGTTTGGGTGGTTTTGGGTGGGTATTTTTACATCATCTGTACCTCTTTGGAGAATCTGAGATCTTTTGACCTTTTTCCAATTTTTTTTGCCAACTCCTTATGATTATGTTTAGAATATTGCAAAGCATTTATGTCGGTTGGGTGATTTTTTGGGTGGTTTAGTGCATTTGTACCGTTACCTCTTTGGAGGCAGAGACCATTTTGACCTTTTTTTATTTTTTTTTGCCAAGTCCTTATGATTATGTATAGAGCATTATAATGGAAGCATTTGATAGCGGTTTCTTGGTTTGGGTGGTATTTTGCATTTGTACCACTGTACCTCTTTGGAGAATGATCAATTTTGACCTTTTTTTGCCAACTCCTTATGATTATGTATGGAGCATTATAATGGAAGCATTGATGGTAGTTTGGGTGGTTCGATGGTTTAGTGCATCGTACCATGTACCTCTTTGGAGGTCTGGACCATTTTGACCTTTTTCTCATTTTTTTTTTGCCAACTCCTTATGATTATGTATAGGATTATAATGGAAGCATTTGATGGCGTTTGGGTGGTTTTTTTGGGTGGTATTTTGCATTTGTACCACGTACCTCTTTGGAGAATGGTCAATTTTGACCTTTTTTTTTTTGCCAACTCCCTATGATTATGTATGGGCATTATAATGGAAGCATTTGATGGTAGTTTGGGTATTGGGTGGTTTAGTGCATACTGTACCTCTTTGGAGGAATTCTGACCTCTTTTGATCTTTTTTTTCCAACTCCTTATGATTATGTTTAGAAATTGCAAGAAGCATTTGATGGCGGTTTGGGTGGTTTGGGTGGTTTAGTGCATGTACTGTGTACCTCTTTGGAGGTGAGACCTCTTTGATCTTTTTTTTTTTGCCAACTCCTTATGATTATGTATAGAGCATTATAATGGAAGCATTTGATGGCGGTTTGTGGTTTTGGGTGGGTATTTTGCATGTCTGCCTCTTTGGAGGTACTTTTGACCCTTTTTTCAATTTTTTTACTTATGATTATGTTTAGAATATTAAGGAAGCATTTATGTCGGTTTGGGTGATTTGGGTGGTTTAGTGTGTCGTACCTGTGTACCTCTTTGGAGGTACTGACATTTTGACCTTTTTCCCATTTTTTTTCCTTATGATTATGTATGAGCATTATAATGGAAGCATTTGATGTCGGTTGGGTGATTTGGATGGTTTAGTGCATTTGTACCACGTGTACCTCTTTGGAGGTCTGACCATTTTGACCTTTTTTTTCCCATTTTTTTGCCAACTCCTTATGATTATGTATAGAGCATTATAATGGAAGCATTTGATGGTTTGGCGGTTTTGGGTGGGTATTTTGCATTTGTACCACAGTACCTCTTTGGAGGATATAGATCATTTTGACCTTTTTTTTTTTTTCACTCCTTATGATTATGTATAGCATTATAATGGAAGCATTTGATGGCGTTTGGGTGATTTGGGTGGGTATTTTTTTGCATCTCCTGTGTACCTCTTTGGAGGGTACAGACCATTTTTGACCCTTTTTTCCAATTTTTTTGCCAACTCCTTATGATTATGTTTAGAATATTACAAAGGAAGCATTTTATGTCAGTTTGGGTGATTTCTGGGTGGTTTAGTGCATCTGTACCCTGTGTACCTCTTTGGAGGGTACAGACCATTTTTGACCTTTTTTCCCATTTTTTTGCCAACTCCTTATGATTATGTATAGAGCATTATAATGGAAGCATTTGATGGCAGTTTGGCTGGTTTTGGGTGGGTATTTTGCATTTGTACCCTGTGTACCTCTTTGGAGGGTACAGATCAATTTGACCTTTTTTACATTTTTTGCCAACTCCCATGATTATGTATGGAGCATTATAATGGAAGCATTGATGGTAGTTTGGGTGGTTTCACAGTGGTTTAGTGCATCGTACCCTGTGTATCTCTTTGGAGGTGCACCTCTTTTGATCTTTTTTTTCATTTTTCACAACTCCTTATGATTATGTATGAGCATTATAATGGAAGCATTTGATGGCTTTGGGTGATTTTGGGTGGGTATTTTGCATGTACCTGTGTACCTCTTTGGAGGTAGACCTCTTTTGACCTAATTACTTGTCTTTGATTAACCATGTCCGGGAAAAGGATAACAGTGTAATACTTGTGAGAAATGTGTTCGATAATATTACGATGCTTTTGGAAACCCGACATTTTAAAGAAGCTTCATCTCCATCAATTCATTAGACTCCAGCATCAAGCAAGACTGGTTGCCATTACATCAATCTGTCTTTGGGACATAAAAAAGCAAACTTTCTGGGTGGTGAGCATTCCTTTCACCCGATGAAGTTGCATTGATGATAGGGATGCCAAACAGGGGAGAAGGTTGTATGGCAATCCCGTTTTTGTTGACTCATCCACTGAGCGACGAGAATTGAGATGGCTCGTTACTGCCCATATTGTCTTGCGGTTGTATATCGTTTTCTTCACAAATCTATTTTTGTATATCACAATTACGGTGGCATCAAATTGATTATTAGATGATATAGATAGATTTCTTTGAAATAACGGATGCTTTTGGGACTTCTAGTCTCTAATTTGATGTTATTGCATCAAAGATTGGACCAGAGGCGGTAGTACATGAGTGGATTTGTCACTCTTGATGGTATGTTTTATATCTCCATTAATGTGAAATATAATGTCTTGGAGTTCTTGTTTAATATATTCATTGTAGATATGGTGAAACATAAGTATCATGCCTCATGAACTAAAACGTATCTTTGCGATGGGCTAAAATAGAGTTCCCAAAAAAATGCTTTCACCTTTGGTTTGGGAGGGCCAGTGACATATAATAATATCACTTAGTTCAAATAAGAATGTATCCATTTATGTTGTATGTCTTCAAAATTTTTTTATCCTTTTACCACAGGTACGCCTTTCATTCGAGGACTTATTGGAAGATGAGAATTGGCTCCTTCATTCAGAGTCCTCTGCCCAACAATCTAGACATGTGGGCAGATGGTAGTCCTTTAAGTCCAATTAAAAGACTCTCCCAATCTCTCCTCGATATTCTCCCGTCAGTGTTTAGCGCCCTCTGCATACCACGGACTTTGGAGAGGATGTTTCAGAGCTTGAAGGACTGAGAGACAGTATCGTCTTTCCACAATACAACGATAGGTTGGATGGGCTTGATTTGGGTTGCTGCTCAGGATGTTCTATCCAGGCGGTCTACCACCCCAAATGCGGGAGGTTCTACCGGGTCACGAGAAACTCTTTGAGGCTACCAGAGCTTCCCCATGGATGGTACCCACGGGGACTACCATGTGCACCGAGGAGGGTACAAGGAAGCTCTTGTGGAGGCTACACGAGATTCAGTTGGATACTTCAAAGGGGAAGCCTGCGTGAATTCAGTAGGAGAAGTTCTTGTGGAGGCCACCACTACACATGTGATGCTAAACCATTAGTGGCGTGGTGGTGTTAAAGCTTCGATAAGAAAGAGGAAAATTGTTACTTCCCCTTTCACACACACACTTACAGGAAGTCTCGAGCAACAAATAATGTGGTGGCCTCCATGAAGCGTGACAAAGAGGTATTAAGATACTTTCCTTTAAATTTGAGATAATAGAAATAGTCTTTAACTAAGTTTTTGTATAGGTTAGCAGATGATGCAATAAAGGTCGATGACCCAGTACTTCTTGTTGTGGTGGAGGAGCATCCAGAGGTATTAAGTTACTTTCTTTTAAATTGTAAATAATAGAAATAGTCTTTCACTAAATTTTTTGTATAGGTTAGCACAGATGATGCAATAAAGGTCGATGACCCGTAGCCTCTTGTTGTGGTGGAGGAGCATCGAGGTATTAAGTTACTTTCTTTTAAATTGGAAATAATAGAAATAGTCTTTCACTAAATTTTTTGTATAGGTTAGATGATGCAATAAAGGTCGATGACCCGCTTCCGCTGTGGTGGAGGAGCACGTAATCAGGTATTAATAATCTCCCTCGATCCAAAGTCATATTTAGCCTACATCACTAAATTGTTTTATAGGTTAGCAAAGATGAGCCAATAGAGGTCGATGACCCACGACCGCCATTGCCGTGGTGGAGGAGCATCACGGAGGTATGCATCATATCGAGTATTTATTCATAGTGAATGTATCTCTTCATCGCTAGCTTTTGTCATCGCAATTGCTGGTGCATCGAGGCACTTCATGTTGTCGAAGTTCTCATCCGTCGCTTTTGCCTAATGCTCGATCTTATTGACACATCGTGCTCCTGCTCAAGCGACAAGTAAGTCAAGCTCGCCGTCCTTCATAACGTAAAATAACCTACTCGCTTAGTTCATCACTTTAAAATATTTATTAAGTGGGTGATGATACGGGAATATCATTATTGCACGAGGCGATCGATGAGTTGTCGACGGATCAATATCTCTCAGATGCACACATTGATGCCTTCGCCTTCCTACTAGCCGAGAAATGCTCGCTCGCCCCGGAGCTGATGAACCATATTTGTACATTTCATGCTTGCAGGTATGTTACCCCGCATGAATGTTCGGTATTACGATTCAGTTCTTGTTTGCTTAGATGAAAGCTGTAATGTGTAATTGTTCTCTTCTTTCTACTGCAGAGTTATGCCATGTACGGCCTGAAGATGGAAAGCAAGATGTTCATCCAAAGATATCATCGCGACAAGTGCAGCCGGCGTTAATCTTAATGCCGCTATAGATAATCAACACTGGACACTCTTGGTTGGACATATTAAATCGAGGCTGGTATTTTATGACTCATTGCCCAAACCAACCCATAAGAGCATTCTTCCGAGATTGTAAGAACTATTTTCAAATCTAGTTCATCTTAACTTTTTTTTCCCTGATCCAACTTATTGAAATTTTTTTCTGCCTATTTAGATCAAATTACTTGTTGAAGATGTCATGCTTTAGTGATCCAAGGAAATGGCCAATCGACATAGTGAGTGGGATACTACCAAGAAAATAGTGTCGGAATGTTTGTCCAGAATACATGGAAAAAGAATCGAAACCTCCAAAGGGTAGACCGTGGATTGGCCAAAAATAATGAATATATTTAGGTCGAGTTACACGCTACATTTTGTTTGGGACTTAAAATCTCGTGAAGTGAAAAATATTATTTTGTCCGATATAAGATTTGTTTAATGCATCTGTTAGGTGGCTTTGAAGACTGAGCTGTATTTTTTTTTTTGAAGTGCATAGACCTGGGATGATATTTTACTCTGCTTTGTTTAACTTCTCCTCTCTCATCTCATATAGTTGAAGTGCATGGGCCTGGGATGATATTTTATTCTGCTTTGAAGACTCAAATATGAAGTGCATGCATCCGATGAAGCTCCCAAAGCTAATTCCAATAAAGATTGATTTCCGCCATAAAGTGTGATTCTCGATTGTATATTTTCCTTCAATATGGAGCATTTCCATGTCATGAATAGTGATTCATTGTATATATATTTCACATATGATACGGTGAGAAATGTATTTGATAGTGATGATTGATAATTCCTGTGTTCGGCCTATGAGATGGATCTATAAAAATAACTTTTCAAAATAAATGTTTAGTTTTTCACATCGGAAATGGCTCAGTTGTTTGTTTTATGATTAATGACTATATATCTTTAGTTGATTTGCAAGTAGTTATATCGTGATGATGTTATTAAGTAGTGTGGTTTGTTGAAGCTATATATTATTTATATTTCGATTGTGAGTTTAATGTTGATTAGTAATTCTATTTACTGATAGATTGTTGCTTAGTTGTGCTTAACATGTAATTCTTTTTCTCACTTAGAACATACTTATGAGCTCAATTTATGCTTTGTCATTTTAGAGGCTTAATTTATTCTGACACAGTAATTGTTTATAATGATTATAATATATCCTCTGTAAAAAGATTGGTCTCCAAGAGGTACATGTGCGAAATACCCACTCAAAACCACCAAATCCATCAAATGCTTCCTGAATGTTCTAAACATAATCATAAGGGGTAGTAAAAAATAAAATGGGAAAAAAAGGTCAGGGTCCACTCCAAAGAGGTACAGAGGATGAACTAAAACACAATGTAAACCACCCAAAATGCCATCAAATGCTTCATTTGCAGTGTTCTAAACATAATCATAAGAAGTTGGCAAAAAACATGTGAAAAAATGTCAAAAATGATCTGTACCCTCCAAAGAGGTACACATGGTACAGATGCAAAACACCACCCAAAATCATCCAAACCGACATCAAATGCTTCCTGCAATATTCTAAACATAATCAAGGAGTTGGAAAAAAATGGAAAAAATGTCAAATTGATCCACCTCCAAAGAGGTACACAGGATACGATGCAAAAATACCCACCCAAACTACTAAACCGCCATCAAATGCTTCCATTATAATTCTCTAAACATAATCATAAGGAGTTGGAAAAAAAAATTGCAAAAAAAAGAAATGGTCCAGACTCTCCAAAGAGGTACAGATACGATGCACTAAAACATACAAAACCACCCAAAATGCCATCAAATGCTTCCTTTGCTTTTAAACATAATCATAAGAAGTTGGCAAAAATGAAAAATGTCAAAATGATGTATTCTCCAAAGAGGTACACAGGGTGCATGCAAAACACCCACCCACACCAAACCGACATCAAATGCTTCCTTTGCAATATTCTAAACATAATCGGAGTTGGAAAAAAATGGAAAAAATATCAAAATTGATCCACTCCAAAGAGGTACACGGTACATGCAAAATACCCACCCAAAACCAGCCAAACCATCAATACTTTCATTATAATGCTCTAAACATAATCATAAGGAGTTGGAAAAATCAAAAAGACTCCAAAGAGGTACAGAGGGTACGATGCACTAAAACACAAACCACCCAAAATGCCATCAAATGCTTCCTTGCAATGTTCTAAATATAATCATAAGAAGTTGGCAAAAAAATGGAAAAAGGTCAAAATGATCGTAATTCCAAAGAGATAGGTACGATGCAAAACACCACCCAAAATCACCCAAACCGACATCAAATGCTTCCTTGTAATATTCTAAACATAATCAAGGAGTTGGAAAAAAAAATGGAAAAATGTCAAAATTGATCCAGTACCTCCAAAGAGGTACTGGTGATGCAAAATACCCACCCAAAACTAGCCAAACTGCCATCAAATGCTTCCATTATAATGCTCTAAACATAATCATAGTTGGAAAAAAAGGAAAAAAAATGGTCTCAGACCTCCAAAGAGGTACAGAGGGTACGATGCACTAAAATACACGTAAACCACCCAAAATGCCATCAAATGCTTCCTTTGCATTTCTAAACATAATCATAAGGAGTTGGCAAAAAAACATGTGAAAAATGGTATCAGACCTCCAAAGAGGTACACATGGTACGATGCAAAACACCCACCCAAAATCACTAAACCGACATCAAATGCTTCCTTTGCAATATTTCTAAACATAATCAAGGAGTTAAAAAAAAAAATGGAAAAATGTCAAAATTGATCTCAGACCTCCAAAGAGGTACACGTGGTACGATGCAAAATACCCACCCAAAACTACCAAACCATCAAATGCTTCCATTATAATGCTCTAAACATAATCATAAGGAGTTGGAAAAAACCGCAAAAAAGGGTCAAAATGGTTTGTACCTCCAAAGAGGTACAGAGGGTACGATGCACTAAAACACACCAAAACCACAAAATGCCATCAAATGCTTCCTTTGTTTCTAAACATAATCATAAGGAGTTGGCAAAAAAAGGGAAAAAGTGTCAAAATGGTCCAGACTCCAAAGAGGTACACTGTGGTACAAATGCACTAAACCATCCGAAAATCAAACCGCCATCAAATGCTTCCTTTGCAATGTTCTAAACATAATCATAAGGAGGTGGCAAAAAAAAACTGGAAAAAGGGACAAAAATGGTCTGTACCCTCCAAAGAGGTACACAGGGTACAGATGCACTAAACCACCCAGAAATCACCCAAACTGACATAAAATGCTTCCTTTGCATTGTTCTAAACATAATCATAAGGAGTTGGCCAAAAAAAAAGGGAAAAAAGTGTCAAAATGGTCAGACTCCAAAGAGGTACACAGTACAAATGCACTAAACCACCCAAACCACCAAATCACATCAAATGCTTCCTATGCAATATTCTAAACATAATCATAAGGAGTTGGCAAAAAAAATGGGAAAAAAAGAGGTCTCAGCCTCCAAAGAGGTACACAAATGTACATAAAACCACCCAAATCACCCAAACCGACATCAAATGCTTCCTATGTAATGTTCTAAACATAATCATAAGGAGTTGGCAAAAAAAAATGGGATAAAAGGGTCAAAAGAGGTCCAGACTCCAAAGAGGTACACAGGTATGTGATGCACTAAACCACCGTAAACCACCCAAAATGCCATCAAATGCTTCCTATGCAACGTTTCTAAACATAATCATAAGGAGTTGGAAAAAAAGCGCAAAAAGGTCAAATGGTCGTAATCTCCAAAGAGGTACAGGGTACAATGCACTAAACCACCCGTAAACCACCCAAAATGCCATCAAATGCTTCCTTTGCAATGTTCTAAACATAATCATAAGGAGTTAAAAAAATGGGAAAAAGGTCAAAATGGTCTGACTCCAAAGAGGTACACTGTACAAATGCACTACACCACCCAGAAACCACCCAAACTGACATCAAATGCTTCCATTATAATGCCCTAAACATAATCATAAGGAGTTAATAAAAAACTGAAAAGTCAAAATTGATCTATTATTGGTACATGATTACAATTTTCACGTTAGGGATTAACTCATTCACTATTGCTTAAAGAGCTACAAACACGAAGTTGTCAAAATCTCCTAGCTAACCAACCAAACCGGATAATGTCATGTATCAAAATATTTTCCCGAGATAATATCCATCATCGCCTTAGTGTACCCTTCACCGATTATTTCATCAGGAGCTCGAAGTTAAATTCGCATGTAGAACATCGTATTAGTTGATATTCTTTGCAAAGATCGATATATGATATTATGTGCATAACTCAAAAACACTTTGGCATAGCAGAAAGGTGATGCAACTTGTGAGGAAGCACCTTCACCCACGCTTATCGATAGTTTGGTTTCTCAAAAAAAAAGTAGAAGGGTTTGAAGATTAACAGTAATATTTAAAATACCAAAAAATAATACGCTAGAAAATTACTCTTGGCTTTCTTGGATCTCTCCCAATATCCCTTAAGCCTTGAGTTGGAAACACCCTTTAATTGCTTAACTGATCTTTAAGATGTCTTTTCCTTATCTCGTGGTTAACTTCTTCTTCCTAACTGCTTGAGGAAATTCCACTTATTATAGAGTCAACATCATCATATAGTTTTTCTAGGGATCCAAGCATACCTCGCCTCTTATTGCCCCGTCTCGACGCTTATTTGATATGCATATCGACTTATGTGGTTCCAAAAAATAATGCCGTAAGCATTTCCATCTCAGCCACATCTCTTAATTTTCTCAGATGCACTATCATTGTAAATATCCTCTTGTTTCTAGTACCATCGATCGAAGATACTTGTCCCAATGCGACAACATCTTCCCGACTAAGAACTCGATACAATGGGCACAAAGTAATCCCATCATCTCAAATTTTTGCAACTACAAGTCACTTCTGGTAGTCCTATCGAAATACACCCATGTTATGGATGCATTTTATTCTCTAAGTTTCTTACCAAATACTCCATGGTGTCATTATCGACTTAGTAACCACACCCCCAACCCCATGCAAAATTCCTCTTCAAACATAGTGTAAACCTTTCTTGTATAAAACATACAATTGTTTTAGAATTGACCGGTCTTAACAAGAACAATCGATGATCTACACTTGAAGTCTTCGGCCATGTTCATTCCAAGCCATGTCTCCATAACCTTTTCCAACCCCAAGAAACAATCTGGAGCTAACTTGTTGGTTTAGATATTCCATGGCATACATTGTTCATGGACTCACGCATGCTGACAAGATGCCCATGAGTCCTGAATGCAATGGACCACTTGGATCTAATCTTATAAAGCTCGACAACCAAGCATGATCATGCAAATTGCCTTCTAGCAGCATACCAAGCCTCTTTAAACTCTTCCTCTCGAGTCACACTTACTCATGCATTTATAAAATAGGCCTTGTACTATCTTATTACTATTAAGCAATGAACCTTGAAGGAGCTTTTGAAATATATGCCATACACAACCTATGATGAGTATGCGCAATTTCAATTTCAATAGCCGATCATCGCTGAATATTGTTATGATGTCTCATTCATCAACCAAGAAAAGTTTGGAATAGAATGACTCAATTGTCTCTTCGATAAAAAGGCTACTCCAAATAATACATTTTGCCGTTGATGATTCACTCCAACAAGAGGGGCACAAACGAGATTATATTTATCGATAGCTTGTATCAAAAAATTATCACATCCCCAAAACAATCATATTCTATCGACATGCCATTACAAAAAAAAACTTACTAAGCAATCATCAACTTGCACATCCCATGCAAACATCCCATCCGATGCTTTCTCCTTAAACAATCATGTATTACCATCACCATTTGCAATCCTCGATCTTTTTCTTCAATAAAATTGAAAGCATCTCTTTGGTGAACCCGATATTCTACGCCGCCAACTTCCTCGCTAGATACTAATGCATCGCTTGCTCTAATACCGCCTTGTCATTCTTCAACACGACCTTTTCATCGCTAATGCATCCAGGATCCGAGAAGATGTAGTCGTGCTCGCCAAAGAATGATTATGACTTTCAGATGTTTTTAATCGCCCAATTCCAAATCAACAGAGAATCTAATCATGGTGACATCCGCTTCAGATCAACCTTCGAATTTTGTCGTTATTTAGACCGGCACTTCTTCACCGCTTTTGCACATAGAAAATCTTTTGATTTCAATTTGAGTTTGGCCAATAAAGTATGGTCCTTCAACACAATTTGATGTATACACAAGAGATAGCATATGCCTCCGCTTTTCTTCAACAGTGTGTGAGTTTCTCCAAATATGGGTCATGATTTACCCGCGTACAGATACAAAAATATGTTAAAAATATGGATGGAAAATACCCACCCGTAAATCACCTGTCGACATCAAATGCTTGCAATGTTCTAAACATAATCAAGGAGTTGGAAAAAAACCGCAAAAAAGGTCAAAGAGGTCTGCACTCCAAAGAGGTACATAGGGTACGATGCACTAAACCACCCGTAAACCACCCAACCCATCAAATGCTTCCTTGTAATGCCCTAAACATAATCATAAGGAGTTGGCAAAAAAATGGTAAAAAAGGTCAAAATGGTCGTACTCCAAAGAGGTACACGTGCTGTGATGCACTAAACCACCCAAATCAAAGTCGACATCAAATGCTTCCTTTGCAATGTCCTAAACATAATCCTTAGAGTAAAAAACTGAAAAGGTCAAAAGGTCAGACCTCCAAAAATACAGTGATGCACTAAACCACCCATAAATCACCCAAACTGCTATCAAATGCTTCCTTTGCAATGCCCTATACATAATCATAAGAAGTTGGCAAAAAAAAACTGGAAAAGAAGATCAAAATGGTCTCAGAATTCCAAAGAGGCAGAGTACGCATGCAAGAAACCACCCAAACCACCCAAACGCCATCAAATGCTTCCTTTGCCCTAAACATAATCATAAGGAGTTGGCAAAAAAAAAAAAAGAAGATCAAAATGGTCTGCTCCAAAGAGGTACCTGCAGATGCAAAACACCCACCCAAAATCACCCAAACCGCCATCAAATGCTTCCATTATAATGCTCTATACATAATCATAAGGAGTTGGCAAAAAAATGGGAAAAAGGTCAAAATGGTCTCAGATTCTCCAAAGAAGTACAGTGTACGATGCACTAAACCACCCGTAAATCACCCAAACCGACATAAATGCTTCCTTTGTATCTAAACATAATCATCGATAAAAAAAATTAAAAAAGGATCAAAGAGGTCCAATTCTCCAAAGAGGTACAAGGTATAAATGCAAAATACCCAAAACCACCCAAACCGCCATCAAATGCTTCCATTATAATGCCTATACATAATCATAAGGAGTTGGCAAAAAAATGGGAAAAAGGTCAAAATGGTCAAAATAAAAGGTAGGTACGATAAAAACCACCCAAATCACCCAAACCGACATAAAATGCTTCCTTTGCAATATTCTAAACATAATCATAAAAAAAAAAAAGGGGTCAAAAGAGGTCTGACCCTCCAAAGAGGTACAGAATGTACTAAAATACCCACCCAAATCACCCAAACCGCCATCAAATGCTTCCATTATAATGCTCTATACATAATCATAAGGAGTTGGCAAAACTGTCAAAAAGATCAAAGAGGTCTAATTCTCCAAAGAGGTACAGGTACGATGCACTAAACCACTAAACCACCCAAACTACCATCAATGCTTCCATTATAATGCCCATACATAATCATGGAGTTGGCAAAAAATAAAAAAGGTCAAAATCAGATTCTCCAAAGACAGGTACAATGCAAAATACCACCCAAAACCACAAACCGCCATCAAATGCTTCCATTATAATGCTCTATACATAATCATAAGGAGTTGGCAAAAAAAAAAGGGAAAAAGGTCAATATGTAATTCTCCAAAGAGGTACACTAAACCATCCGTAAATCACCCAAACCCACATCAAATGCTTCCATTATAATGCTCTATACATAATCATAAGGAGTTGGCAAAAAAAAATGGAAAAAGGTCAAAATGGTCTAATTCTCCAAAGAGGTACAAGTGGTACGTGATGCACTAAACCACCCAAATCACCCAAATTAACATCAAATGCTTATGCAATGTTCTAAACATAATCATAAGGAGATGGCAAAAAAAATGGGAAAAAGGGGTAAAAAATGGTCTGTACCCTCCAAAGAGGTACACAGGGTACATATGCAAAATAACACTCAAAATTAAATATTCGACAAAAAAAAACATCCAAATTACTTAATTAAAGAAATGAACATATTATTTTCAGATAGAACAAGAATATCACTAATAAACCGTAGAAAAAAATGCACGAGAAGCATTACCGATGGATTTGTATTTAATACATCCTCAGCTAAAATGGTTGTTTTTTCCTCAACGTTCTCCATCTTCATGGTTCTTTTGTAAAAAGGAAATGAGATTTTCTCAGATCTCTTCTCGCCGCTTGAAAAACTAACCCCAACCCTAAATCGCCTATATATTTCTTTTAAATTCCTCCCGCTTTTGAACGACGCTGGCTGGTCGGGCCGGAGAAATGTATTTACGCCCCGTTATCATTATCGACGCTTACGTCGGTCGCCAGGAAAGCCCGTTATCTCGCCGCCGTTAATCGGTAAAACGGGAAAAATATCACGCGGATTGGAGTCCGCGACGCAGTTACGCGGGACTCGACGTATATTTCTCCATTGGCATACCTCCACCTCTCATTTGAACACTAAGAATTCACCACATCATCCCTCCCGGCGGCACACTCATTCAGAATGGCGGCTTCTATTTTTCTCGTAGAGATCGGGGCAAATGGGGCATGAACACTTTCTCCCTTGCGATTTCTTCATCTCTGCTAGCAAAACTCCTGGTTGTTCATTCTCAACCATGAACGGAACGAACCTCGCAGTCCCTTCCGCACGCTTGACCATGGCGATCGCCAATGCCAAAATTGAGATAATCTCTGACGCCAACTCGAGCCATCGTCAAAACGGAAACCCCAATCTTTCAAAGCCCGTAGAGCCCATCATTTCGGATGTCTACTCTGCTTCGGCTTACGGCGACCTCCAGAAGCTGAGGCTTCGTAGAATGGGACAGTCACTCTTCCAAACCCGATGGAAACGGGTATTACGCTCTGCAGTGGACCGCGCTCAACGATTACGACAAGGTTGCACAGTATATAATCGAGCATGGTGGTGATGTCAACGTTGCGGATAACACCCAGCAGATAGCTCTGCACTGGGCGGCGGACCGGCGGTTCGGGGTTCCATAGCTGTTTCCGATGTGTTGTTTCAGAGTGGAGCTTGGTAGAGGCCGCTGATCTAAAATGGCTATCGGTTCATGTTGCAGCTCAATATGGCCAAACAGCTTTTATAAATCACATTGTTGCAAAGCATGGTGCTGATCTTGATGCCCTTGACAACGATGGGAGAAGCCCTCTTCGTTGGGCTGCTTACAAGGGCTTTCCTGATATAGTTAGGTTATTTCTGTTTTGGAATGCTTGTCAAGGAAGGCAAGATAAAGAAGGCTGCACACCTTTACACTGGGCTGCTATTAGAGGTAATGCAGAGGTATGCAATGTGGTCAGGTACTAAACAAGAACTGACCGTGAAAGATAAATCGGACTTTACTCTAGTTTAGCTTGCCTCAGATAGGGGTCAACGTGTTATGTTGCAGGTTTGGGTACCTGTAAGGAATGGGGATCAATATATTCTCACAACATCAGAGCGGCCTTTTGTGCTTGACCTCGATAGGAAAGGTTTCTGCACCATCGAACTATGTCATCTATGTACTTGTTTTCATTTGATGAAGATAATGATGGAGCTCTTGGCCTCTCTGGCCAGGTTTTCAAGTTAAAACTGCCTGAGTGGACGCCTAATGTGCAGTATTATAGCAGCAAACAATACCCCCGTCTCAGTTATGCTCTTCTTTACAATGTAAGGGGAAGTCTGGGTTTGCCTGTATTTGAACCTTCTAAACAGTCTTGTGTTGGTATGGTTGAGCTCATAATGACATCAGAAATGGTCAACTATGCTCCAGAGGTTGATAAAGTGTGCAGAGCTCTTGAGGTGTTTGAAGATCTCATTATGCTCAGCAGAGCTAACGGGTAGAAGACAATGGTCGTAGTGTCGCAAGACACTAATCGTTATGCTCAGTAAAGCTCATAATGACATCAAAAATGGTCAACTATGCTCCAGAGGTTGATAAAATGTACAGAGGCTTGAGGTGTTTGAAGACCCCGTTATGCCGAGAGCTAACGAAGAACATCCATATCGCAAAGACACTAACCGCTATGCTCAAGAGTCGACAGAAGGTCAAATAGCCGATACATCCCCTACGGGACGACGCGGAGGCTATCGAATTTTAGATTGATGGGATACTTAAACAAGATCAAATAAAAGTGTTGACGAGCTTAAATTGAACTTATTTGAAAATAATAAATTAAAGAATAAACCTACATATATGTTTTTTTATGAAGCTGTTTGAAGACTCTATGCTCGAAAGTTAACTAGAAAACCACCAGCATTTATAAGACACAATTATGCGAGATGACGGAAGGACGAATAGTTGATGCCTCTACATGGGGATTACGGGAGAGCCAAATTTAGTCAAATTTTGGACTTAAATTGAATAATAATTCAAAATTAAAGTTGAATATAAAACTTCTAAAATATTAATATAAGAAAATTCAAGCTAAAATAAGTAAATTCAAATGATATTTATAATACGACTCAATAGTTATGAGTACAAATGAAGTTTATCGTGGCTTTAAGAGCTTGGCCTTGGACCAAAAAAAATGTAAAACAAGTCTTGCAAGAGATTATGCACCTCTCAAATGATAAATTTAATGAATATTTTGTATTGTATCCAAACAATTATAAGAACGAGATTCAAATGTAAGCAAGACTCAAAACTTATACAAAATATATAAATGATACTATGCTTGAATTCATCTTCCACATGAAAATAAAGCTCAAGTTAGATTCGAAAGGTGATTCATAAGAGGGTTTGATGGATTGCAAGCAAAAAATATGACTTAATAACTTTGCATCTAATGCAGATAAAGCTATTAAATGAATTATTGAATTTTATTATAGTTATCTTTGGGATTATTAAGAAGAACTGAAGGAAAAAAAAGTGAGAAATAAAAGTTTGTATTACATTCACCTATATGCATTACATGTGATCTAACGGTAAACATTCAGATGATACTTACATTTTATCTTGAAAGAACTAATAAGTTGGATACACATGAGCAATCATAAAGAAGATGCAACAGTTTGTCCATGAATGAAAATCAATACTAGACATGATGAACTTATAGAAAATCAGAAGCTCAGCAATAAGAACAAATCAAGCTTCATCAAAATTTATAAATTCAATGAATTCCAAACTAAATGTGAAAAAATATAGATGTTATTTCAAATGATTGAACAAAAGTAAAAATATCAAACGCCACCGGATTTGCAGCACTTTGTACAAGCAAACATAAGACATTAATTAAGTCATTCTTAAATACACTCGCATGGGTCCCGACACTATGTTGAATGCTTAAACTTAGTTCAAGATGCGCCGCTTGATTTTCCGTTAGTCTTGGACCCGTCCGTTATCAAAACTTAAAAAATCCAATAATTATATTATAATACATACAACCTAATAAAACATCTGAGAAGTTAATTCTGTCATATGACAGTGGATCTGATCCTCTATTATTAAATTAATAGAATCGACAGGATCTGAAACAACGAAATAATAAACTACCCCGATGATGACAGTGTTGAATGAAGATTTCAACCAGAGGGGATACTACCATAAAAATGTGCTTGCAATCTCAAATTGAATCAATCAGACTCAAGTATCAATGCAAATATAAAATCAAATAAATCATCATATTATAAATGCCTAAATAAAATTCAATATTAAAAACTTAAAACTAAAAATTCAATTCACCTTCGCAATTATTTGTCGGATGTGACAAATTAAGAAAACCTTAGCTCAGAAATGAACCAAAGTCAAATCAAGTACACAACTATGTTTACTCTCAAACAATCTCATGCCAACTATGTTTCCTCTGACTGCGTGATTTGGCCAGTAAGCTCCACACATGATGCAGTTACGACCAGAGTCCTCTGACCGGGTGGTTGTCGCTAAATGACACCACTATATTACGGTCACGATTGTAGCCTGTATGTTCCCCAATGGCTTTACTCTTTGAGTTGTGAACCATAGGGTATACTTGAAGGAAAAAAAACTCTCTGTTAACTAAGGTTGACTTAAGCTTGTCTCCTTAGACAAACACCATCCTAGGTCTACAAGAATTTCTTGGACGACGTAACTCATGTGTTGCTGACAAGGATCTTTTTCTCAGTTTGGGTCGACTACCTCCTCTGACTAAGTAGACTAGGGACTACGACAGCCCGGGATGACGGAACCATGGGATCTAGATCAGTGTCATCGTTCCCCCCAACCATCCGCTTTAAGTTAAATATAATGAATTTCATAAATCTAAATTGTAAAACTCTACATGTTGCTATTATACGCTACGCACTAAGCGACCTAATGACTAACCTTAATCGAAAGTTCTCTCTCAGTATTGAGAGGGATAATTAACTCTAGGTGCTTGTGCCTATAAGAAACCAGGAACCAGATCTAAAGTTCTCACCAAATGAGGATGAAATCTCTGGGTAGTGTCTTATCTACTATTTCATCTGCCTTTTGAAAATTACACCGACACATAAATCATACTATCTTCATGGAGAGGTCGGTATAATTTTAAAGCCCACGATTTTAGCACCAATGACAGTTTCTCTTTCCATCTTTAATAATCGATGAGCTATAGTAGTGGTGTAGTAAAATAAAGTGTGCAAAGCTCTTGAGGTGGGGAATTCTAGGTTTCGCTGTATTTGAACCATCTGGACAGTCTTGTGTTTGTGTGATTCAGCTCATAATGACATCAGAAATGGTCAACTATGCTCCATAGGTTGATAAAGTGCGTAGAACTCTTGAGGTGTTTGAAGATCCCGTTATGCTGAGTAGAGCTAACATGTAGAAGACCACGGCCGTAGCTTTGCAAGACACTAACCGTTATGCTCAGTAAAGCTGACTGGAAGGTCGAGTAGCCCCCGATGCAGCCCTTTATGCGGGGATGATGCTGGGAGGTTGTCAAATTTTAGATTGATGGGAGACTTAAATAAAGAACAAATAAAAGTGTTGACGAACTTAAATTGAACTTATTTGAAAATGATAAATTAAAGAATAAACCTATATATGCTCTTTTATGGTGTTTGAAGACTTGCTATCCACACCGAATGTTAGAAATGAGTCATCACCCACGCAGCCTCTGGGGATGATGCCAGGAGGTTACCAAAATTTAGTCAATTTTTTGGACTTAAATTGAATATCAACTCAAAATTAAAGTTGAATATAAGACTTATAAAATATTAATTTAAGAAAAATCAAGCTACAACAAGTAAATTCAAATGATATTTGTAATAATGACTCAAAAATTTATTATGAGTACAAATGAAACTTATCAGGATTTAAGAGCTTGGCCTTGGACAAAAGAAATGTAAAACAAGTCTTGCAAGAGATTCTACACCTCTTAAATGAGAAATTCAATGAATATTTGGGTTGTATTGTATCCAAATAATTATAAGAATGAGATTCAAATGTAAGCAAGACTCAGAACTTATACAAAATATATAAAGGATACTATGCTTGAAATTCATCTTCCACATGAAAATAAAGCTCAAGTTAGATTCGAAAGGTGATTCACAAGAGGGCTTGATGGGTCGCTTGCAAGCAAAAACATGACTTGATAATTTTGCATCTAATGCAAATAAAGCTATTAAATGAATTATTGAATTTTATTATAGTTCTCTTTGAAATTATTAAGAAAAACTGAAGGAAAAAAAAAGGGAGAAATAAAAGTTTATACTACATTCACCTATATGCATTATATGTGATCTTTCGATAAACATTCAGATGGTATTTACATTTTATCTTGAAAGAACTAATAAGTTGGATACACATGAGCAAGCATAAAGCAGATGCAATAGTTTGTCCATGAATGAAAATCAATACTAGACATGATAAACTTATAGAAAATCAGAAGCTCAACAATAAGAACAAATCAAGCTTCATCAAAACTTATAAATTCAATGAATTCCAAACTAAATGTGAAAAAATATGAATGTTATTTCAAATGATTGAACAAAAGTAAAAATATCAACACTTTGTACATGCCAACAAAAAGCATTAATTAAGACATTCTTAAATACACCCGATGCTACACTATGTTGAATGCTTAAACTTAGGTTGGATCGCCGGTTAATTTTGGTTGGGTCTTAGGATCGGGTCCGGATTAACAAAATCTAAAAAATCCAATAATTATATTATAATACCTTCAACCTAATAAACCATCCAAAATAATTACATTTATGACAAATGATGATCCTCTATTATTAAATTAATAGAGTCGCGGATCACATAAATAATAAACCTCCCGATGATGGCGTGTTGAATGAAGATTTCAACCGGAGAGATGCTTACCATAAAAATGTGCTTGCATTCTCAAATTGAATCAATCAAACTCAAGTATCAATGCAAATGTAAAATCAAATAAATCACCAAATTATAAATGCCTAAGTAAAATTCAATATTAAAAATTTAAAGCTAAAAATCCAATTCACCTTCCGCAATTGTTAGTCGGTGGTGACAAATTAAGAAAGTCCTAGCTCACAAAAGAGCCAAAGTCAAATCAAGTACACAACTATGTTTATTCTCAAACAATCTCATGCTAGCAAGGATGTGGCTCAGTCATCATTTGTGGTTTGACAATAGCTCCACATGCGGTTATGACCAGTCCTCCCGGCCGGTGGTTGTCGCTAAATGACACCATTATATTACGGTCACGATTGTAGCCCGTATGTTCCCCAATGGCTTTGCCCTTTGAGTTGTGAACCATAGGACATAATTGATAAGGAAAAAAACTCTTTATTAGCTAAGATAGACTTAAGATTATCTCCTTAAACAAATATCACCCAAAGTCTGCAAGGATTTCTTAGATGACATAACCCATGTATTGCTGATAAGGATCCTTTGGTTAGGTTGGGTTGACTACCTCCTCATTAAGTAACTAACCATGGGATCTAGATCATGCGCATCGTTCCCCAACCATTCGCTTTAAGTTAAATATAATGAATTTCATAAATCTAAATTAAAACTCTACGCCTTGATTGCCAAGCACTAAGCCCTAATTTAATCGAAAGTTATCTCTTATTGAGAGGGGTAATTAACTATAGCTTGCCCATAGAAACTGAACCAGATCTAAAGTCCTCACCAAATGAGGATGAAATCTCCGGTAGTGTCTTATATACTATTTCATATCCTAAAACATAAATCATATCATCAAGATGCAATTTTAGAGCCCTGCAATTCATTTTTTTTTAATTTATAAAATTATTATATAAAATTTTGAAATAAAATTTCAAGTAAATGATATAATAGAAATATTAAAATATAATTAATTTTTTTTAAATAAAATTATTTATTTATTATGCTCTAAAATTGAGAAAATTTCAATATTACACATAAACGACCTACCGAGGCTTTGTCCCTCATCCCTATACTACCTTCTTTCGTCTCCTTCCGCAGCCATTGCCATGCAGCTAATGCTCCTCTTCCTCTTCCTCTTCCTCCTCCACTTTCTTTTCGGCCTCGCCCAGTTCCAATTTGACTACCCGTCGGCGAATCTGAACACCACCTGGATCAACAACCCCTCCCTCACCCCCAACTCAGTCGTCTTCCTCTCCGGTACCAAAACGAGCCTGCTCCTCCTCAAGAGCTCCGAGGTCCCAGTTTCTGCCTGCTTCCTCTGTCGCGCACCCTGCGACGGATTCGTCTTCTCCATTTTCATCGTCAATACCACCATTTCCGCCGAGCTCCCCGATAACAGCAACGACCCCCCTTCCGTCTGGTCCCCTAACCGCGACCGCCTTGTCAGTCAGAACGCCACCCTCCACTTCAGCAAAGACGGCGACTTGATCCTTCTTGACGCTGACGGCACTTTTGTTTGGTCAACCAATACCTCAAACCGCTCTGTTTCCTCCATGAATCTCACTTCTTCCGGCAATCTTATGCTTCTCAACGACAAGAATGAAGCAGTCTGGTCTTCGTTCGATCACCCAACTGATACTTTGGTTAATGGACAGACGCTAAAGCTTGGAGAGAGCCTCACTTCCAATTCCTCCCGCGTCTAATACCACTCAAGGTATGTTCTATCTCTCTCTTCAAAGAAGGATTTTACGCCTTCATTAACTCCAGCCCTCCTCAGCTTTACACTGAGTTGTTAAACCAGCCGAGGAAGAAAGCTCATGCTTCCAACCTCACCTTGAAGGATGGCCTCCTCACGTGGCCTGATGGTTCCAATACAGTAATTTCAGACCCGAGAAACTGGGCTGTTCAGTTCATTAGATTGGAGTTCGATGGCCATTTAAGAGTATATGGAATCGGGAATAATTTCGTACCAGGACTAACGATACTGTCAGATTTCACAAACTTTCGACTTGGTTACTGTGATTATCCAATGGCTTGTGGGCAGTATGGGATTTGTTCCAATGGGCAGTGTAGTTGTCCTGTGAATATTAGTGATGGAGACCCAAGCTTCTTCAGGATGAACAGCTGGGGCATAGTAAATCGAGGTTGTTCTCCTGTGAATCCAATTTCTTGTCAGTCAGCAGAAAGCCATCGCCTTTTACCTTCAGGCAACATCTCCTACTTCAATTACGTCGATGCGAACGCCGCGGCTCTTCGTGGAACAGACGAAGAGAGCTGTAAGCAGGCTTGTCTGATGAATTGCTCTTGCAAAGCTGCGCTTTTTAAGTACGGAGAAAATTTTTCTCAGGGAGACTGTTATCTTCCCGTGGAGATCTTCTCCTTGAAGAACACATCGCCTGCCAGCTACAACTCATCAGCTTACATCAAGATTCAGATCGCATCTGTAACAAAACAAGAATCTGCTCATACTGCGGCGGCTACTTCAATGCCGAAGGCAAAGTCAAGCAGGATCAGCGTCTTGATGGCCATACTTGGAAGCTTACTTTTCACTTCCATTGTGATTTGGGTTATCATCCTCCATTTCAGAAGGAGAAGATTCGAAGAAATAGAAGATGGGGATCAGTTCGATCGAGTGCGTGGAGTTCTAGTCAGATTTTCATACGAAGAACTTTATCTTGCCACCGAAGGCTTCAAGCTAAAACTCGGACAAGGAGGATTCGGATCTGTGTTTTGGGGAACATTGAGCAACGGTAGCAAAGTCGCAGTAAAGAAACTGGAAGACCTTGGCCAAGGAAAAAACGAATTCTTGGCTGAAGTCGAAACCATTGGAAGCATCCATCATATTAATCTCGTAGAACTAATCGGCTTCTGTGCTGAAAAATCACACAGACTTCTGGTTTACGAGTACATGCCCAATGGATCACTTGACCAATGGATCTTTGGAAAAAAAGACGAAGAAGAAGCTTCACTAGACTGGCAAACCAGAAGGAATATAATCCTTGATATTGCTAAAGGGCTTTGTTACTTACACGAAGAATGCAGGCACAGAATTGCTCATCTAGACATAAAACCACAAAACATTCTACTCGATGAGAAATTTAAGGCTAAAGTTGCAGACTTTGGAATGTCGAAGCTGATCGATAGAGAACAGAGAGAAGTCATGACCAGAATGAGAGGAACGCCTGGTTACTTAGCTCCAGAATGGCTGACTTCGATCATCACTGAGAAGGTCGACGTTTATAGCTTCGGTGTTGTGGTTCTCGAAATCATGTGTGGAAGAAGGAATTTAGATCCTTCTCAGCCTGAAGAAGCTGTTCAGTTAATTGCTCTGTTAGAAACAGTTAAGTTCAATTCACTTCCTGATTTCTTTCTGAAAACAACAGAAGCATTCGAGTGATGATGAAGATGCGATTAAGTTGGTCGGATTAGCTATGTGGTGTCTGCAAAGTGATAGCAAGAAAAGGCCGGCCATGTCTACTGTGGTTAAGGTTTTAGAAGGTTTGGAAGAGGTGGAATCTAATATAGATCATGACTTCTTTGGGAGTTACCAAACTTTGCAGCTGAGTGGGAACTATCGAAGCTCATTAGTTTTGCCATTGAATCAGATGGCTTCGAATTTGTGTTCTATTGAAGAAGAGCGAAATTCTTAGACTTCGTTTGATTTCTGAATCCTGAAAATGATTTAAAAGTATTTTTCGATTTTCCTTTTTTTGAAAAGGGAAAAAAAATCACATATTAAAAAAATTTCTCCCAAACGAAACCTTAGGCTGTCTTTGAGGGTATCTTTTCTCTTGCATTTCATTGCGTTCTGAATCATTTTATTTTATTTTTTGTGTGATTTCAAAGGTTAATGAGAAAGAAATATAAGAGACAGCAATGCCATTTGGAAGTTATTTTGGACGTATTTTTTTTCTTTTTTTTTCATAAATAAAAATTGTTTTGGAGTTCAACTTACATCTTGTTTTTATAAACATAAAATATAGAAACACTAGTATTTGATGTAAACATAAAATATGAAAATCGAAGTAATTTATATTTAATTAATATAATTATATTAGTATTTGATACAAAATTAATTCATCAAAACAACAATTGTATTATTTAAGTCCTATTTATGCATTAATTAATTTGAGTTGCAGTCTTTCACTCATTAATTAGAGGATAATCAAGCTTATAAGTAATTAATTGATATTTAATTGGTGAAGATTAAAAGAATAAATATTTTAAATGATCTTTATTACAATGATTACTAATAATTAATTAAGCATAATAAATAGATATTCATAATTAAATATGCTTGATCAATTGAGTAAATAAATCACATATAAGATTACCATAATAATAATGGTTATATTTAAAATTTTAATTATTCTTTAAGATTGATAAATTTAGTTATTCGAGACACTTTAATCTAGTGGTTCAAAGCTCAGGTTTTAATTGAGTTTAAGCTCATATGCATGCGATGTGTTTGAACATTAAATTAGCTCAATTGTTTCAAAAATTTTAATTATTTATAAATTAATAATAATTTTAAATTTTAATTATTATGTGTAAATGCATAGAAATAATAATAATAATTTAATTAAATACTAATATATTTCTTAATTTATTAATTATTTATTTATGATTAATTATAATTACTCAATTTCTATTTATTTATTAATCATATTTTGAATTACTACAAAGTATCTACTAATTTATTATTATTATTTTAATTAGCTAAGGAGGATATATTTAATTATTATTTAAGTCATTGACATCCAAAATTTTGAATGAATGATTGTCTTGTCAACAAAGATATATTTAATAATATTAATAATAAAATAATTATATAATAATCTTAAAACATGAAGACTTGCGTGGATAAAATTAATAATAAAATAATTATATAATTTTATATGATATTCAAATTATTATTTTATTATTAAAATGATATGAGATTATTTTAACTTTATTTGCATTAGTTTTATAATTATAATAATAATCCCATTCGAAAAACAAAATTTTAGATTTGCCTTTGTCTTCTTCACTTGAGCTATTAATGTCTTGGTTTCATTGCAAGTGCCTGTGGACATTAGTTTCAAGTACAAATTACTTGGAATAGAAAAGTTTAAATATATCATATAATTTTTATTAATTTATATATATTTTATGTATTTGTATTTTTATATATTTGAAGATAAATTACAATATTTAAAAAAAAACTCAAAATATTTTTTTTATGTTTTGAATATTTAAAAAAATATCACCATCAAATATATTTTATTTGAAATCAAAATATAAATAAAATAAAATATAAATTTAAAATAAAAAAAAAACATAAAAATGATCCTAAATAGCCCCTAAAAATCATTTGAGGCTATTGAAGTTGCATTAAAATTATTTATGTAATTAATATATGAAAATACATTTTCTTAAATTATTATCAGATTTATAATTTTTTTTCTTATTAAAAACTGAACAACTCAAATTTGATCAAAAGAGACGCTTCTCATTAAAATAAAAATAAAAATAAAATTATAAACTAAATAAAACAGGTTTTACCTCAGCAGCAAGCCCGGCCAGCATCCTCTCCTCGGCAATTCATCAAACAGGTTGCGTGCATAAATTCAGGGCAGTCGCCATCGCTCTATCCTTTCCTTCTCCTTTCCGCAGTGCACTGCTCGCCTTCTTCTACCTCCCTATTAATTGAGTTGAATAAAGTTTTTCTAAATTATTAAAAATATTGAACCAAAATGAAAATAATTACATACATATCTTTACATATCTAATACATAAAATTTAATATTTATAAAAATAATATTTTTAATATGCATAAAAAAGTGCATTTCATTGATGGTACTATTTTTGATATAACGATATAATTTTAAATATTATTTAAATAAATATAGAAATAGTATTTTTACTAAACATAATTATGATATTATTTTTGATAAATAATAAGAATTTAGGTATTATTTAAATAAATATAAAAATTTAAGTATTAGATATGTAATTAATGGACGCCCAAAAAATAAATTATCACCTAATATGAGTTATTTAATTTTAAAAAGAACACTCACAGTTTGTTTTTCGCCTGTAAATTATTTGCTATAATATTTAATTTAAAAAATATTATTTTTAATTTTAATTTTTATGAACAAATAATTATATATATATATATATATATATATATATATATATATATATATATATATATATATATATATATATATATATATATATATATATATATCTAAGAAATTTTCTCTTCACAAAACATTTTATAAATAACAAAAAATTATAGGCAGACACAAATATGATAATAATTGTAAAACTTCAAAATTCAAGAAAAAAAATTAAAATGTAACATGTTAATTAAATATTTTATTTTAAATAAATATAAATTAATTATTGGCTTAAAATTAAATTTAGTACTCATTTCAAAAAAAAAAAATTTAATAATTATAAGACTTATTTTAATCAACTTTTAATCATAATATTTGAGCCGAAAATTCTTTATTAAAAAATGAAAAAAAACAAGTAATATTTGTTATTACTGTTCTTGATAAATCTAAGTTTGCAGGGGACTGCAACTTATTTGGAGTAACTAAGATTGAATAGTGGTCCATAACCTGCTGATGTTCTGCCGCACGATTAGGACAGTTCAGTTCATCATTCGATGCAGGTTCTGCTAAGTAGCAGTTCATTGGCAGTCCTTCTTAGGACGGGTGTACATCTAATATCTCATTTATGGTGATAATTAATTTTATAATTAAATGACATATTAAATCCATTTATTTCATTCATCACTTTATATATATATATATATATATATATATATATATATATATATATATATATATATAATAGTAGATAATATTTTTTATTGCACAACTTAAAATTTTAAAAGAATTCTATAAAATTAAATATCGCTTAATATATATATGAATATACATATGAGTATTATTATTACTAAATTAATTTGAATAAAAATAATTTTTATGTTTAAGATATTAATATCAGCTAAATATTAGGATATCATATAAATAAATATAAAAATTTTAAGTATATTTGATTTAAGTATCCATCAAATGTAGAATTATTTGATAAAATTAATTATTTGAATGAAAATAAATCATTAAAAATGGCATGAAATTTTTTGAGTATTTTTAAAAATAATCAAAACAATTTTTAAATTTTTTGAGTATTTTTAAAACTAATATTTATCATCAAATATATTTTACTTTTAAACAAAATAAAATAAAAATAAAAAATAAAAGTTATCCCGAACAACCTCTAAGCAACATATTTAAATTTTTAACATCAAATATATAATTAATTAAGCTTGATTAAAGCTCAAATTTAATTAGCATTTAATAAATAAGTTTTAGTCAGATTTTAAAATTAAGATCATTTCTAAGCTTGACTCCAACTTGTAAAGACTTTATTGGGATCAAACTTGTTCTGTGTTTTTTTTTTTTTTTTTTAAGCTAATTTTAAAAATATGTTTGTTTAATATTTTTTATGTATTATTTATTTTTGTTTTATTTTCAAAAATAAATAATATTTTAAAAATAATCAAAATAGTTTTTTGATTTGTTATTATTTTTAAAATTAATAATTATCATCAAATATGTTTTACTTTAAACAAAACATAAATAACATAAAATAAAATTATAAATAAAATATTAAAAATAAAAGTAATCCCATACTGCCCCTAAATAACTTAAATAATATAACACAAATTTAGAGTGTATTTAAAGCAATTTTCTCCGCTTTTCCAAAAAATAGCTAGAAAATAAAACAACTTCCTTTAGCTATTAACTTTTTCGTTGATTTTTAAAAAATTTATAGTGAAAAAGTTATTTTAAGAATCAGAATTATTAGAGTGTAATAACTGTCACAAAATTATTTTTAAATTTTTTTTTAAAAAAAAATATTTATAACACATACTAACTTTTTCAAATAATTATTTTCTCAACAACAGCTTTGCAATCAACTTTTCAAGAAGCTACAACTGCCCAAAACAGACCTTTAGTGAGGAGAATTTCACTTCTCTAAAATTAGAGCTCTTTTTGACTTAAATTAGATTAATGGATTTATAGCACATCTAATTGGATTTATAGCATGTGCACATTTATATTTGGAAATCCATTATTTATAATTTAATCATAATAATTATGACAATAAATTGCATTACAAAAAAAAAAAAATCAAATCAAATTTACAAATTTCACACTGAGAACTTGCAATCCAATAAAAAATATTTAGAAGCACCAAGTACCCTGCATTAAAAAAAAAAATTAGAGCATTTCATCAAACACCTTTAAGTCACTAATTTTCAACTAAATTTTTTATTTGCAATTATCACTTAAAAATATATTAAAAATATTTATACACACAACACACAATTTTATATATGTATAAATCAAATATATAAAATATAATATTTACATAAATAATAACTAAATCTTTAATATTTATTAAAAATATCACTATCATCAAATTTTTTAATCAAAATATATCATTTTATGTATATGAAAATGATATATTTTAAATATCAAAATTTTAAATATTAAATATGTAAATTCATCATAAGAATTGTATGGTATACATGCAAATCCTCCAATATATTATTGAGAATTAACTTTTTTTAGACTAAAGCTTTGATTCCATTTGAAATATAGTATAAAAGAAATCTGATAAAATAAATTCGATAAAATGATTCTTTATAATTATTTGGTTGAGAGAAAAATTCGACTTTTTTTGTTTGATTGAAAAAATATAATGTAAAATAATCAAGTTTTGATGTCCGTGACGGCGGAAGCGGCGGGTGGCAATGGCCGGTGTTGGCGGTGAGGGCAAGTGAGGCGGCGAAGGGTGAACGACGGCAGGCACGGCGGCCGGCGTTGATGGTGGTGGCAATCATTACGATTGTATTTGGAATTTGCGAATTCATCTAAAATCATTTAATGTATTTGAAATATATTACATTATATTGAAAATTCTACTACTTTAACCAAACACAAAAGTTAAAATCGTATATTTAAAATACGGTCACCATCTACCAAAAAAACTAATTTAAATCTTTAGAAGTAAATAAATAAATAAATACACATACACAAAAGAATATATATATATTCTTTTTAGCTTTATAATTTTATCTCCTCTATGCAATTACGAATAATAATGTCCATTTTATATTAAAAATCTATGGGATTGAAATTTAGGTTCTTCTCAAAATATCATTATTAAAATGAACTTTAATGACCACCTTGGATCAAAGGTCAATTCTCATATTAACTCTAGTTAAAGAGTGATATTAATTAGGCTCTATAATTTAATAAATTTATACTTTAAGCTTAAAATTAGCTTTTAAAATGACAATTTATGATAATATGAAGATTAATAAAACCCAATAAGTTGCATTTCGTGTTATGAATTTGCATATGGTGCATTAAAAAATTATGATAAGCCAATAAACAGATCCGCGAAAAACACTTACAGTGAAGCAAAACAAGCTCTTCTTCTCCGCCTCCGGCGGGCTCGCCATGGCATCGACATTGGTACAAACAATTCCCCGAGGGGTGATGAAAGCTCTCCGCAGCACCGGCGGCGACCAAAGGCCGCTCTTTTCGTAGTCGAAGCCGAATTCTGAGAGGTCGGAGAATTTGAAGAGGAGCTCGTCGGAGATTCGCCTCGACACGAGCTGGATCTTTATCGGCGTGGCCGGCACCGGCGATGGTTTGCCCGAGATCTCGGAGTTCGACATGGCGATCAGATGTGCATGCGCTGGCTCTGTAAGAGAGGAGAGGGAGTTGAGAGTGCGTATTGATGGTGTGGATGAGATGAGGTTTAAAGAGATTGAATAATGTAGTGAGAGATATTAGGGAGATAATTTGTATATTACAAGAAACCTTGTGTACCTAATATCAAAGGAAAATAAAATTTATTATTTCATTTGGATAAAAATGAGAGTTTTCGTCATTTATGAGAGCTTAAATCTATGGCCCACAGGAAGAGAGAGCTACTGTTATGAGCTCATTCTCTGTGCCAATGACCATGGCATAATAATTAATAAGTACAAATTCTACGATGAGAACAAAAGCTATATGAGGAATTTTTATGACTCTATATATATATATATATATATATATATATATATATATATATATATATATATATATATATATATGTTAAATTGCAAACTAATGGGATTTTTTAAATTTATTACAAAGTTTTATTATTATTCAAATATGATATTTTATAATTTTAAACAAATGTTTTATATTTTTATAAGAGAAGGTCTCTGTTATTGATATGACACTTAAAATTCTACTAATCGAAGACAATCGGAAAGAATCTCATTCTCAATCAAGACTAACCTGCATCGTTTATTATCAATCGCTTTAAACATCGATTGAGTCAAATCGAAGCCTCGACGAAATGGATCTAACAAGCCCTAGATCTCATAATTCTGACTTTATTTGAGCATTCAAATACACAAAATACATCAAATGATCAAAGGAACTGGTTTTCTAGCACGCAATAGTTTGACGCCGTCTATGAGAAACTGATTCTCATTATTTCATCTTGTATGACAACCAAGTTTCCCAACAAGATCAAAACCACCATCGAGGTATTTCATTTTAAAAAGCGAAAAATGAAGATTCATCAAACTGCTCCTTGATTTTGAAAAAATGGGGCAACTCTAATCTCGTAAGATCGTTAGTATAGGTAAACATCTAATCGATTATCATTCCAAGAAACAAGTCAAAGTTGGATAGAGCTTTGCAAATTATGATTTTCCAATCATACTTATGAAAAAAAAGGGCAAAGGTCAAGGAGCAACTTTGGCTACAACCAAACAGGTTAAAGTCATCGAGCAAAAACTCTAACAAACAACCTCGGATAGGTCAAAACTCCACACCTACTCCACACAGGTTAACATCATCGAGAAAAAGAATATGACAAACAACCTCGGATATGTCAAAACTCCACACCTACTCCACACAGGTAAGAAGTCAAATAACACTACAAGATAGATAGTCAAAAGGTCCTGGTGGACTTCCCACCTCTTCCATACAGATTTGCCATCGAGTAACACTCGACAAACAACTCCTGATATGTCAAAATCATCGGATTCAATTCAATTCTTCTACAGTTAACGCCATCTGATAACACCGACAAGCAACCTGATAGGTCAAAATCCTCGGATTCAATTTGACCTCCTCCATACAGGTTAACATCATCGGGTAACACTCTGACAAACAACCTCGAATATGTCAAAAATTCTCAGCGGATTCAATTTGATCTCTTCCATATAGGTTAACGTCATCGGGTAACACTCTGACAAACAAGTCAAAGTTGGATGATATTTCAACATTAAGAAGAGATATAACTTTGCAAATTATAATTTTTTAATCATACTTATGAAAAAAAAGGCAAATGTCAAGGAGCAACTTTGACTACAACCTCAAACAGGTTAAAGTCATCGAGCAAAGACTCTGACAAATAACCTCAGATAGGTCAAAACTCCGCACCTACTCCACACAGATTAACGTCAACAACAACAACAACAACAACAACAACAACAACAACAACAACAACAAGCCTTAATCCCACTAGATTGGCTACATGAATGCCTATCAGGTCCTATTATGTGTCAAATTCTCATTCAAGTATACTAAGATCATTTTTTATACATCTTAACAAAGTATTTTTAGGCTACCTCTACCTTTCTTAACATAAGGCAAATCTAATGCATCTACTCTCCTAATTGGGTCATCGGACGGCCGACGCTTTATGTGGTCAAACCATCTAAGCGCACTCTCCTAATCTTATCTACCACAGAGCTACTCCAACTTTTTCCAACATACTCATTTTGCATTCTATCTCTAAGGGTAAAGCCACTCATCCACGAGCATCCTCATCTCGTAACACTTAACTTAGTCTTATGTTTCTCTTTATTGGCCAACATTCGCACCATAAGTCATTGAGTCTTACCACCATCTTATAAAATTTTCCTTAAGTTTAAGTGAAACTTTTCTATCATATAATAGATGCATTCCTCCACTTCAACCATCCAACTTGAATTCTACTAACATCTCCATCTATTTCACCATCATTTTGAACAATAGAGCTTAAATATCTCAATCGCTCTTATTAATGACTTGGTCACCTAAAGTCACAACACTACCACTAAAACTTCTACAACTAAAATTACACTTCACATATTCGCTTTAGATCTACTTAAATGAAAACCTTTAGACTCTAAAGTTGACCTCCATAATTCAAGTTTATGTTGGACTCCTCTAGTCTTATCAACAAGAAGAATGTCATCAAAGAAAAGCATACACCAAGGTACATCTTCTTGTAAATGCCTCGTAAGAACATCCATAACTAAAGTAAAAAAGATAAGGGCTTAATGTTGATCCTTGATGTAATCCAACTAAATTGGAAAATATTTTGTCAATCCTCCTTGTGTTTGGACACAAGTAACTTCTAGTATACATATCCTTAATGACTTGAATATAACAAATATTAACTTTTCTTTTCTAGAACTCTCCAAAGAACATCTTTTGAGACTTTATCATAAGCTTTCTAAATCAATAAATATCATATGTAGATCCTTCTTATTTTCTCTATGCTTCTCCATCAAACCTCTTAACAAATGTATAGCATCCATAGTAGATCTACCGCATGAAACCAAACGACAGAGAAACTTCAGATCACATCGTAACCTATGCTCAATTACTCTCTCCATAATTTTAATGTATGGCACATTAACTTAATTCTCTATAATTTGCACACTCTTGTGCATCACCTTTATTCTTAAATATAGAACCAACAAACTCTTTCTCCACTCATCTCGACATCTTTTAGTCTTTAAAATAACATTAAAAGATTTGTAAGCCAAGAAATTCCATGATCTCCTAAACATTTCCACACTTCTATTGGAATATTATCCGTTCATCGCTTTTCCACATTTCATTTTCTTTAAAGCTTCACTAACTTTGATTTACTAATGACGAATAAAATGAAATTCTCTATTTTGTTTAGGGTATTAAGGTTGCTAAAATCAATCGTATTTTCAGATCCTTCATTAAAAAAGTTTATTAAAATAGCTCATCCACCTATTTTCATCTTTTCTAAGAAAAGCATTTTATTATTTTCATCCTTAATACCCCTCACTTGAACTATGTCTTTACTTCTCCTATCTCTTTGGTTGGCTAACTTATACATACATCTTTCACCTTCTTTAGTATAATCTATTGTATAAATCACTAAAAGCTAAATTTTTGCATCATATATTGCTTTCTTAGAATCTCTCTGTGCCATTTTATATGTTTCCCAATTCTCCGAAGTTTTTTAAATTTAAACCAAGTTTTATAACAATGCTTCTTATTTCTTATCTTTTCGCACACTCGACTCCACCACCAACTATTCTTATTAAAAGAAGCTTTTCTTTTGATTCCAAGCACATCTTTAGCAACTTGCTTAATTTCACTTGATATTTTTTCCACATAACATTAGCTTCTTATGAACATCCCAAACTCTAATTTCTAGTTGCTTCTTTAAAAATATTTTATTTGTGTTCTTTAAGTATCCCCATCTAATCCTAAGATAATAATTTAGTTTATTTTTTCTTACAACCTTTCATCTTAAAATCTAAAACTAAAATATACTTAAAATTTTACTTGAATGACCTTACAATCTTTACAATCTAAACGACTGTTTTTCTTATCAAAAATAATCAATTGTTTTTACTAGATCCATTTTATAAGTAATAATATGTTCATCTCTTTTTAAATAAAGTATTAGCAACTATAAAATCATAAGGGCAAAATCTAATATAGTCTTACCTTCTTCATTAGTCACCCAAATCCATAACCACCATGAATACTTTTAAAATCTTCTATCACTCTACCAACATGTCCATTTAAATCTCCCCAATAAATATTTTTTTTCTTCAAGAGGTATCTTTTGTATCAATCCCTCTAATTCATTCAAAAAATTTTCTTTTGAGCTTACCTCCAAACCTACTTGAGAGCATACACTTATAACATTGATAATCTTAAGATCAACAATAATCTTTAAAGCTGTAATTCTATCTCCACATCTATTAATATTTATAACATTATCCTTCAAACTTGTATCTATAATCACACGTACACCATTTCTAGTTCGACTTTTACCTCAATACCAAAGTTTAAAATCTAAACTATCAATCTCGGCCTTCTCACCAACCCATTTAGTTTCTTGAACACATAAAATATTTATCTTTCTATGATCCATAATATCTATTAATTCCATTAATTTAGTAAGAGTACCTATATTCCAAGATCCTAACCTAATTTTCATGGACTAACTTCTTTGCCCGCATCCGTCCATAATGTGGGAACCTGCTTATTTAACATCGCACTGAATGCCAAGACATTTTCATCGTATTCGCATACAACGCTGCCGCCTGTGGGACGCTAAGATAACACAATGATTTTAAGGTTTCATTAACACATGTTAACGTCATCGAGAAAAAGAATATGACAAACAACCTCGGATATATCAAAACTCGCACCTACCCACATAGAAGTCAAATAACACTTCTAGATCTAGATAAATAAAAGGTCCTGGACTTCCCAGATTTCCATACTGAAACGCCATAAGTAACACTGAATAAACAACATCTAGGTCAAAATCCTATTTAATTGACCTCTTCCACAAATTAACGCCATCTAACACCTAACAAACAACCTATGGTCAAAATATTCAAATAATTCAAGACCTTCTAATACATTTAACACTCGACAATAACTTGATGGTAAAAATCCTAATTCAATTCGACCTCTTATACGCAACTATTGGATAATACTCGATAAACTCGATAGTATTGGATTCAATTCAACCTCTTCCATACAATTAATGTCATCGAAGTAACACTGACAAACAATCTAAAGTCAAAAATATTCAATTACCTTCCATAGATATGTCATAAAACATAAACAACTCCTGATAGTCAAAATCCTCATTAATTCACCTCTTCCATATAAGTTAACGCCATCTAACACTCACAAACAACCTGATAGGTCAAAATTTAAGATTAATTACCATTCCATAAACGCCATCGCAATACTAAACAATGATAGGTAAAAATGGATAATTTTATCTCTTCCATACAAGTTAACATCATCGAAAATACTACAAATCAATAGTCAAAAATATTAATTGACCTCTTTCATACGTGTTAACGCTTAACACTAAAACAACCTTGGGTTAAAATCTAATTAATTCGACCTCTTAACGCATGTCATCAAGTAACACTTTGACAATAACCCTGATGGGTCAAAAATAACGATGATTCTACCTCACATGCAAGTAAATGACATCAACATCATGGAGAATGATACTTTGAAATTATATATCGACTTTAGTTGCTAATGACTTCCTACTAACATTTGCCATCTTGGAATATCAATTGTTGAACCATCCATAGGTTTCAAGAAATCAATTTTCTAAGAAGTAAACTACCTAATGAGCCATTACCAATGGTCATCATAAACCATCGTTATCTCATTAGACGCTAGCCATAAGACTACATCGCTTTTCTAGCCACTTGTCGCTAACCACTATCAACCGCTAATCTTATTATTACTGATAAAATCACCGCTCTGATTATCAGTATCTATTTACCATTTATTATCGGTATTGCTGATTATAACTTATCTCTGCTTTACCACTGTTACCAATCATCGCTTTGAAATATTAATCTGCTATTATCATTCTGATTACCATTCCATCTTGGTTTATTTATGCCTATAATTATCGCCGCCGGTTATCCTGCTGAATGTTATCTTTTGCTCTGAGACCAGTCGCTAAACTATCATGCGCTAAGTTTACCACTGCTGAATCACACTACATCTTTTAATTATCATTACTAAGATGACATCTTTTGGCGCCAATCCGCAATTGCAACTAATTTATATCGCTGGCTATCCTTGAACGATACTCTGCCCAATTATTGGCTGCTAAACTGTATATCATTATTAGTTTGATCATATCGCTGGCTATTATCGCTAATAAAATCTCCGCTTCACACTATGGTTTATCCGTATTACTCCAATCTCCTGCTATTAATGTTCCATAACTCTAGATGGTCTACCATCGGTCATATTTTGCTTTATCTCTGATATCGTCATCTCCATTAATTTATGTCATATTAAAGCATCTTTGTTATTATCACTGCTTTAATAAATTATTACTCTGGTCTCATCGTACCATACATTGACCATTTCTCTAATTATCGATTAATAACTTTGCTTATCATCGCTGACGCTATAAATTTTGATTTCACCAGATGAACATTTGATCGCAACTGTGTCGGTAACGAACTGACGCTTCTTTAGAAAAAAATTTCTAGATGAACTTTGTCTAACGACCTTCTCAAGAAGAGGAGCAAAGTATATGAGGAGTGTGTCTTTGGCCCTAAGAAAATAAATATAATAAAAAGATCAAAACTCAAAGAAAACCAAAAAATATGGAAACGACTAAACGCCAAAAGGACATTTGTGCCTTATTTACGACTGCTCATTATCCCTGCATATAAACGAAAATTCTTACGCTGACGAAAAAAACCATGCTTTATTGTATGATTCATCTAAACTAAATTTAATGCTCCATCATATGCCTGTTTATCCGTAAATACTCTGAAAAATACTACATGGGTCCATAAAATTTTACGCATTATACATCCTGCTCTGTGATCATAATCATATGACACTTAAAATTTACTATAAGCATAATCTGATGTCAAGCAATGAATTTACTAACTAGCTTATTATCAAGCTCTAAAATAGTGTTTATACAATAGGCCTTGACGAGATCTAACAAGCAAGATCATAATAATTTCATTTGAGCATTCAAATACAAAAATACATCAAATGATCAATGGAATCATTTTTGAGATAATTCGATTTGCATGTATTCGTAAACGCGTCTTTCTAATATATAATAAATTCTCATTCTTCATATGAAGGCTAAAGTAGAGATTTCTAAAGCTTTGACTCCAAATAATACCCGCCACTGACTTAACCACTTCATTTAGCAACAATGTGCCGATCCCATATTACCAATCATCATCTCTATTAAACTATCGTACCATCGTATCTTTAAATCATACCGCTAACATCATTATCGCTGGCCAATTCTGCTACCAATCATCTACTACCACTAATAATTACACTCTAACTTAGCTATATATTGTTGTTTTGATTGATTCTTGTCGCTCTTCTCATATACATTTGTAATATTATCGAAAAAAAATTTTGTAGTTTATAGATATATAGTGGAAAATTTTCTTAAGCACCAATTTATTTTTTCTCTTTTCGGCCTTTTCACATAAAAATTGAGTTTTATTATTTTTCAAATATCTGTGTGCGGGCTGAACTCCGCAATAAAGCTAAGACATAAACTTTTACTCTATCATAATTAATTTTCTAGCACGCAACAGTTATAATTATTTTCATTTGAATAAGCTATACAAAATGTATCATTTTTATGTATGAGCTCATCTCTTTTGCTATCGCCTCTTTCACGGCTTCTCTCTGTCTCTCACAACACAGAAATAATGAAAGACTATAAAATGATATGTTGGTCATAGAACCTAAGCATTTATAAATATTTATATAGCTCCAATAAATTTATATGATCAATTTTATATAAATTTTAATAATTAAATAATTAAAATTTATATAAATTTTTTTAAAGATTAATAAAAAATATTTTAACTTTTGCTTTTAATAAATCTATTATCAAGACAATCATCTATTTATCCGTTTTTTTTCGATCTTCCTTCTTACCAACAAAATTTTCAAGATAATCGTCTATTATCATCTAACTTTTAATATTCTTGTCAATTATAATGTTTGAAGCTTCTCTTATCAATTATAAGATGTGAATGAAAAAAAATGAACCGAATATTGTTAAGAGTTTTGAAAATTATTATCAAGATCATGAATTTGAATTCAATTTACACTAAGGTTGTAAAAATAGGATTGAATAAAGAGCCAAAAGAAAGAGAATTTCAAAGTTCATTGATTCAACTTGTGGGTTAAATAAGAACCACTAATAAGAGAAAATTTAAATGTAATTTTTTCAAATGAAATAGTAGATAAAACACTATCAGATTTCATCCTCATTTGAGACTTGATCTGTTAAAGTTTATGGCTCAAGCACCTATAATTAATTACTCTCAATCTCGAGAGAACTTTCAATTAAAGCTAGTTAGATCGCTTAATGGTATATAATAATGAGTTTTAAAATTTAGATTTATGAAAATCATTATATTTAACTTAAAGTGCAGGAATGATGACGCTACTCATCTGGGCATACATGCTCCATCATCCCATACTCCCTAATCAACTGCCGTATAGTGATCCAACCTCACCAAGCGATCCTTATCAAGAATATACGCCGCCCAAGAAATTTTATGACGCGGAGTGGATGTTTGTCTGAGACAAAGATAAATACCTAACTAACAAAGGTTTTTGTCCAATCAAACGCATTCTATAATTCAGCCAAAGAAAGAATACAAGCCGTGGACCGTAATTTGTGAGAGATCATATCGAGAACCACCTGGCCGGAGGGCTCTAAATATAACCGCCATTTATGTTGTGCCATTTTATGTAAAATCACGAACTACCACCGCCCCACTACTAAGATTATTTGAACGAAAATAACATATATGACTATTATCGGCCACAAAAACAAGTTTTCTTAATTTGTCACCTCGAAAAATGGTACAAATGAGGATAGATTTTACTTTAAATTTAAATAATTAATTTCATTTAATTTATATATTTTGTTTGAATGTTTGATCATTTAATAAATGATTTGACATTAGAATTTGAATAGATTATTATTATTATTATTATTATGAAAACCCTCCTGGTGAAATATTCCAACACCACCGTTGATCACTTAATTTATTATTTGAGATCATGTTGACTATTAATTTAATAATATAGAACGGATCTACCTCATATACATGTAATTACCTTCTCGATGTTTTATTAGATCAAGATATTATAATAACATCATCCGATTTTAAGTTTTGTTAATCCGGACACGGCCCCAAGCACCCATAACTTGAAATCAACCCACGCAAAGATCCTCCTCGCACACTAAATTTAAAGCATTCAAGATAAAGTGTCAGTGCAGTGTGTTGAATCATTTAATTTATTGTTTATCGTCAATTTAATTTTAATAATAGACCAATCTGATTTATATTTTGAGGATTTTAATTTGAGAATATCAATATACATCTTAAATATTTTGATAATAGTTCACCCTCTAGTGATATGCTCAATCAACTCAACTATCATCAGTAGAGGAGATAGTATACCTGTCAAATAATGTAATTAATTTTCAAAATTTTCTCAAGCAGAAAGCTATAACAAATATCATTTGATTTTGTTAACCTGCCCACAGACCCAACCAGAATCAACTCGCCAAAGATCCTCGACACTAAATTTAAACATTCAAGATAATATGTAATACATCATTTAGAATATACATTAAGATCAAATTGAATCAAAGATTATTTTATATTTTGTACAAGAATTCGCCTTTTAAATGAATGCGCAAAGACTTGAATTGTGATGATGCTCCATAATTTATGCAAAATTAATATATTTAAGTTTATTTAGAATTTAAGCCAATGCCTTCGGTCTATTTCTAATTTTGTGTTGCAGATTCGGTGGCGTTTGACATTTCAGATATTGTTCAATTATTTAAATTAATATTAATTTATTGACATCTAGTTCATAACTCATTGAGCTCTTTAAGTTTTACTAAAGCTTAGCTCGTGATCACTGAGAAGCTCGTAGGCAACTATCAAGATCACCGAAGGCTTTACTTGAATTTTGTTCTTGTTAGGAGACAAACCCTCAAGTTCATTAAAAGTCTTATTTATGATCTTCAATAAGTCATCAAGTCCCATGTAAGATAATTATTATTTAAAGACTTTTAGAATTTTATATGTAGGTTTACTCTTTAATTTATCATTTTTAAATAAGCTCAATTTAAACTTATTAACACTTTTATTTGTTCTTATTTAAGTCTCCCATCAATCAAAATTGCAACCTCAGACGCCCCAAGATGGCATCTAAGTCTTCGGCCTCTTTCACTGAAGATAACAGGCCGTCTTGTATCGAAATGCTTTTCTATATGTTAGTTACCGGCATATGTAGTCTTCAAACACCTATAATTTTAATTCAGATTTTCATTTTGAGCTTCGAGTTCATTTTGCATTAAATTAATTAAGTTCTCTGCAGTTTGAATTTCGACAACCTCGTCTTCTTACATAGTACAGACGGGGATATTCCTTTCTCATTACCTCACGAGCGTAATGGTGGTGTTTTCACGCCATACTTTTCTACCCTTTACTAAGCATAACGAAATCTTCAAACACAATGAAAAAGATATTTGGCAAGTGTTTCATTGAGCATATATTCTGCCACAAGAAGCCTCTCGTCGCTTTCACAACAACAACCAAGCAAGTTTGCTAATATGCGGTTTCGAAGTTGGCCAACGGCCTCTGCTTCCTCCAAGAATTGACGAGGATCGGGCCATGCCGATCTATTAAAACGCTTCACGGCAATCCTCCTTGTTGCATCTAGCTTTCCTTTATAGACAACATTGGGAGCTTTCTCCCCATGCTCTGAAACAATATGCTCCATAGCAAACCCGGACATGGCAAGCCCGAGTTGCTCAAAAGATAACTTCTGGATGGCGACAGTTCGTAGATATCTTCTTTCTCCTCCCTCACAACAATCAGAGCCTCCAGAACCGCTCCCATCAACTGCGAGCCCCAGCAGCAAGCAACTAGCTTAGAGCTAGTCGAACCCATCCCAAAATGGCAAAGATCCACTACCTAACAAAAGTAGCTTGAGAAAGCAACTACAAAGCTCCTTCTCAAACCACCAGCATCACATCCGCGACTGCAGCGAGCTGAAATTGCCACAGTAAGGAGAATCTCAATCGACCACGTAATCAAAGATCTGGGGTAAAAAACCACCAACTAGAACGAGATACAAGGGAGAGAGAAAAAGCAACAAACGTCCCTTATCGATTGGAATGCTCCAGAGAGACGGCGAGTTAAGGGCAATTTTTTTAAACTAAGTATCATTAGAATTTTAATTAGGTAATTAAGTATTAATAAAAAATTAAGAAGGTATATTAATTAGTGGTGACTAGTACGCCATATGGACGTGCGTGCCACGTGAGGTTGCGATTAATCGGAGCCGTAACTAACAGCGATAAGCCGCTCGCAGTGGACGACTAGAGGTGAGCCGCCGCCCACTAATTCGGCGACGGCTACATATTATTATTAGGCGGCCACGATCGCCCTATCTCCTTAGTTCGATTCACCCCAAAATCGCTTCGCCCATAGAGCTAACCAAACGACCGCCACCAGCACGCGGTCCTCCCCCCTCTCGAACTTCCGGCCGCCGCCGCAGGTCCACCGCACATGCTGCCTTGTCCGTGTATTCGATGAAAACTTCTTTTTCCCGACAGCCGCTTTGACGCCGTTTGATGACTTCCCTCTCCCATTTACCAGCCGTTGGAAGTCAACATTAGCTTTCGGCAACGATTCCTGCAGCTCCATTTCTTTGAGGAAAATTCCCTTTTGGCGGATTCTACATTTTTTAGCACACTTCCCCATCGTTCTTCGTAAACACACAGTAAATCACTTTCTTTATCAATTTATAAATTAGAGTAATTTGGTTGGGGGTTAGAGTTATATAGACATTTGTTTGGGATTTGATTTTGTGTTGGTGGTTGCATTTAGGTGTTAAGTACCAAAAGTAGTATTAATTGTCGATTAAAATAAATTATTATTCATATAACTTGTTTTACAAGAATGAATAATTTGTTTCACGATTCTTTTCTATGGAGTAACCGAGTATACGAGCAATTTAGTCCAAGTTATGTAGGAATCGTCGTTAAAGTTCACACGACCTTACGAATTGAAGCAACGAATTACGGTTTGCACATTGATCCGTGAAGGCGTCACGTCACTATAACGTCTATCTCTGGATTTATAGATCTGTAATATCGACGATGGCGTTAGCGAAGTTATACTCTGGTTGGAAAACCGACCGACATAACCAAAGACATAGAGGTTCAAAAAGGCCGAACGGGTTGAACGGTCGAACCGGATGATATAATAAATATTAAAATTATCTAAATGAGATTTAAATGGTCAAATAATCATACAATATGTACAGTTTGAGAGAAATAAATTATAAAATATAAATCATATGCAAAAAAATCTCATACAATTTCAAAGTTAAATATATGAATATATAAAATTATAAATACTAACTTTTTTGTAGCCATGATAATTCTTTGAAATAATCCATTGCAGAGCTTCTAGAAATTGGTTATCTAAAAAGGAATTAAAATTAAATAAAAATTAGTAATTTGACATCAACTATATAAATTATACAAGTAAAACATAAACGAAACTAACTACAAAAAGATATTATAAATTATGATAAATAGCAAGTCATAACAAATTTGAGATATTAACAAATACAATTCACTCATATACACTTTGCTAAATATAAACTTTGATGAACTTTTAAATGTTAAACCTATGAATTAACAAACTAAATTAAATCATATATACTCGTCAAATCAATTCACTAATGAACTTATATAAGAGAATAATATATACATATAATCATAAAAAATATAAGATTAGATAAAAAAATTGATAAATATCACTTTAAATTTTTGCTCAGAAGATGAGTCTTGAAATCCTCCGACTATTTTCACCCTTCAATTAAAATAAATAAAATTCCTTCTTCTCTCTGCTGCAGTGGCGCAAATCAAAAGAAATTAAACGGAGCGCCAGGTCGAAATCGTTCCAAAGACCCGTCCGATGACTACGATCATACAAGAAAGGACCGCCGGAACGGGGAACCGCGGCGATTCTCCGGTTCGGTTAAACCGCATTTGCTACAGATATTTCACGGTTTTCTGCTGAGCCGGTTTTTTAATATTCCAGACGCACAAGGACGCATGCCGGTCCGCCGTCCGGCCCGCTCGAAAGCATTGGTTATACTTGACGAAGATTCCCGTCAGATGTTGGTGTTGTAGTTGAAGTGGAAGATGTTAATATTGCATCCACATCAGCTAATCCGGTAGTAAGGTCAGTAGATATACCATTAACACATGCACAGGATTTCATCTCACAAGCACCTCCGAGGATACAACGCAGCTTTGATGAGTTGATTCCCAGGTAGTATATCATCAAAATTTATCTGATTATACTTGTAATAATTACTATGATAATTTATTGCTCAACTTATAAGTTATGCGATAATGTTGTTCATCATTCGGATGAACCGTATGTGCCTCGAGTGTCAGGTAGTTGAAGATGAGTATCGTACGAAGGGCTGCGAGAGTCCGGCGGATATTAATGATGATGACCGCTCAATCGATAAAGCTACCGTTTGAGAATATGACCGTAATCTCCGAAAAATTACTCATTTCGCAATATTGAGTGAGAGTCATACCACAAACCAGGCCCGAATGTGTGAAACTACGAGGCGTTGGGACAACGATGTTTACTTGACGGCCCATCCGAAAACCGCCTCTAAAATATGAAATTGAAATTCCAAACCATCGGTATGTGTTTCGCAAGTAAACTGAGTAATTTGCTATGGTCGCATAGTAAATAATGTTCAATTCCAAACAGCTATCTCTAACCGTAAGAACTACACTTGTATGTGTACGCGACGATAGTCCAAGGCCGTATGGCGATTGTAGCAGTAGAGACGATTAGGGGTGCTTGGAGAATATCAAGAGTTGGTGAAAATCATAGATGTCAATGCGTAAGTGCATCCCCATCTAGGTAGTTCAAAATTCATACAGACTTCATCATACCGATCGCACCGATTGATCTAAGCCTGAGAGATTATAAGTATAATGGAGTCAAATTCAATGTTAAAGTTTCAGATATGAAAGCATGGGATGCAAGCAATAAAAAGCAATATTTGAATGGAAGAGTCCATAGACTCTCGCCTTTATATGGAATCGCTTTATAAGACTTTATCCGTACGCCTACGTAATTCAATCTACTACTACAACATTTCCAGAGACTTTTTTGGGCTTTGACTTCAATAAGATGAAGTTGTCAGACCAAGACAGCTTGAGACGATACTTTTTTTGCAAGATCGGTACATTATTAACAAACGTAGAATCGACAATAATAATGGGTTGTTTCTAGCTTTTGCTATTGGAATCAAAATATTGATTAAGTGGTTTTGGTTGTCTGTGCCAGAAGGTCAACAGACGTGATTTGTGCATAATATCCGATAAATATGTCGACACGTGGATGCAAAGAGATTTTTCCGGCGTACCATATACATTTCGCCATTTTGGAAAATTTTAAAAGGTCGACGCAGTATGGGATTGGTGATGTTGAGTTTCTATGCCAAAAGAGTATGTATATGGCGAACACCGATGATTCGTGTCAACCATTTAATGTTGATATTAAAATATCAAAGAAGAAGCATACAGAGCGACCCTCAGAAATGGTCTCTTGTGCACGATGGTGGTATGCATTATGGGACAATGACGACGAATGCATCTGAGTGTTTTAATGGTGTCAAAAGGACGTGGTTTACCGATTCAGGCTTTAATCACTGCTATCTATTACAACTTAGTGCATGTTCATGAAACGCTAATTACGCTACTCAACAAGAGGAAGTCAGCTTTATTTATACTCAAAGGATCTCCGCACTATTACAACGTACTTAAAGGGAGGCAAGGCATTTCCCTGAACCTGTAAATATCAACCCACGGAGATGCAAGTTTTTTGACAGTCCAGATCATTCGAGTTTATTTGATAATGGCTTTGTCATTGTAATTGCGAACGATCATATATCATTGTCCATGCCCACATGTGACATTTGACAGATTGAAATTGAACCATCTCACATGTTTGTCAAGATTACACTCTCTAGAGTATGACACATACATAAATGAATTTCACACTCTACCGTGATCGCTCGATTGGCCATCTCTAGAGCATGGATTAGTCGTGATTTCGCACCTAACTTTCGTAGGGTCGTCCACCTCATAATGAATAGATTCAAAACACAATGGATGAAAATGGTAGAAGAAGGTAACAGCATATGCAAAACAAATTTCACTACAGGTCATCGTTCTCATAATATTAATGACGACATTTTCCAATAGATAATGCTTATCTTTCTTCCTGGTTGTAATGCACTACTTAGATTTTATAATATTAACACTATTATATTTGTGATTCTTTTCAGTGCACGATGGCAGAGCACCGCCGCCGCCAGGGACGTGGCCGACATAGCCATGCTATCCACCATCACCGTGATGATCCCATCCTGCACTGACAAGCACACCTGAGTGGTGCGATTCCACACCGGGGAAGACAGAATGGCAGGTTTACAATATGTTTTGTGTCTGTATTACATTTTTTATTTATCTGTTTTCATTATAAACTTGAGAGTCATGTACACGTTAAATTTGTATAATGAACTTTATTATTTGTCCATTTTCAAATGAATTGGTTAACTTCATGATTGTCATCCATTAAACTATTATCAACTTGATGAGGTCACGAACCATTTCAAGCCCTAAACCGTGACAGCATTTATTTGGGAAAAATCACACCTAAAAAAATAAAGCCCCCTGGAGTCAGATCTTAAAAAAATTAACTCGAACCGATCGGTTCTTATATCAAGCCGTCACTAATTGGGCAACAACTGGCTGGCCCAATTAGTGGCAATTCTCATACAAATACGCGGAGTACGCCGCCACTAATTGCTATACCTATTCTTAAATTTTTTTAATACTTAAATTACCTAATTAAGCTTCCAACCATACTTAATTTAAAAAATTGCCCCGCTTAACAGAGGGTTTGAGGAAGCTCATGGCTCATTCGCTTTTTTTTTTTTTTCCTTTTATCTTTTTTGTTCCCGAGGGATAAGATAGTAAGGTGATAAGGACGGGGTCATGTGACCGCCTATAATTGATGGAATTGGAGGTGAAAGTATGGGAGTGGGTGGTTACTGTTTGGAATTATAAGATAATTAAATAGATTTATCTCAAAATACGTGTTAATTTCAACGAAATTTTAAGTGTGACAACTTTAGTTAAATTAGATATTTATTCTGTAATCGGTGATGCATCCGCTTCAACGGAGCCGCTTCGTGATGAAATTAGGTCTTCAAAATGTACTTGACCGCCGACGTCGCGCGATTCACCGAATTGGCAACAATCATTTAATGGTTTCTGGTTTGGTTAACAACGCATCAATTTCGAATAATGCGTTTAGTTATCGCTTCCCAACTCGATACGCGTGACATTAATGATCGCTTGATTGATTGATTTTGTAATATTTATATCGATCAATGACGCTTGAACGTGACAAATAAGTCCGTTTCGATCGTAGGTCGTTTCACCATTTTGCGACATCCGATTATTTTGCGCACCTCCTCCTCTAATTTGACTTGTGGGCTTGACTCAACTCATGACACATATGTGGAGGTCAACACAACTAGGGTTAAACTAGAGATTAAATCGAATGATGTAATAAATAGTTAAATTATTAAAAATAATCTAAATAATATAATAATATAAATATATGATAAACATAAAATAAAATAAATAATATATAAGTAATAGTTTTAATAATTATAAATATAAAATTAAATTAAATTTTATTAACATATAATTATACATCTATTATATATCTAAATATATGTATATTAAATATATTTAAAATTATGAATAAGTTTTTATAGATATATAAATATTAATATAATTTCTAATAAAAATATAAAATTTATAATATAAAAAACTATCTTAAAACAATAAAGTCTCAACTTAAAAGTCAAAGTGAAAAAAAAAAAAAAAAAACTACTTGAACAAGCTAAATGCTCCCAAGCCACAAAATAAAACTTTGACCTTCCCCTCAAAATTTTCAAAGTCCACAGCACAAAATGATGAACTTTCAAGCCCAAGCTTGCATTATACGGATCTTCAGGAACAAGATCAGAAGAATTTGGCTCTGAAAAACCATGGAAGCACTAAGGCTAGAACAATAAAAGATGAGAAGAAATTACAGAAAGACTTGCCAATCAAGCAGCTGGCCCTCACCTGTAAAGCCCAGGTTACTGCGAGCACTACTTGGTTATTTTTTTGAATAAACTAAGAGAAACAAATCTTGCTAAAAAGAATTTTGGTTCAAGAATGAGAGTAATCAAAAAAAAACTTGCCACAATAATATTAATAAGTATAGTAGGGACAAAGTGAAAAGAATTGTTACCATAAAGATTGAGAACAAGCACACTTTCATGATATAGTGAAAAAAAGAGAAAATGAAGAAATATTTCCTTTATAAGGAAAAAAAAGTTATTTTGAAGAAAAGACGTCTATGTTATATCACAATGATCGGCAATAATAATGAAGTTTAAGTGAATGAAATTGAAAAAAAAAAAATGGGATCATTTGAGTCATTTAAGAAGCTCACATCACAGTGCTACTAATGCAAGACACAATTTATGGGAGAGAACCCCGACTGTAAGTAGTTTGGTAAATTGAAAAATTTTGACATTAACACTGTGATAGAATATATATATATATATATATATATGGAAATACATACATGAATTCTTACGATTTATATATTTCACACCCAAATTTGAATATTTACAAACCAAGACTCATGCGAAGAATTGATGTAACTAGGGTGGTATTTTGATGTAATAATAATGTTATTTAAATAAAAATTAAAGTTTGAAAATTTAAATACGTAACGATGAATCATTGTGTATGTAAAAAATCCTCTATATATATATATATATATTCATAATTTAGTGTATCTAGTGAAGACTCCCATGCTAAGATATAGAGGATTTCAATGATTTCATCACTTGCATTTTTAATGGTATGTAATTTATGCATAAGATGAAAATGATTGGAGGATTTTATTAATAAAAAATGATAAATTTTTGAGGAGAGGGGACTAGGCACATTTGAGGGGGCCAATTGCTCACTTAAACTTTATAATTAATTATTTGTCCTCCTTAATAATTATTTTTGCTCTTTATTTCTATCATAATATATAAATTTATTCCTCCTGAAAATTAAGGTTGGTTCTGCCCCTAGAAGCATGTATGAAGTTAAAGTATCATTGTGAGAAATTTCATATTATTAAGGGCATGTTTGAGACATGTACAAATGTATGAAAAAATAATAGTAAAGACGCTGGAGAAGAAGTTGCAATAGTGGAGACATTTTCTAACTACCATTGTAGATCCCCAAGTCAAGTTGAAAAGAGTAGCTTTTTCATCACATATTTCTCAAAATATAGCTAAAGTAGAGTGCCCCAACGGTTAATGGCAAATCAAATCACACCGATGAGCGCCCCAAACGGATCCTAAATCAAAGATTAAATAAGTCGTTAATGGTTGTATATATTGATATTTGTGTACACTTTTTAAAGGAAAAAAAAAAACAATCAACGACTACATTTATAAGCAATTTAAGGCAGCTGTCGAAATAGAAAAATGGTTATTTCATTATTACATTCCTAGGCGATCAAAATTCTTTACAGTGATAATAGATTCATCAAAAGAACCATGAAGAATATCTTTGCGTTACTCTCCTAAAATTCAACCAAATTCAAGATTCAGCAAAGATCTTCATTTATCAGAAAATATATGCTTTGGATGTGGGTTGCGTCCCGGTTAATAAACCAATTCAGTTTGACTTATTTTTCGGATAATGATTGTAGAAGTTGCAGTGATGATATCAATCTTTCAGAAGTTAGCTATAAATCAATGAGAAGTACCAGCCGAATCCACAAATTCGAATGGTTAAATAAGAATAAAGGAAATTTCTCCCTTACCGATTTCTCCCTAAACCAGGCCTCCGCGAAGCCAAAACCTAGCTCGCCGTTGGACCTGCATCGGATCTGAATCTGCTCCTGCTCCCACCCTTCCGCCGCTGATTCAGCTAGCTCCGGGATCAACTGGCAGATTCAGTAACTCAATTCCAAATCCTGGATATTACATTCCAGGTGCATGGATACTGGGCTATTTCTCCGATCCTCCTGCAACAGAGACTGCATCGCTTGCCATCGGCTGCTCGTCGGGAGTGGAAACCGTAGATTGGTCCTCCTCCGCCGTTGGAACGTATTGCGATTGCCCGAACCTCGCCGTCTCCTGCGGTCACGCTTGTCGTTTCTCCGTCGATACTGCCGTCCATAGCCGTCTCTTACAGTATGGAATCCAGAAGGAATGTTTTCTGCGTGCTATTGCACAGGAAAAAAGAATCTATCTCAACATCTTTTTGCGAAGGAAATCCAAGAAAGATACTGTAATGTAAATCTTCCTATATTTTATACAAACATAAATTATTTTATTTTTATTTTATAAAGCTTATATTATGTTTTAGTATAATTAAATTTAAAAATATAAATAAATATTAAATATAGATAATATTTTCTATTTCTCGATAATTGCAATTTGGAAATTCAAAAACAATCATAAAGGTGAGAGTTCGATCTCATAAATGATTAATTTTATATAATTATTAATTAATTTATTCAACATCCAAGAAAAAATAATATTCGCTCAAAGAAAAAAAATAATATAAACTCATATGTCTCAATTTTGTAAGCCAAACTATTTTCACAAAATAATTCATATTTTAAATTATAGGAAAAAAATCGTTATATTAATTTATTTATTTAACACTCACCCATAATTTCTTATGAGTTATTTAAGATAAAAAGAGAGAGAGAGAGAGAGAACTTGCAATGATCAAAATATTAGAATTTAATAAATGTTATATAACGCATGAAATATTAAAAATTTATTATATCTTTTAATAAATGTTATATAATGTAAATTATCTTATACCATCAATCTTAAGTACGCAAGCATAAATATGGGTCAATAATCATGCCAAGAGTATATTATATCATATGATCTTATCATTTACTTTTGATATTCTCAAAATACCACTAAAGACAAAATCTTGATGCCGAAAGTATATGATTGAGTCAAAACCATCGAGATCAAGACTTAAAATATCAGAATCTTCTGACATCAATTAAATCCCAAAACAGCTCTCAAATATGAAGTGTTTATAGTCAAATCGAGCGTTTCGACGAGCCGGATCTAATGAGCCTAAGATCTCATAATTCCGACTTCATTTGGGCATCCAAATGCTCAAAATACATCAAATGATCAAGGAGTCATCGGTCCATCAGGGAGTGGTATGGGCCTTACATGAATTTACTAGAATACCCATCCTCCCATCTATAAATATTCTCACCTCACATGGAGCTAAGCTAAGTGAAGTGAAGCAAGTGAAGAAGAAGCAAAGTGAAGAACAAGAAGGAAGAAGAAGAAAGAAGAAGTCAAAGAAGAAGAAGAAGAAGCAAGGAAGAAGGCAAGGAAGAAGAGGAAGAGTCCATCGAGGAAGAAGAGGAAAAGTGAAGTGAGGAGGAAGAGAAAGCTCTAAAGCTTGATCCGAAGCAAGATCGCACTCCAGCCGCCATCGCTAATTATACCCAGATTTCCACCTGGTTACCCAAAGATCTCCAACATCGAACTATTATAAACCGATCGTTGTTACACCGTTGTCCCTTTCAAATAGAATTGTAATCCCGTTATCGGGAAGATTTTGTACTCAAAAGGATACATAGTGGAATCTTTTACCGGCTATCTGGTTTTTCCCCTCTTTCGAGGTTTTCACGTTAAAATGGAGGTCTCATGTTCGCTTTTAATTACGCTGACTAATCAACAAGGCATAAATTTTACTCTACCGAACTGGTTTTCCAAGACAGCTTTACGCCTGTGGAAGTAAAACCCTTCAACCTCAATTTCGTGAACATCCACGTTATGGCCAATAGCACAACACTCAAACCTCCGCTCCAACTCCTCATTCTCAAACCCATCCCTAAACCAAGGATGCCATGTTGAGGGCGAAGGGAATCTCTTTGGAAGATCGTGGTCCCGAATGGAGGAGTCTCAAAATAAGATGATCCAGCTTTTGCAAGGACTACAATGCCACTACAACAAACATATCTCCCCAAGATCGGTCATTCTGAGGAGGTCAAAACGCTAATCCTCCCGACACTGGAGTTCCTCCAATGGAGACCGTAACGCCGATCTCCTCGACACCGCGCTAGTTCCACTCATCCATCGCGTCAACCGTTACTACTAATCCACCGACGTTGATAGCTTCACACATGCTCATCTCAATCCCGCACATCATGACATTCGTATACGACGCTTAATACAAGATGAATTTCACCTTCAAGATAGAAATCATCTTCACCCACACCGCTGTTATGAGAGTCCTCACCTTTAAAGCCATTCTTCGACATCCAATCGTAGGTTTCAAGCTTCCAAAGCATTGATTCTGGGGCAATCGACCCACACGAACACATCGACCATTACAGACTATCATGCATATCCAACGAGCTCGACACCGCTTTGTCGTCTTTCTTACCTCAAAGGGCAAGCTCGACTTGTTCTATTCTCTTCCAAGGGGATCCATCCATACCTTTAACGAACTCGCCGTTCTTTGTGGAATAGCTCATTGCAAATCGGAGAATCATTAAAGATTCCTCCCATCTTCCTGATTCACGTAACGAGGGTGAATCACTCAAAGAATACTTCCGAGGTTCTCTTTAGAAGCTCGCCAAATACCGGGTAGACTCGAACTATTAAGAGGAGTTTTCCTTGAGGACTCCGCCTGCCTTTCTATTATTCATTAACGGGACACGCCCATATGCCGACTTAGTTCATCGTAGAAGCACAAATCTCCGATGAAGCTATTAATGCTCATCGCAAACAATTTGAATAATATGCGGGAAACGCAAAACACCCAGAAATGTGGACCGACGTGCCCATCAAAAGAAGCGACAAGGTAGTCATGATCTCCTCCACCCATATCAACAACGTGAACCTCGACGAAAAGACATACACACCGAACACATCTGTTAACCTCCGATGGCTATAATGAAGAACATATCAAGTGGCATCCATTGAAACCAATTCAGAAATCGTGAGCAATATTGTCATTTTCATCGGCATATACATCAAGCATGTATACAACTCAAGGAAGAAATCGAGACTCATTCAACAAGGATACCTACGCTTTTGTGAAGAATCAACCACCTCAAACAAACACACCTCCGCTTGGGGCAACCAGACAATCATCACAAAACAACCAAATAATCATCAAATAATTGGAGAAATCAAACAATCGCAGAGGATCGATATACTAATCAAGTTCGCATCGCTTCCAAAGAACCGAGTTGAAGAAGTCTCGTATTGATCATTCCATCACTTTCAATGACTCGACTTAGAAGGAGTCCATATCCCTCATCAAGATCCACTTGTCATCAGCGCAGGGATCGGTGATCCTTGTTATAACGTTAAAAGAATTTTGATCGATAATGGGAGTTCTCATGTCTTATTTTACTCAACTTTTCTTAACATGGGCCTAGTAAAAGCTCCAACCACCGACCACTATATGGGTTTGATAATCACCCAAGACGGGCATACAATCACTCTTCCTGTTACCCCTGAGAATTCCCTACAAGTGACTCATTTAATACAATTCATGGTGGTGAAGTCGACGCATATAATGCAATCTTCTGGAGGCCCTCCAATCAATTTTCTGCCATCACTTGGCTCATCAAGATAAAATTTCCTACCCCTGGAGTGGAGTGGTTTGTGGAAATCACCAATCATGTTATCTCGCAAGCTCAACCGCCTTCCATCACCTTCAAAGATCGAAGATCTTAACTTTCGAGATGAAAGAGTACCTCAAAAGCTTCCCCAGAAGATTTACTCAATATTATCAAATGACCAACCATTAACAAGGCAAGTGGGATCTTTACTCGTAAGAACAAAGGAAAAGTATATAAATTTCTTACAGAATCAAGACATATTTGCTTGAGTCCGAGATATGCCGGTCGACCCCAATGTAATCACGCACTCCTCAAAATTAATCCAACGCTCAAACCAATCATCCAAAAGAAGCGAGTTTTGCACGATCGCCTTCGCTATCAATAAAGAAGTTAACAAGCTCATGAAGGATTCATACGAAGTGCATTACCCCACATGGCTAGCAAATGTTGTCATGGTTAAAAAAACAAATGGAACATGGAGGATGTGTTGATTATACGATCTTAATAAGGCCCCGCCCAAAGGATAGTTTTCCTTCCTCGAATCGATCAATTGGTGGACGCTACATCCGACATCAAATGCTCGCTTTTTGATGCTTATTCGGTACAAATCAAATAAAGATGAACCCAATAGATGAAGAGGCTACGTTTCAAACATATAAAGGTTTATATTGTTACCAAGTCATGCCATTTGATTAAAAATCGGGCTACCTATCAACGCCTAATAAGATTTTTAAAGACTGCTAGGCCACACAATGGAGGTGTATGTGGATGACATGTTAGTTTAGAAAAGTCACAACATATTTCGCACTTAAGCATGCTTTGACCTCCTTCGACGCTATAACATACGACTTAACCCAACCAAGTGTGCTTTTGGGGTTACGCCCGAAAATTTCTTGATTTATGGTAACTCACCGTGGATAGAGGCTAACCTCAAAAAATCAAAGTTCTCCAAGATATGATTCCTCAAGAATATCAAAGACGCTCAACGCTTGAATGGTCAATTGATTATCCCGCTTTCCTAACCCGGACGGTCCGACGGGGCAAATAACACGATACCTAATTCGATCGCTTAACCCGGACGGTCGACGTGCTCGGTAAACCGAACCACGACATATGGCCTTGATCCCCAACCGACGGTCCGACGTCGGAGAAACGGAACCACGACGATGCTGGCCTGATCGCTTCATAACCGACGGGGTAAAACAAACCAATGACGTGCTCACGCCTAACGGACTCCCGACGTGCCGGTAAACCGAATCACGACATTACCGCGTATCACCTCTCAAGTCGACGCGCATAAAACGAACCACGACATACTTGACGCTCAACCGACGGTCGGCCGGGCCGGAATAATGCGGCGTAGCGGGCCTTGATCGCTTCCTAACCGGACTTCACGCTGAAACAAAACCACTAATGCACCGCTGATCACCTCATGACTCGACGTCCAAACCGGAATCACGACGCCTTGATCGCTTCCTAACGGACGGACGGTCCCGAACCGGAACCACGACGAATGCACCGCTGTGATCGCCCTAACCGGACGGTCCGACGTAACCAAACCACGATGACGCATGCGTTGATCACCTCTAACGGACGGTCCACGTCGGTAAACCGGAACCACGACGATACCGGCCTGATCGCCTCAACCCGACGGTCCGACGGCGGAACGGAACCACGACGATACCGTGACGCCTTCAACCGGACACCGACGTGGCGAAACAACCATAATGACGTGGGCTTGATCACCTCAACCTATCCGACGGCCGAAACGAACCACGACGATACGATTTGATCGCCCCAGACGGTCCACGCGGGTGGAACGGAACCTACGATGGCCTGACGCTTCAACCCGACGGTCGACGTCGAACCGGAACCATGTGCACCGTGGCCTGATCACCTCACCGGACGGCCACGATGGAACCACATGCCGTGCCTGACGCTTCTAACCCGGACGATGACGGGGAACCGGAACCACTATGCCGTGCCTGATCGCCTCAACCGACGGTTCACGATGGGTGAACCGAAACGACGATGCACCGCGGTTTTGATCGCCTGATCGCCCTAACCCGGACGGTCCGACGCGCCTAAAACCAACCACGTATGCACCGTGGGCAACGCCTTTGATCGCCTTCCAAAGGACCTCACTCAAGAGAAAAGAGGAGAAAGGTGCCTCTCTCATCCTGGGAGTATTTATAACCCCATATGGCAAACGGTAAAACCCCTCAAAAATGGTTCAAACGCTCAAAACTCCGAAATTCTGTCGATGGGCGACCAAGAAGATCACACGGCCTCCGCCCGCCGACATTTGACAGACCACGGCCCACTCCAAATCGAGGCGGAATGGCTGCACCGCCATCGCTGAATGGCTCGACCCAACCCAAATGGAATGGCGACCAGCCAGCGGAATGGTCACGCTGCCCCGCAACGCTACCCGGCGTATTGGAGCCCTGCGGGCGGACCCACCGCTGCTTCAAGCGATCCAGCGCGCCATGCCGCCAGCTATCGCTCCACCGACCGCTTCCATAGACGCACGCCCGTCTACCCGACGTAAACCGGCAATAGCTCGCCATTCTACGCAGATACAAGGCCTACGCTGACGCCATCGCCCCCTCTAAACGCCTCAAAACTTCCAATTATATTTTTGAATATTTGATATATTTTTGGATGATTAAGCTAATGTCATCCAAAAATAGAACTGATATCTTCTCAAAATACCACTCAAAGCACAAATCTTGATGCGAAATTTTTGATCAAACCGATCGAGATCAAGCACTTAAAATATCAAATCTTTGACATCAATTAAATCCCAAAACAGCCTCTCAAATATGAAGTGTTTATAGTCAAATCGAGTTTGAAATGGATCTAATGAGCCTAAGATCTCATAATTCGACTTCATTTGGGCATCCAAATGCTCAAAATACATCAAATGATCAAGGAGTCATCCTCGAGCTCCGACAGGGGAGTGCCTCCATGAATTTTTTAAATACCCTCCTCCCATCTATAAAGCCTCACTCCTCACATGGAGTAAGCTGCTGAAGTGAAGCAAGAAGAAGAGAAGAAGAACAAGAACCCGAGCAAAAGAAGAAGAAGAGTCCAAGCAGTGAAGAAGGCGCAAGGAAGAAGAGAAGAGTCCATCGAGGAAGAAGAGGAAAAGTGAAGTGAGGAAGAGAAACAAAGTTGAAGATCCCCAGCAAGATCGCACGCCACCGCCATCGTTAATTATACCAAGATTTCCAGTTAAAGATTCCAACATCAGAACTATTATAAACCGATCGTTGCTACACTGTCATTCCTTTCTCAAATAATTGTAATCCCTATCGAAGATTTTGTACTCAAAAGGATACATAGTGGAATCTTTTATCAAGCAGTGGTTTTCCCTTTTCGAGGTTTTCCACGCTAAAATTCTCATGCCGCTTTTTTAATTACTCAATTTTGACTAATCAACAAAGATAAATTTTTACTCTACAATCGATTTTCCAAAGACGAACACTTTTAAAATTATTAATAAAATTTTCACAAAGTTTTCTTTCTAATTTTCAATTAAAAGATTCTTCAACTAATAATTTTCTTATCTTTTCTATTAAATCTCTGTTAATTCAATTCAAACATTCTTCATTAAATCCCCAAAAAAATTTAACAAACCAATGCATTTGATCCAATTATTCTACACTAATGGAGAGTTATTTAGGAGCTATTTAGTTAATTATATTTTATAGCATAGTGTAATTCAAATATTTGTATTTAGAAATTTTGGACTTTTTGTCTGCAGTATTTGAAATATAATATATTTTAAGAGTGTATTTAAAATTCATCAAATTTACGTCATTATTAAATACACTATTCAAGATAAAGTCTCACATCAAGTAATTACCCACCAACACTCGTAATCAACTGCCCATCATGAGCCACCAATCATTATTGTCACCCCCACCCTCACAAAATGATAAATTTTCATTATTTTATTATGTAAAAAAAATAGATTTTACATTAGTAATATCTTCAATTAAATAATTTTAAAATAATTTAAATATATTTTATTCACTGAAGAATGTATTTCAATTAATTAAATAATCTTTTGTTATGCTTAAATAACTAATATAATAATACACATTAAAAGAAATCAACCATATATATATGCCTTTTGACTTTAGACTTGAGAGGATAGGTAAGATTATGATCTTATGAATGGCCATCAAAATGAGTGGCCATCAACGTGCCACGTCATCTGGTGAACTGGGGCCACGGCATCAATTTGTGGTAGCCGTCAGATTACATCTCACGATCTATCCCCCGGCCATCCCTCCACCGCACATTGCTCAATGCCCTTTGGCTAGATTCGTAATTACTTGAATCATCAGGGGTATCTTGATTTTGAGAGTCCAAATCCCTTATCGTGAACATAATTTTTATTTTATATCAAGGGATTAAAGCTAACTGATTATTTTAATTAGCTTTGAGAGCTTAAAATTTTAATAAAAATATATGTTAAAGAGTATATAAGAATATGCATTATATATTTTTAGTATATATTTTATTCTATATATATATATATATATATATATATATATATATATATATATATAAAACATATTTTTAATATAAAATAAAATTTAATACATGCAAAAAAAATTTGAAATTGAAATGACATTTCAAACAATTTTCATAAAGTCAACCAATTTTTTCTTATTAAAATTCCAATAATTTAATCATGGTAATACAACTAATTATTAGATATTCAGAAGTATAATTATGATAGAAAATATTATCTATATTTAATAAGTTAATTATATTATTTAATAATTTATTTATATTTTTAAATTTTAATTATGTTGAGAAATAATATAAGCTTTATAAATTAAAATAAAATAATTTATATTTGTATCTTTCTTGGATTTCCTTCGCAAAAAGTTGTTGAGAAATATTATAAGCTTGGATTTATATTTTTAAATTTTAATTATGTTGAGAAATAATATAAGCTTTATAAATTAAAATAAAATAATTTATATTTGTATCTTTCTTGGATTTCCTTCGCAAAAAGTTGTTGCGGTACATTCTCTTTTCCTACGCAATATCACACAGAAAACATACCTTCCGGATTCTATGCTGTAAGAGACGGCGATGTACGCCAGTATCGCCGGCGACGGAGAAACGACAAGCGGGACCCCGCCGGGGACGGCGAGGTTTGTTGTTATCGCAATACGTTCCGATGGCGGAGCAGACCACTACGGTTTCCACTCCGACGAGCAGCCGAAGGCAAGCGATGCAGGCTTCGTCGAGGGGAGGAGGAGAATAGCCTGTTTATCCATTCCCGTGGAATGTAATATCCAGGATTTGGAATCGGAGGGGCATAAGATTTGCCGAATCTGCCAGTTGAGCCCGGAGTTGGCTGAATCAGCGGCGGAAGGGTGGGAGCAGATTCAGATCGGATGTGGGTGCAAGGGCGAGCTCGGCTTTGCTCACCGCCGCCGAGGCCTGGTTTAGGTTAGGAGAAATCGGTAAGGGCGAAATCTCCTTGATTGTTTTTTAAACCATTTGAAATTGTGGATTCAGCTGTACTTGTTATTGATTTATTGCTGAACTCTATTTCATAAGAAGGAATTCTTTTAAAAAGTTTTATGAAGTTATTGATGGTTCTGGAGTCTTCACTTGCACTTTGTACGTCATCTGGCTGACCTAATTTGACCGTAGGCTCCCAATTGATCCTATAGATTCCAGTTTTTTTCCCAATGTTCAAAGGCTACATTTCAATCTCAGTTTTCTAAGGTTGGCTCAAGCTAACTGTGGGTGTTATGGTTTAAATTTGTGTAATTTAAGGCATGTCTTTGCAGAAAATATTACGTCCACGTTTTACGCCTCAACTCTCACACGCGTCCAGTTGATTTTTTCTCGTTTAGCGAACTTGTAACTAGATGACGCTGACGACGTTTATTCTCCCTACCAAATCCTGCTCAAACAAATGGAGAAAAAAAGACGGCCGCTCGACATTCCTCCCACGAGGGCTTTCTCCTAGCTCTCGCCTCGACGATTAACGTCCTACCGTCGCCGATTTGAAAATCTGCGAATAACTTCCATCGGCGATCAGGATACGGGTATTTACCATACGTTCCGAACTTTAATGAATGGGCTTCTTTTCTCACCGTCAGATGTGAACATTTTAGAACATTTAAGTTCTTTAAATGAACTGGAGTATTTTAAGAGTAGACGCTGCATTGATGTTATTTTCAAATTTTTTGAACTTATTAGTAGCAATGAAATGTTTAGTATATCTAGTATGGTAGGATGTTTTGGTCGTGTTTAGATGAATTTTGTGGCATGATTAGGGATGATAGTATGTTCTCGATGGCATTAAAATTTATTTGTAGGTTGATTTTTTTGTTTCTTGATTTTGCGTGTACTCTTCTGTACTCTTAGAAAATCTGTGGCATTTTTTAAATACTTACGTCCCTGTTTGGATACAAAATGCCGATTACATGGCTTATGAAGCGAATTGCTCATTGCTTAGTTTTAAGGTTTTTACGTATGTCTTATCACTCTCTCGCTGAATCTAGCATTTAGTCATTTTTTAGGTTCTTTGGCTGTTTGGAGAAATATGTTCATTCTGATCCATTAGGAGCAATTTGAGGCGATTGGTTGGTTTTTTAGTGTTTACATACTCTTCTTTGTATTCTTGATCTGATGATTTTCGATTTTTTGATTTCTTTGGCAGTTGTTGATTATGTTCATTACATTCAGGTGGAAAAATTTGGTTTTGGATAGTTTAGGGGGATTTTTTGCATGTACTCTCGTATGTGAGATGATTTTCTCGATATTTTTCTGAGTTTATTTTTGCACGGATGGAGAGAATATGATGGTATATTTCATTAGAAGTAATTTTGTGGGCTATTTTTTTAGTTTTTTTGGCACGATTGTTGAGATTATATTCATTACATTAGAATTTGGAGGGATGTTTGGATGATTTAGGGAGATTTATATTTATGTACTCTGTATCTCATGAGAGTCTGAGCATTTAATTTTTTAGGTTTCTTTGGCGTTGAGAAATATGTTTATTCTCATTATGAACAATTTGGAAATTTTTTGGTTAGTTTTTAGTGTTATTTTGCGTCATCTCTTTGTACTCTCTTGAGAGTACATGATCATTTTTTAGGTTTCATTTGCATTTGGAAGAAATATGTTCATTACATTCATTTGAAAGCAATTTGGAGGGATGTTTGGATAATTTTGGGGAATTTGCATATTTTCAGGCATTTGGTCATTTTTTACATTTTTTAGTTAGTTTGGAGGAAATATATTCATGACAATTCATGAGGAACAATTTAGAGATTGTTTAGTTGATTTTTTATTTTTTCATGCTCTACGTATTCTCTTGAGTCTGGATGATTTAATCATTTTTGTTTTCTTTGGCGCAGTTGTTGATTATGTTCATTACATTCCAGTGAAAATAATTTGGTGACTATTTGGATGGTTTCTTGAGGATTTTTGGTTATTTTTTTCTGTTTCTTTGGCCTGTTTGGAGGAAATATGTTCATTACAATCTATTAGGAACAATTTGGAGGTTGATTGGTTGATTTTTTAGTATTATTTTGTATCTGTACTCTCTGCACTCTCTTGAGTCTGAGACAATTTAGTTAATTTTTTTCAATTTTTTTGGCATGTTTGGAGAAAATATGTTCATTACATTTTATTGGAAGTAATTTGGAGGGATGTTTGGATGGTTTATGAGGGATTTTGCATCGTACTTTTGTACTCTTCGTGAAAGTACAACGTTAATGTCATTTTTTACATTTCTTTGTTGTTTGGAGGAAATATGTTATTCTGATCATAGGAGCGATGCAGTCTGAAATAACTAAAGAAACAACAAACGACTTCCAAATTATTCATAATGGATCTGTAATGAAGATATTTCCTTCAAATATTAAATAAGCTTGCATCATGGTAATACTCGTGAGAGTGAAATCTAGCGTAAAACTCTCAAAAATCAAAGCCTCGCGGCTTCAATGGAATGTAATGTTTATCTCGAGCAGTGAATATAATATGAAATTGTCGATCTTCTCGTGAGATTACAGAGAGTATATCCGTCTAAAGCGGTCCTCAAAATAAGCAAAGTCAACTGCGAACTCCAAACATGTAAAATATCACGTTAAATAAGAATTTCAAGGAATAACATTATGGCAAAAAAAATGTATAGAGCGGTTGAGAAAATTAGATAAAACATAAGCAGATTATATCAGTTACAGGTTTAGAAGAGTCTGAGAGAGAGGTCTTCTTGCTCAGTAAAAGCTTCTTTTGCTTTGTGTACCTTCAAGATGCTTTCTTTAAGAACTGCTCCTGGAAGTCTTGACCTCATGAATAGCACATTTCTCATCTTGTAAGACCTTCTCACTTATTTGGCATCTATTATCACGCAACCATCGAGTGAAAGGAATGCCTTGCAGGAAAGAAAGTCCATTTCTTTTATGTCCCGAGCATTGAGGTAATAGATTGAGTGCTTTTGGCCATGGAGTCAATGAATTGATCACGGAGATGAAACTACGTAAAATGCTTCTTCTTAAAGTCTTTGCGGTATTATCAGCATTAGAGCGGTGATAAAATCTTCATCTCAGTATCCTTTTTAGAACGTGGTAAACTTGAAATGAAAAGTCGGTAAATGACGATGCAGATACAAATCGGCCGTAAAATCAGCCAGAGTCATCTACAAAATTCTTCTTAATGGATTGTAATGACATATTTCACAAATATAAATTTAAATAAATTGCAAAACATTGGCAAAATCATTTGTCTGGAAAATCTCACAGAAAATATCTAGCAAATTCTTGTGGAATGTCTTGAATCTAATATCAAAGAGGTAGAAATGGAAAAATGGCTAAAATCGTTTATCTCTCGTGAGTCTGAGAATCATATCTGAAACACTAACAAATCAAACAACCTCCAAATATGCAATAAGCGTATTTTATCCAAGCAGAGAAAGCGGAAAAAATGACCAAAATCTTTTACTTTCGTCTGGATGTAATGAAAATAATCTGTGAGTCAGAAAGCGGAGAAAATGTTCAAAATCATCTGTACTTTCAAGAGAGTCTGGATGTAAAATACTTATTAAAAAAATAACCCCAAGTATTGTTCGTGATGGATTGTAATGAGCGTATTTTCTAAATAAACAAAGAAAATTGTTTTAATAGAATGTAATGACATTCTGTGCCAAAATAAGCGCAAAATATTGAAAAATCATTTGTACTCTCGTAGATCTGAGGAGTCAGAATCTGAAAATCCTCAAAAGCAAGCGAAAGTCACTCTTTGAAAGAACTCGATATAGAAATATCTGTTAAATAAAAGAATTTGAGGAATAACACTATGGCAAGTAAAAATTATGCGTATATCTGACGGTTGAGAAAAATTATCGATGAATTTTTATTTAATACATCGCCATTATTTCCAGTAGTAACTTACAAATTAGTTATATGGTTCTTTTGTAAAAGGAAATGAGATTTTCTCTTTTCTCTCTGTTCGGTTTGAGAAAAAATACTAAATCTAAATCTAAAAATACTTGGAAAGAAAGTTTGCTTCTACGTAATGAGGGATTGAGGTAATAGCGGAGTCTTCAATTAGTGAATTAATGAATTGATCGGATGAAGCTCATAAATGCGATGACTTATTCTTAAAGAATCTTTGCGGTATTATTCGTTAGGCGGTGGTAATCTTGCATCTCAGTATCCTTTTCAGGCATGGTAAACTTGAAATGAAAAGTCGGTAAATGGCGATCTGAGTCTAATCAACCATAAAATCGCCAAGTCATCCTGAAATTCTTCTTAATGGATTGTAATGACATATTTCCTAAACGTAAATAAATTGCAAAACATTGGCAAAATCGTTTGTCTTTCACGAGTCTGATCAAAAATCTCAGAAAACATCTAGCAGTGTAAATTCTTGCGGAATACTGAATCTGTCAAGCCAAAGTAAAAGCGGAAAAATGGCGAAAATCATTTGTCTCGTGAGAGGAGATCAATATCTTGAAAACACTCAAAATCAATCAAACGGTATCAAATTGTTCAATGAACGTATTTCCTCAAATGAGCCAAGCGAGAAAATGTTCAAAATCATCTACTTTCAAAGATAGATGTAAAATATCAAAAAAAATAACCAAACTTTATAAATTGGTGATGGATTGTAATGAGCATATTTATCCAAAACAGAGAAAATTGTTTTAATGGAATGTAATGATATTCTCGTGGAAAATAAACTGCAAAATATTGAAAATCACTAACATTATAGGAAATATCTGTTAAATAAAAGAATTTGAGGAATAACAATACAGTAAAAAAAATTGTGCATTATCTGGGTTGAGAAAAATTATCGATGAATTTTATTTAATATCTTATTTATATGGTCATAACTTTTCGTTTCCATCTTGTGATTCTTTTGTAAAGGAAATGAGATTTTCTCTTTCTCTACGAGCTCGGTTTCGAGAAAAAAAATCACCTAAATCCTAAATCTAGATATATATTTCTTTTAAATTTCCGCATTCCCCTTCTCCATTGTTTGAATGAGCGGGGCGCCGATCGGGCGATAAAGCGTCGCCGTGGTCGTCCACGCGTCATTAAGCTAAAGCGGGGAAAAAATCTTTGGACGTCGAGCCGGATTGGAGTCATACGTGGCGAATATTTTCTCCTTAGTGCAAGTCCAGAAAAATTGGATTGAGGCATGTCTCAGTGCAAGTCTAATTGTGTTGATCAATCCGAGATGTATCATCGACTTGGAGCCCTCCATTTTGTCGGTTGAACTCGGCGGTTAGCTCGCTGGGGATGCAGGGGGGAGCATGCTCCCTATTTAGGATTCGGGGGCTTTAGCGTTGTATCTGCAATGCCTCAACGTTGTGGCATAGAGGTCTTTGCTCCAGAGACAGAAGACAATGTCAGGAGAACAACACCACATCACTAAGATTTGTGGATTTGTACTAGGAAAAGAGAGAAGCCAATGCCTCGGCTGAGATAGCTTCAATGCTAGGATTGGGCATAATTAAAGGCAGAGAGCTAGCGTGGTGCTAGAACCCTGCAGCTTAGGTGTCGAGTCAACTACACCACAATGCTGAAATGGGGATTATATCTTAATGCAGTTTTTCATAACTTTTCATTATTCTCATATGTGAGTGAGTGAAGAGTGAGTGACTTAGAATGACTAAAGTGAGGAGAGACTTAAGTGAAGTGTGATTTGTGCTATTCTCCTCGGATTTTCTTCTTGGTGTTGTGTGATTCCGTGGATTTTTCCAATTCTTGAATTTTTTCCATATTAAATTTGGTGTATTTAGTATTTTTTTTGTTTTTGTTCGAAGTTTTATTCTTGATCTTTTATATCAATTTTCATGATTTGATCTCCCAACAGAGATAGGTGTGCTGGAAACTTTTGATTTCTTTATTCAGATCTGTGGATTTAACGATGTTGTATGGTAGGAGAGATAAAAATTTGTTATGCTGAACTTATTTTATGTCTAATTTTGCTATATTATGTTACATTCATTTGATGTCTTACGTTTTTCTCATCAGTTGATACTTGTATTAAACTTTTACTTTATATGCAATTTGTTACACAGTAATATATGTCGCAATTTGTTATATCAAACGTTGACTTTGCTTGATTCAAGTTGGTCTCGAGTCGCATTTGGCTTGTTGGCTTGGTTTCGATCGGAGCTGAGTTGAAGCCAGAAACTAACTCTAAATTTCTTTTTGAGTGATCTCCATTCTTCCAAGCCGAATTCTGCAGCTCTATCTCTGTCACAGCCATTCTTTCCAAGATTCAGTTTAAGCATATAGATAATTTGCCTTTGTGAGCTCCTTTGAATTCCAGCTCTTGTCCATTGCAAATTTCCATCTTTCTGCCAGAACGAATCTTCTATGCTGATTGATGAAGATTTTTTTTCATTGCCTATCTTCTTACCGGCATCACACTTCTTTATATGCAGATGAATTTGGTCTCTAATTTAGTCAGAATGAGCTTATAGCCATTGGACTTACTTTAAGATGATTTTAATATAAATTTTGATTAACTACACATAAACGTGATGGCTGTAAAACTATATATCCTTCGCAATATAGAATATGTCATTTACATATTTTTTCTCCTGATAAACCTTGGTTTGAGTCTTCCCTGTTTTGCACCAAGTTGTCATTTTAGTAGTTGTGTTCTTTAATGGCTGTAATTTTAAGGCAAATTATATGAAATTAGAGAGTGCTTTACATTTGCAATCTTCACTATGATTTTTTAGTTAAACTCACCAGAATTTGTTAAATTTTCTTCTGATTCTTTTGTTCTTTGTCTCTGAGTTTATGTTATGATAATCCTTGATGCACTTTTGTTTGCCTAAAAAATATACTATTCATCATTCATTTTGCACATTGAGGGATTTAATCTAAACCAAAGTACACTAATAGATAGATACTTATGACAAGAGAACTTATACTAAGGACTACTTATCTTATTTCATTTTCAATATGGGATTATTTACTACTCCCCATGTATATCTGATAACTTATCAATGCTGAACCACTATTATTTTATATATTAATATATATCTTTTAAGTGTTTTATATGTGACTAAGTTGTATTTAAGATAGTTTTCTGATTGTTTTGCTTTTCAAAAAATAATCACAGTTGTGTTTAGCCATCAGCTTCCTAACTACTTTTTAAAAAAATTTGTGATGAAAAATTACTTTTGAGAATCAGAGATAATGTGTGATAACTGTCAGAAGGCTATTATCTCACTTTTTTAAAGAAAAAATTATTTATAACACCTACAATAGCTTCATTCATAGTAATTTTACAATCATTTTTATAAAAAACTGCAGCTGACTCGACCTTAAACCTAATAATCTCTGTGGCATGTTCTGAACGCTGTTAATGAAATGCAGGATTTGTGAGATCTGTGGTTTGACTGCAAAAAATATTGTTGGTGAGGAAGACAGTAGCTTCATGAAGCTATGGAATGAGGGCACAAATCCTGATGCTGGCAGTAACCAGAGCTTGCAGGTGAGGGCCAGGTGTTTGATCAGCAAGGCTTTCTGTAATTTCTTCTTATCTTTTCTTGTTCTAGCCTTCGTGCTTCCATGGTTCCTCAGAGCCAAATTCTTCTGAGCTTCTTCCTCAAAATAAATATTTCATTCAAATGTTCGCTTGTACAGTCATTAGATTCATTCGTATATATATATATATATATATAATTGGAGATTTATATAATCATCTTTGTGCTTGAAAGCTCATCATTTTGTGTTGTGGACTCGTAAATTTTGAGGGAAAGTCCAACTTTTCTTTTATGGTTTGGAGTAACATGTAAACGAGCTGAGTCCGGCTCAAGTTACTTGATAGCTTGAGCTCGATTAATTAATTATTTGAGCTCAAATTTGAGTTTTATTCTATGAGTTCGAATCATCTTACGAGCTAACTCATTTAGTATAAATTATTATAATAAAATAATAAATTGAATAAGAAATCAAAGAAGAAAAATATAATTTTTAAATATTTTTAATAATTTTATATCTAAATTATTGAATTATAATATATCTTTAAGTGTACTTTATCTTAACATTTTCATGCATTATCTAATATTTATTAAATTCTTAATATTGATAAAAATGTATAATACTATTTTTTTATCTAAAAATAATCGGTTACATCATATTTAATAATTAACCTACTAATCTTATATTCTATAAATTAAAAAGTTTGATAATCTCTACAAAATTTTATGAATTTTTTGCTTGAAATGTCTTTTCAATTTCAATTTTCTTAGCACTTAATTTATATAAAATTGTTTTAAATTTTCTTAACACTGTTCGTCCCAAGTGGATGTGAAAAGTGGAGAGTTGCGTTAGGTAATTATAGTGTAAAACTTGTAAATAATCATGACATGAATCATTTAAATCATGTTAATATCTAGAAGCGTCCGACGTATAACTGAATAAAGTGAAAATATGCTAAAGTCATTCGTCGGCCAGGTGAAGTGTTAAATAAGGAAGGGTTCTCACATTATGGACGGATCGGACAAGAAGTTAGTATGAAACTAAAAATTAGGATCATGGAATATAGTACTCTACAGTAAATTAATGGAATTAATAGATATTATGGTTAGAAAGATAAATATTTTATGTTCGAAACTAAATGGGTTGGGGAGAAAGTCAAGGAGATTGATAGTTTAGATTTTAAACTTTGGTATTCAGGTAAAAGTCGAACTAGAAATGGTGTATGTGTGATTATAGATAAAAGTTTGAAGGATAATGTTATAAATATTAATAGATGTGGAGATAGAATTATACTTTAAAGATTATTGTTGATCAAGATTATCAATGTTATAAGTGTCATACTCAAAGTAGGTTTGGAGGTAAAAAAAAATTTTGGAATGAATTAGAGGATTAATATAAATATACCTCTTGAAGAAAAGTATTTATTAGGAGATTTAAATGGACGTATTGGTAGAGTGGTAGAAGATTTTAAAAGTATTCATGGTGGTTATGGATTTAGAGTGGTAATGAAGAAGGTAGGACTATATTAGTTTTGTTTTACTGATTTGTAGTTCTTACTTTATTTAAGAAAAGAGATGAATATATTATTATTTATAAAATGGATCTAGTAAAACACGATTGATTATTTTTGATAAGAAAAATAGATCGCTTAGAAAAGATTGTAAGGAATTCCAAGTGAAAATCTAAGTCACATCGATTGTTAGTTTTAGATTTTAAGATAAAATATTCTAAGAGAAAAATAAATCAAATTATTGTCCCAGAATTATATGGGGATACTTAAAAAAACAAATAAAATATTTTAAGAGCAAATTAAAATTAGGATGTTTAATAAGCTAACATTATGTGAGAAAAAATAATGAAATTAAGAGTTCTTAAAGATGTCTTGAAGAATCAAAAGAAAAAAATAAGAATAGTTAGAATGGAGTTAGAGTGCAAGAAAAGATAAAAAAAATAAGTAAAGTTATAAAAACTTGGATGTAAAACTTCAGTGGGAAAGATATAAAAGCAGAGATTAAGAAAGCGATATGAAAATTTAAAAGTGATTTATACAATAGATTAGATACCAAAGAAGGTGAAAGATGTATGTATAAGTTAGCCAACCAAAGAGATAGGAGAAGTAAAGACATAGTTTAAGTGAGGTGTATTAAGGATAAAAATAATAAAATATTTTTTTAGAAAAGGATATTGAAAATAGGTGGATGAGGTATTTTGATAAACTTTCTGAGAATTTGAAATACGATTGATTTTAGCTTAATCATATTAGTAAATCGAAGTTAGTGAAGCTTTAAAGAAAATGAAATGTGGAAAAGCAAGTAGGATGGATAATATTCCAATAGAAGTGTGAAATATTTAGGAGATCAAGGAATTTCTTTACAAATCTTTTAATGTCATTTTAAAGACTAAAAGATGACAAATGAGTGGAGAAAGAGTTTGTTGGTTCTATATTTAAGAATAAAGGATGCACAAGAGTGCAAATTATAGATGAATTAAGTTAATGTGCATTAAAATTATGGTAGAGAAGCATAGGTTACGATGTGAAGTTTATCACAATCAGTTTGGTTTCATGCCGGTAGATCTACTATGGATGCTATACATTTGTTAAGGGTTTGATGGAGAAGCATAGAGAAAGTAAGGAGGATCTACATATGATATTTATTGATTTAGAAAGCTTATGATAAAATTTCAAGAGATGTTCTTTGGAGAGTTCTAGAACATAAAGGAGTTAATATTGGTTATATTCAAGTCATTAAGGATATGTATACTAGAAATGTTACTTGTGTCCAAACACCAAGAGGTTTAACAAAATATTTCCATATTTCAGTTGGATTACATCAATGATCAACTTTAAGCACTTATCTTTTTTAGTTATGGATGTTCTTACTAGGCATTTAGAAGAAGATGTACCTTGGTGTATGCTTTTGCGATGACATTCTTCTTGTTGATAAGAGAGTCCAGAAACTTGAATTATGGAGGTCAACTCAGAGTCTAAAAGGTTTTGTTTAAGTAGATCTAAACTAAATATATGGAATTTTAGTTGTAGTTCTAGTATTGTTGTGACATTAGGTGAAACAAGTCATTAATAAGATATTTAGCTTTGTTCAAAATGATGGTGAAATAGATGGAGATGTTATTAGTAGAATTCAAGTTGGATGGTTGAAGAATGCACGGCTATTATATGATAAAAACTTAAACTTAAGATGATGGTAAGACCTGGCTTATATGTAGAATGTTGTGATAAAGAGAAAGACTAAGTAATTACGAGAGATGAGGATGCTTAGGTGGATGAGTGGCTTTGCTCTTAGTAGATAGAATGCAAAAATAATTCGGAAAAAAAGTTGGGTAAATTGGTGAAGATTAAGGGAGAGTCAGATGGTTGGAAAGTATCGTCGTCGATGTCCATTTAGTACAGATTAGAAGAGGTAATTGAACAAAAGAGATTAAGATGTATAAAATGATCTTGAAATTATCTTTATTTGATGATTATATAATATGGAGCAAAGGATTATATTAGCTAGATATATATATTCTCATGATGATATAATAAATAAATTAAAAAATAAAATAAAAATAATTTTAAATAACAATTAAATCTTATTTATTTACTAAAGTAAAATTTAACTATTTTCCTTTTATAATAATCCCAAATAAAATTTTGGAAGAGCGCAATAAAATTCAACCAATATATCTTTTATTAAAATTTATTCTCACGATAAGGGATTTTGATTGACTTTTAAAATCAAAATACACCTCATGATTCAAGTAATTACGGATTGGGAATGTAGTCTGACTTTGCGGCATGGCCCCACTTGATTGGATGACGTGGCATGTTGTTGACCACTCAGTTTTGATAAGTATTAAAATAACAATCATACGATCATAATCTTATCTACCTTGTCATGACTATAGTCGACTAGGCAATATATATATATATATATATATATATATATATATATATATATATATATATATATATATATATATATATAATATTATTATTTTTAAAAATATTCAAAATATCTAAAACTATTTTGAGTATTTTAAAAATAATATTAATTATTTTTAAAAATAAAAAATACAAACTTAAGAAACTCACTAAACAAACATATTTTTAAAAATAATATAAAAATTAAAAATTAAAAATACAATAAAATTAATCTCAAATATCTCCTAAATAATTCCAAGTATTGTGGAATAAATTAAATCTTATTGCAATGGTTGATATTTTATTAGATTTAATGAGAAAATAATAATTTTTGAATTAAATTTGAAAAGATTTTTTGAAAAAAGGTGAGAGCAAATTGGTAGTCAAAAAAAATCTTTGATTAAAAAGTATAAAATTTTAGAAAGAGAAGTTCTTAAAAATTTTGAACATTAATGATTTTTGAGAAAATTAAATAATAAGATCATATGATACTATGTAGTCTTACAAATGATTCTCAACTTTCTATTTATGTTTGTGTACTTAAGATTGATGGTATAGGATAAGCAATCCAAAATAATACATATAATATAGATTAAAGTAGTTGCTCTTGTAATGAATAAGATGACTACCAACTAAATAATAATAATAATGTAAGAGTTCTAAGAAAGTGTGAATGATAATATATATATATATATATATATATATATATATATATATATATATATATATATATATATATATATTTAACTTTCAATAAATTTTTTTAAAATCTACTTGATAGGCAAATCTCGAATCGACTGATACTCGATATGACTGAAAAAAATTTGGGTTCGGATTGACAATAATTTTTGTCAAGTTCAGGTTGAAAAAATTGACTCGTTTGATATTTTGAGTCGGGTTCGAGTTGACCCACCAACCTGAAATTTACTTGAAATTGACCGTGAAATTGACTGATTTTCTTTCGATTTTTGACTTTATATATATATATAGATCATTTGAATTATCGTCAATCGAGTTTCTTCGTATTCTTTTGAAACCTACTTAATAAACGGTCGGTCAAACAAACAAAATCAAACTGAAAGTCACAAATGACACCCCTAATCCCATGAATAACTATGAGACTTTTTTTCAAGTAGCATACATGTTATTATATTGACAACTAGTATATTCTCTTATTCAATTTAATGTGTAAATAAGACTTGTTAATTTTTGGTGACTTGTTAAGCCCTAATCCTTAGCAACTTAAGGGCAACAAGCAATTTATGTCTTTGAGTGACATTTGCACTTTGCATGGTTGTTGACTTGAGTTAGATGAATATTGGTGCACAACACATCACTATTTCTCTTGTTCCTTGTAAGAAGACAATAAGGATAGAAAAATTAAGGAAAGAAAAAGAATGATTTGGGTTAATTATTATATTATCATCACTAAATTATCACGAAATTCATTCATCAATATTATACAAAATGGAGAGATTAGATAGTTTTACCTATCAACACTTCGCATAATCTTTACACCTTTCACTATATAGTTTATTTTTTTCTTATTTAATAGAATGAATATAATATAAAATATTTTTTAGAGTTAAAAATAACAACAGTGGCGTCGATGATGACAGCAGACAATAAGGATTATCGCCGATAACAATAGTGACCGGTGGCCTAAAATGTTTGTGGATGGCGAGACAGGAGATGATGATCATTATCACTTACACTAATAATACCACAAATACTCTTTCAAAAAACAAATTTTTTTTTTGCAAGTACAATTTTAGTCATAAATAATAATACAACCCACAAATCATCATCTAAAATGAATTTTTTTAATCAAATTCATCCTATTGTAACTAGGCAAAATATACAAGTGGGGCTGAAGAACTACAGCTAGATCAAGATCAAGGCACAAAACTGGGAAGCAACTCATCTCCTATACAAACTAAGGTTTATGACAAAATCAAAGGTTTATATATTTGCCCTTTGAATCTTAACATATCACAGTTCAAGAATAATATAGTGTTCTTCAAGTACCTGAAGGATGAAGCATGCTAAGACCAGCCTGCCTTCTCACATGCTCAGGCATCAGCTTGTTGATAAGCTCTAGTGATGCCCCTGCTAACTGCAAGATGGAAGGTCTTGCATAATTAAGAAGAAGAAGAAATGATAGTTTGTTGCAGGAAGAAATAAAATGTTTTAAATTTTTTTTTCATATATAGTTTTGGCTTATTTCATAAAAGAAAATTAGAGCATTTTATGCAAGAACTAAGTAATATCCAATAAATTAGATTTACTGTCTCAAAGATATATTGTCCTCACCCAATTTTTGTTCCTACAATAAAGTTCAAGGTGATAGGTCACTAGATCAATTGTGTTTGTCATTAAAGTTTCATAATTTATTATTTGATCACAAAAAGATTTGCATAAATACTACCAAATTCAAATATATTTACATATCTAACATCTGAATCTTTACACTTAATCATAGGGTTTAAGATCAAATTAGTCCCTCAACTATTTATGAAGAACTTAATAACTAAATAATTGGTCTTTATTGATCGAGGATCAGTTTTCTATTTAGAATTTAAAGTTGTAGAAATAATGAATAGTAGATTTTTTGAAATAACAAAATAAAATAAATAGATAACTAATAAACCTACTCTCTTCATTTTCATTCGCGTCTTTGCAGCACCAATTTCTAATCAAATAATTCGAGGTAATGGTCTCTATCTAAATTGATCTTTCATAAATAGTTGATAATTTGATCTTAAACCCCTTAATCATATAACACTCTAATGTTTAATTAACATCAAAACATATGCATGAAAAGATGTATTTCGCTATAGATAAATTATCCTTAATGGTAGTTTCTATAATATTTTAAATATCAAGGTGTTATATTAATAAATATAAAAAATTAGTTGTTATTTGCATAGTATTTATGCAAATCTTCTTCGATAATAACTGCACAAAATGCTTCAAGTTTAGAAACAAGAATGTCTTTCCAGTTAGATAAAAGTCTCTAAAGCATAATAATTTGTGCTTTTTATGAATCTAACAAAGACTAGCTGTTAGGAGAAACATGAGGGGCACAAAAAACAAGCAAAGCATCAAAGTTAAATATTAAACAGAAAGAAGAAGAGATTCAAAGTTTAATGATTTGACTTGAAATATTGTTTGAAGTTAAAATTTGAACCAAAAGTTATAAGCCCCATACCTCTTGTTTGAAGTTAAAAAGAGGAGGGAATGGCCTGCCATTTGGCAATCGAGCGTTGGGTTCTCGTAGCTCATCAAAGAAAGGGTGGGCGCATGCTTCAAGCTGCACAACGTATTAGTTAACTGACAAAAAAATGTAATATCAGTTCATGTGCATAAGCAGAAGTTCAAATTTTAAAGCCTTTTTTTTTTTTTTGAGGAATTAAATGTTGTGATACAAATACACAAAAAAACTTTCTTTAATCTCAGATGTACAGAGCGGAGCATATAATGGTTGTGAAGACTCACAGCAGTGCAACGAAGACTTGGAGAATACTGAAGAAGTCTTGATGCCAGATCTATAGCTTCTGGAGGCATTCGTTTATGAAAAACCTGAAAAAGTTCAAAACTTATATTTTTGTAATGCCAACAAAGTTTATTTCATAGAGTTTATAAGTTGATATATTCTTATAGCAAATCAACATAAATTCTAATGTGACATCAAGAAACTCAAAGATTTACAGTTACAAATAAACTTAAACAAGTCTTTCCAAGCTTTTGGAGTTTAACTAGAAGAGCCCTTCAATAGTCATTCATGATAAGAGCAAATGGCTTGTTTATTAAAGATAAAACTTTAATTGACCTTAACAGAGCAGTTAACAATCTGATCCAACTCCAGCTGAAGATCAGCACAATCATTTGACCTACTCTCGAGCTGAGCAAGACTTGTTATAGGTTAGCTCAATCCAATGTTGATTCAAGCCAAACATTGCTGGTTAATTCTGATCCGCGTTCTAGCTAAAATGAATTTCATATATATAACCGAGAGAAAGATACAAGAGTCAGCATGTCAGGGGACGGTCTTCCTCCCTCCTCTCATATCAACTACAATTATCTGACTAGAAAACCCATAAGAACTCATCAATGTTAATGATACCCCTCCAAATATATTGTTCTCAATAGCTAAAATTGACTTTACTAGAAACCCCGTAAAAACCTATTAATTTTTAATTATACTTTATAAATATCTTCTTCTAAATAGTTCTGAGAATGTTTTGGATTCGATGATTAGAAAGAGCTATGTGCAATTTTAATATTTATTAGTTGGTAACAGTTCAAAATATTAATTAAATATGTTTAAGCCTGCTGAGAACATTCAAAAGGACCCTAGTCAGTAGATTGCATCCAGTGACCTAACAGTGCGGTATAAATATGCCTACTTAGAGGAGCTATCCATTAAAACAAACAAGAATCAACAGAAACTGCCGCAAAGGTGCCTCTTTATCAAGAAACATTCAAATGCAACTTTGAAAAATTCTATATTATAATCGAATCATTAATTTTTAGTTGATGAATGTTTTGAAAAACAAGGGGAAAAAATGTAATAAGGCTTTACTCCCACACAGTTAATGTAAAAAAAATAAGTACACAAATATTGGGACACTTGCTTTCTACCAAGTGAGAAGATTAATACTAGAAATGATAAATAAACTATCATCACAAATTCAGTAATCGTATATTCAAAAAACAAATCCAGCCAAAATCAACAGACAACACATAATTTCAAGCAATATATATTCATGCAATTACAACTTATTAAGCATAATACTTTATTTCCCCACATGGAAACATGCTTACCCTCCAAAATTTACTAATGAGGTTTATAAGAAACTTCTACTCATTCATAAGGGTTTGATATGAAAAAAAAAAAACCCTGACAACGGAATTATTACCCCAAACCTTGCAAATAAGCCATTTACATAAAAAATTGCATAGAGGATAACAGATTCTCTTCTGTGGTACTTTTGAACTATATGAAGAATATCATGATATGTCTACAAATCTTCCCATTCACCATGTAGATGTAAGAAAAAACAATAATAATGGGTAATCCATATAAGCCATAGCATGACGAAAACATGATTCGGAGATCAGCTGACTATAAGAAAGAATACAACAACAACAAGCCTTTATCCACAATGTGGGGTCTGCATGAATCATTCTCCATTGTGTCCTATTAAATGTCAATTTTCATTTAATTTTAATAAATTAAGATGATTTTTAATAACCAACTCTTTTTTAGTCTATCTATTTTAAACATAGATAAATAATACTGTCATCTTAAGATAAAGCAATTTTATATAATAAGAAGATATATAAATCTTATTTGCGGAGCTCCTCCAATATAATATATATTCATTTCATTTTATCTCTATGAATAAATGATTACAAGAAAGAATGAAACATTTAATGATTATCAATGGATAGAATGGTTTAAAGATTCCTAAAGTCCACCTTAAATGAAATCTGAGAGTTTTAGTATTATAATGTCCCTAATAAATCAGCTTATCCAGCATGCTCTCCATAAGCCTATATAAGTATACCTTTAAACCTGGGAAGAAGTGCAATAGATTATTATTATTAGTGGGGGGGTGGTGGGTGTTCATCATATTAGAGAAGCATAAAGTTAGGAAATCTGAAATAGAAAACAAAAGAAGAGAAATTACCTTATGCCACGGATGAGCTTTAATTTGAAACCGAAATTCTGTGTAGTTTGGATTCATGCATCAATTTCTTCTCAGTAGGAGTGCCAGAACCTAAAAGATTTATTAATTAGTTTAGAAGTTCATAAACCAATGATTCAACATAAGCAAGTGAGAATTCAACCACATACCTTAATTATCTCAACCAATTGATCTACCGCACTTTCACCTGGAAAGAGTGGCTAAGATTCCACAAAACAATTGAGTGAAAAAAGGTGAAAATTTATTCAAAATGAAGTTGCCACAAAATTATGCTAATAGGTTCTAAGGTTCAGCAACATTAATCAAACAGTCTACCTGACCAAGCAACAACTCAGCAAGAACACATCCTGCAGACCATATATCAATTGATGAGGTATATTCCACTGCACCAAATATGAGCTCTGGAGCTCGGTAATATCGAGAGCAAATGTAAGATATGTTAGCTTCCCCTTTGACCTGAAAAAACAATCAAAGCATTAGATTGGGTTAGGCTAATGTGACAACCATGATAACAAAAATCAAGATTAATGCAAAATAAATAAAGTTAATTATTGAAAAAACTAAATCAAAATCTACTATCATTAGTCAACTTGTAAAACCTTCTGGCCAAACGGACAAAAAAAACGTTCTATTCAAATTGCAATATGCAGTAGGAACTATTACATGATAACAAGCCATTGAAATCTAAACACAAATAAGAAATTCTTGTTATACATGGATGCTAAAAGAAAGCTGAATATATTGCCATGGATGGCAATGCCATTCTAGAAATTTAATATGCATGAAGCTAGCAGTTAAATTTGAATTTCAGGCTTCAAGTCAAGCAAGGATTCAAGGCTTAGGTTTAATTTCAAACTCTTAGATGGAGCTTTAGTTTCTGAGGTTTTAAAAGTTTTGCTGTCAATTTGGGGCAATAATTAAATTTTGGATTAATATATATAATGAACTTCAATGAAGTCAGTATATATATATTTAAATAACATTTTCTGAGTTCTTGGGAATTTTGCTGATGCTAACACAAACCAACTTGACCATTTTAGGCCAAACTGCTGAAACCTGATTTTTATGTTCTCAGATTTAATTCCAGCTGAAATTAACTGAAATAGGCATTTTCAGATTGGTTTCAGCCAAAACTAAAAGCTATAGATTAGATCAATTCATATAAACTACACTTTTTATTTCCAAATTTCATCTGCAACATGGAAAAGTGATGATTTCACATTTCTTCTAAAGGTTAACATCATCAAATTAACTTGAATCATTAAGCATATATGCACACATTCTGACATAAACACACATAATGCAGAGATATAACCATTAAAATAAAAGTGCAAAGGTAATGAACTTGATCAATAACAATAGACATACCAGGACTTTTGCGCTCCCAAAATCACAGAGCTTAACTTGGTGAGTAAGAGGATCAACCTGCACAGGGCCAATTGGTTCCGTTAGAAAATATTGAAGCAAGAAAAATGTCAAAGTAATTTAATGTCATTCGAGCATACCAAGGTTTTATTAACATCCCTATGACAAACACCTGGAGCAGTATGAATGTATGCTAAACCCCTAAATATCTACATAAAAAATAACAGTTAGCAAAACAAGTTCAAGGATCAAAATATAGTTAAAAAGTTGTGTTCATGGAACCCTGATTGTGAAAGAAGATAGACGATGAAGATAAACGATGAGCACCTGATACATATAAAGCTTCACATAGATAAGTGGCATTCTTTGATTTGCATTGCTGTAGTGCTTCAGAACACGGTAAAGGGATTCAGGGACATATTCCATAACCAGGTTGAGGAAAAGTTCGTCTTTATTCGTAGTGGAGAAAAAGCAATGCTTCAAAGATATCACATTTGGGTGATCCATCGACCGCATCAACTGCAGCTCACGATTTTTGTACCTTCTATCCTGCAAGACCTTCTTTATAGCAACAGTCTCCCCTGTTTCTAAGCATTTCGCCTGTAAAGACAGTGCAAAACATTGAAAGCCTACTAACATAAGCAACTCCATAAGGAAATTTCTACAAAATACAGATCATACCTGAAAGACAATCCCAAAGATCCAGTTCCAACAACACGTTCTGCCATGTAACTTACAATCTAACAGATTCAAAACATCTAATTAAGAGACCGGTGTGTTTACCTTCCGCTAAGACTAATCGAATTCAGTAAACTCTTGCTTACCTGTTTGGATTCGCCATTCTTTCCTCCAATGGTGGTTGAGATGATATGTCCAGTGACTGGACCATTCCCTTCCACAACAGAGGTTTCCTGATATTATGATAAAAAAATTAGACAGATTGCCAGTATATAATTGAATAAAGCAAAGAATGATTGCAAGATCTGAAATGGTAGATGGCAGCAATGCTTCCTGCAACAGTAACAAACATAAAGAACATTCCCCGGGATTCAAAAAGTCGAGAAACAGAGCATAACAGCAGAACTTCAAAAGGAATGGCAGCTGCAAAGGGGGCCCTTCAGAAGGCCCGTCGACCACATTGGGGCTTTCTCAGAGCCAAGTAAGTTCAGACAGTCGAAGATGAAACAAGTATCACTCTCGGCAAGCCAGATACCTTCCATGCAACACAGATTCAAAGACTAAAAGACGAGCAGAAGAAGCTCGTCCAATTAAACTACCCTCCCCCTTGAAGAACTTTTTCACCAAACTAGAAGCCAGACAAAGAAATCAACAACTAACCAAAACAAAAATCTAGGAAACACACTATGCATAAAAAAGCAAAGCAAAGAGTATTTATCAAAAACATAAACAGATAGCATCCAACAAAACCCGGGACGGTAAATAAAAGTCCAGCAAGTATCTAACTATAGAAAGATGTCCAAAAAAACCAAAAGATCCGAAATAGCAAGAGGATCGCAAAATTTCTGAATCTCTGCAACACACAAGCCGATCTAGTCAATGGATGTAACGAAACGACAGCTTTAACTCTCCAAAATCAACGCCGGACAGCAAGCAAGAGAAGCAATCAAACAGCAGAGACCACCCAAGAGAGTAGCGGTTAACACAAACATGCTTTTGCAATCGCGTCACAGTCACCGAGATCTGGAGCGCAAAAAGAGGAAATAGACTGCGAGCTGGCCGGAATATACCTTCTCCCCCGCCATCTCAAGCCGACGATCTTCAACCCTCAGCGCCATCTCTTGGTCCTGAGGAAGCTGAGACGGCAGCGAAGCCATGTGAAGCTCCACCACCAACTCTCTCTCCCTCTCTTCTTCCGGAAAAAAAAAATTAGAAAGGGAAAAGCACCTTGAGACCAACAAACGGACTTCTCGTGTGGGTCCTACAACTCAAATCTGAGATCAACAGGCTTAGCTAACTGCCACGTCATCCGGTTCAATGACTGGTCTTATTTTGGGTGCTTTTATAATTCCCGGCTCAGAAAGAAATGGACTAGCTTTTTTATTGTACTGAATTAAGTCTAAAAAATTCAGTGTAACAGCGAGATTTGAAGCGCTAAGGCGCCACCAGTTTCCGGTTTGGACCGTTGGGTATGACAAAAAAACCCAAAAGTTGTCAATTAATTACAGAAAGACCATTTGAGTCGAAATGCCTAAAATACCCTTGATGTAGTTCGAGCCTCTCTGAATGAAGCCGAAAGGGCAAATTAATATTTTAAGATGAATATAATATTTCCACAGTGGATCTCAGGTTTCGAATTTATTTTAAGATAAATATAATATATAAATAAATAATATTATATTCATCTATTAAATATTTTTATTTTAAACTTACTATTATTAAAATGAATAAATTTTATAAAATATTCAATCAAGTCTTAACATAGAATATTATATCAAATTTGCATATTAATGAATATTTAATATTGATATGCTTATATGCTATAATAACATTTAAATTTGTGATCTAAATTGTTCATTAGTCTTAGTCATATTATTATATCTTCGTCTTTATTAAATATTTTGCGGACAATAATTATAAGTTTCATACAATGTTTATACTAAAATTATCGATAGGACTGCAAATGAATCTAACCGGTCGAAGTCAAGCATATGCATACTTGAGTTCAAGCTTGAGCTTATTTACCATTATTGAGCTCAAGGTCGAGCTTGATTCAAGTTTGTTCATAAGCTCGTTTCAAACAAATTATCGAGCATTTTAATGAGCAACTCATTTAATGAAATAAAATAGCTTTAATTAAGCCTTAATCGAGCTTGTTCGCATGCAACTTGTTGAGAAATAAGGGGCTATTTGGTTTGCATCTGAATGCATTCATTAAATGTGCGCTACATTTTAAGCGTTTGGTTCTGGTAAAATAAAATTAAATATTTCAAATCAAAAAAGTTAGAAATTCAAATGCCATTGTAAGTGATGTATGGACGCTTAGCACGCCGGCCATGCCACCCGCCGGCGACCACACCCCCAATCCCCCGCCCCGCCGTAGGTCATAACCTTCTGCGATCTTCTTTATTTTATTACATTGACAACCAAACAAAAAAAGTAAAGTCATGAATTTGTAAAGCTCTCAATCATTAATCCTAAAAAAACAATTAAATCATATTGCTCATAAACAAGCTTTAATCAAGCTATAATCGAGTCATAATCGGCCATGCATTAAACAATATTATTCATGAACTTAAATGAATCGAGCGATAAGCTCTTCAAGCTTATTTATTTATTTAGCAATCAAGTATTTACAAAATGCTCGCTCGTTTATGATCGTTTACTCGTTTGATCAGTTAATCAAATGATCGTGAACGAGCTTTAATCGAGCCACAAGCAATTTGTCTATTCATTTGCAGTTCATGAAATCAATGCATTATTAAATCCAAATTATAATAATTTCTAAATAAAAAGAGTCTTATAATAATTTCTAAAAACTTCTATTTTAAAAATATATTCATGATAATTCTTAGATGTTATAAATGTTTTAAAAACAATAATTATCACTAAATATATTTCACTTTAAAATAAAATAAAAAAAATAAAAGTGATCCAAAGAGCCCCTAAACTAACAATAAATTACCATTTCAACATAGCAGCCTCTCAAAATTTGATTTTCTTCAGTTAGAGAGAGAGAAAAATACTTTCAATTTAAAAATAACAAATCACATCTATCAATCTATCTAAATTATATTTATATCTAAATACTATAGATTAAGCAATGAGAGAGGGCCTTTTCTCAATTTCTATATAATATAGATTAGGATCAAATTATTTTTTAATAGAATGATAAATTTTAAATCTCTTATACTTGAAATCATAGACGCAATATTCATAGTTCTATAACTTTTAGCAGACTAGAAAACACACTTAATAGTCTTACATATACTCTTTCAAATTTTATTATAAACCCTTAAGATTAAATCTTTAATGAGTCATTTAAATTTAATTTTGAACCATATATGCTCATCTATAATAAATTATAAATCGAATAAAATAGCTCGAATTCAATTAAATACTAATATTAATCTAAATAATTTGAGCATTTATTAGCTAATCCATTATACATGTGCTTATATAATATTTTCTTATCTAAATATTAAAATACATACATATAAAAAAGATAGATTTCACTTTTAAAATGTTCATAGTAATTGATATGACACTGAAAATTTTACTTAGTCGAAAGCGAATTTGATGTCCGATCGATTACAGTCAAGACTAACTTAGATCAACGCTTAAAATATAATTGAAAATTTTATGATATGTCTAAATAAATAGTGTTTATAATTAAATCAAGCGTCTTGGCAATTGGATCTGCCCAATATTCTCATAATTATTGTTTGAGCATTCAAATACTTAAACAATATTAGATGATTAAGGGAATCATTTTGAGCCATGGAGTGGTTTGAATACGACTTCTAATATAGATCTTTCATTGGTCGAGAGAGAGCCAGTAGATTTATGTCATCGGTACCGTCGACCATACCACTGATAGTCCGGATCTGGCATAAGCCAAGATCTCCTTCGACTTCATTTGAGCATTCAAATACTTAAAATACATCGATGATTAAGAGAATCATTTTGAGCCAGATGGAATGGTTTGGATTTTGCACTTATTCTGAAACGCTCTCCCATCTATAAATATCTCATTCTTCAGGAGGAGCTGCCAAAGAGAAGAGCTCTAAGACTGGATCCTCCAATCGTGCCACTATCGGCCGATCGACACCATCCACCGTCATCATCCGGCAAATTACCGCCATTGCCACGTTGGTCCTCACTGGTCTCGCCATCGTCGATTAATGTCATTGGTTCTTGTCGTCAGCCACCGTCGTTGGACACCACCACCGGTCCTTATCACTGTCGACCACCGTCGTTGGTCACCGCCACCATCGTTGGTCCCACCCGCCATACTGCCGCCATCGCCGGCTCTATCGCGGTCACTTCTGGTGATCGCGTTATGCCCGCCACTCACCGTCGGCCACTATTGTTGATCTGCGCCGACTTATCCGGTCTACCACGCCAACACCGTACGGTCGTGGTCGTAACATATTCGCATTCACTCGTTATTATCTACCATATTCCATGCGTATTGTTGTTGTCCCCGATTCTGGATTTTCATGGTTAGACTTTCTTACATACAACTGATCCGTTATTGGAAAAACTTAAACTTTACTCCAAAATAGATATATAATAAACATTTTATTAGGTCATGATTTTTTTTCTGGATTTTTCACGTAAAATCGAGTTTCGTTCTCTTTAAATATCTATGTGTCTTTGACTTCTCAAAGACTAAAGCGTAAAATTTTATTCTATCATAATTAGTTTTCTAGCATGGAATAGTAATAATAATTTAAATGATTAAATTCTTATATAAATGGATATAAAATTCTAGTGTTATATGTAAACACACATACAAACACATTAAAACATAAGAATATTTAATAAATATCACATACTTTTTATGCATTTACATATTTAAGTAACATATAAAATTTAATATTTACATATAACCACCTTTATGAATAAAATGACATATTAAAATTTTTAAAATAGTAATAATGATGAGATTTTAATGTGATTTTTATTTATGTGTCTACATATTAAAAATTATAATACACATCATATCTTTTTAGATACTAATTTTTTCTATAATAACTTTATTATTTTTTCAAACAGCCAAATCTAATAACTTTCTATCTATGATACAGTCCAAAACATATCACAGATGGTGTTTAAAAAATTACACTTTAATTATATGACAAAAAAATTATAAAAATTTGAAATTTCAACTTGACCTAACATAATAAAATTACTATAAAAAAACTATAATTTAATTTTTAAATAATAAAAATTTTTAATATCAATCATAATTTTTAAAATAATAATTTATTCAACAACAATTCTATTATTATATTTTTAAATAAATAATAATAGCTACCTCAAACAGACTAAAAGCTACATATATCATCATATCGATTGCTTGAACTAATATAACTATCAATATAATCTAATCATTTAAATTAGATATATCATTTAACACTAAAAGCTACATTTATGTCAACTTTATGCTTATAATATAATCTAAATCATATTATATCATTTAAGAAATTATATTTTAATTATATTTTAAATATGATAAAAAAATTTATATTTTTCAATTTAATTTAACATAATGAATTGACTAAAAAATTATGATATGATTTTTTAATAATAAAATTTATGATATTTATTATAATTTTAAAATAATAACTTTTATAACAATTTTATCAATATTTTCTCATATATAATTGCCGCTGCCCTCAGGTAAATGCGAGGGCAATTTCTTAAAATAGAAAAATAACCCACTATGGGCAGGTCGAGTAATTTGTGTCAGTCAAGTGGGGCATCTTAGTCAAACACGAAAATCAAAGCAAATTTTTTTTAAAAAAATTCTAGAGAGAGAAATGTTCTGAGTATCAGATAGTGGGCCCCAGCTAATTGGCCTGCGAATGGCAGTTGCGAACGCGTGGGCCGAGACAATGTGCTAGACCAACTAAAAGATGCCACGTCGTTTGATGTCGGCCCTACATACGGCGGGCCTAACGCCGGTTGAAAGTTTCGGATAAGACGCAGAAATTGCGTGTATTGGGCCAAATGGTCGAATGGGCTGTTATGCAAAAGACAAAAAGAAAAGGGTCCATTGACCATTTAAGAGTTTGGTTCGGACTGGCGCTACCCACAAGTCAACATGGACTTAGGTGGATTTGATCAAATTTGAATAGTTGATTGAATATTTACAAGTCTAATTTTGAAATAATATAAAATTTGATCAAATTGGGTCTAAATATAAAATCATTATAGAAAAGAATTAACTTAAATAATAGTTAAAAGTTATATTTAAATATTTTATTCTAATCTAATTACAAAAAATTTATCATTATTACCAGGGCTATTATCGAGATTTAGGCTGACTCAACTCAAAATATTTTGAGCTGATCTCAACTCGACTTCGATTTGACCAACTCGCTCATTTTTAATAAATTTCAAATTAGCTCGTTTTAATTTCGAGCCGACTTGAATTGACAATTTTCATCTTTTTTTGCTCTAATTGGAATAGAATTGGATGATTTTGATGAAATGATTGAATTTAATAAAAATAATTATTAAAAAAATAAAAATTTTGAATTAAATCCACAAATTAAAATATATATATATATAATTTTCAAAAAAATAATATTTATACTTATAAATATATTATATATTTATTTTAAAAAACAAATTATAATTCTATATATTTAATTTTAAAAATAATTTTATTATTACAAATTCAAAAAATATTATATATAAATTTAAATATTTTTAATAAATAATAATAGATAAATTCAATATAATCTCAAATTGATTCAATCTTATCTTTGCCTAACTCAAGATCAACTTGAAAAAAATTTTAAGCTCATAGCTCATCAATATAATCAATTCAATCTGATCCAATCCAAATTTGAATTTGACTTTGAGCAATCCTCAATTTTTTAAACTAACAACCTTAATTATTACATAAATTTAAAATAAAATATAAATTTTGATTAATAAATTAAAGGGTAAGATATGATGATACTACTTTTCTCCAATATTCACTCAATCTAAAGAAGCTTTAAATTAATCCAAAGAACTAATATTAAACAAATATTATTTTAAGTAAAACTAATCAATTTATTATTATGTTTATTTATTGTCACATTTATGTATTTTACTCTTCAATCTCGCATATAAATAGAATGAATAGTACCAAACTACTCGTGACATGACTCAATTAGAACTAGTTCATGATCGTTTGATTAACTAATCAATAATCAAACAAACTTAAATATTTTTATTAATATTTGATTGCTAAATGAACAAGTTTGAACAAAATTATCTATTCATTTATGCTCATGAACAATATCATTTAAAACTCTTAAACAAGCTTGTTAAAGAGCTCCATAAATACTCAATTAAGAAATGTTTGTGAACAATATTGTTCAACTTATTATTTTTTATTTAGGCTTAATAAGTTTTAATTGATACAACTTATGTATATTTCTCAACAAGCTGCTCACGAACAAGCTCGATTAAGGCTCGATTAAAGCTGAGATGCTGGTTAACAGGCTCGATAATCCAAATTGAACCGAGCTTGTGAACAAACTTGAATCGAGAGGTCGACAATGTGAAATAAACTTAAGCTTGAACACCATCCTAAAAAGCTAAAATCGAGCTCGAACTCGATAATGGTAAACAAGCTTGAACTCGAACACGCACATGCTCGACTCACATCTCTTCATAATTTTGGCTAATAAAATTAGGATCACAGTAGAAGCCGCTAGTCCCCCCCACGACGACATTGCTCGACGAGTTGTCGACGAAGGGAGGCATTTGATAATGCATAATTGGTGGTCGCTAGCCAACGACAAATTGAATATCCACATAACAAAGAGATGCTAAATCCAAATCAAATGACTGAAGAATACAAATAAATAACATTTACAAGCATAACTTAAGCCCTTCCAAATAATAATTAAGTTACTACCACAACAAAACTACTAGATAATTGGAACACAGTAACAATCAGAAGGATGCTATAAACCATTTTAATGGGAGCAACAGATAATCAATGAGAAGTTTTTTCAGTCATACAACTAAGATTAAGATGGCATAATTCTTCAGAACTAACACTTGGTATAAAGTTGAAATTTACCTTAGATGTTCAGAGCAGTTAATAAAGAGCAGCTTTGCCTTGTTTCCAACATCTGTAATTGGAATTCTCTTACAGGTGACCTACAAAATCAATACTGAAGCACCCAAAAAAATATTATTTAGCTTGCACTTTGCTGTAGAGATCTGCAGCCGTAGATAATGATTGTATTGTCACAGGAAACCCAGGGCCCATCTGCACAGAAAATAGAAGTTAAGGATTTTGACAGAATTTCATTGTTGCACTAATTACAGTCATAAAAATGATATATCAAAACAAATAAATAAAATTAAACTATGGCAACAATTTCACGTGCTCTCCAAAAATGGAGGGGTTTCGAGGAGGCTCACCGTGCTACATAATGTGAAGTTCTTCACATAGCCAGCATATTTGGAAGCTGCACAGCAAAGAAAACTATCAGAGCATAATACATTGACAGGGAATCAAAATTGAATGAACATTATCCTCGATATTAGAATTACAATTCAAAAAAGACCTTTGGTCAAATAGTTGCACACATGTTTTCATTTGTTGCCAAATTTTCGTTGAATACCCAAAATCTGGCATTCTTTATGTTTTCATAAATCTAAGAAAATTGAGTAACACCCAAACGTGTTTCTATTTTTATCAAAATAAAAATAATATAATCGTTCAAACTTAGCCAACAACAACAAAAATAAATAAATAAGGTATATCACATTACCCTAAAGTGTTTAGATATGTTCTTCCCATGCCTCAATTAGGGCTGTCAAAAAAGCTCGTTGTTCGTAAACAGCTCATGTTCGGCTCGTTATGTAGCTCGTGTTCGACTCGTTCGTTAACTAAACGAGTCAAACACCAGACATTTATTTCGATATAAAGCGGCGAGCATGAAACAATCATTTGTTCGATCGTGTTCATTTCGATTTAGTTAAATAAAAAAATTATATTATATTATATTATTATTATTATTATTATTTATAACTATTATTGTATTACTATTATTTTTATTTATTACTATTATTATTATTATTTTATTACTATTATTTCTTTTTACCTTCTATATTCTTCTAACTTTTGTTATTGGTTTGAAAGAGTGATGACGTTTACTCAAATTTGGGATAAACTTGTTTTAATCAAATATGTAAATTTCAATACATTTGTGTGGCACAGAATCATTGATCATTTCATCTTAAATGACTCCTATCATATCTTCAATTTCATCTAATGTAGAGGATAGTTGTTTTGGATAGTGTGTCCAACAAATTTGGTGTGTTTATTGCATATTTTTTCTACATCTTACAACAGATTTGCACTAAAACATAAAGCTAAAAGCCTAAACCTTAAAATTAATCTTAAATTGATGACTTCAACTAAACAGTTAAAAAAATGCATTGTTTTAAAATTTTATATCGACAAACATGTTATACCATGAATTGGTGAGAAGTTAATAAAATGGGGCCAAGAAGTTGGACCAAAACACTAGTGATCAAACCAATTTTCAACCAAAAAATTAGACTATGAGCTTGAGCAAACATTTAGAATTTTATATCAACGATTTTTTTAATTATCTAATGAAAAGAGTAAATCCAATGTTTTAAATGCCCAAGGAAGTTTCCTCTTAGATGAGAACTCGCCACACTGGCCACCACTCCACCTCATATGGAAGCTCATCAAGTATCAGAAATCAACGCTTCATAGGAGACACCCATATTAAACATTGTTCGACCATGGTGTAAGGGCAGCCAAGACCCATGGAAGTCACAAACTATATGTATCACTAAATCCCAAGCAAAAAAATTGCTCTACCACAACCTATTAAGTAGTGTGAAACAAAAGGGAGATCGAAGTTGGGCTAAGATGCACTAATGCAAAAATCAATTTTCATCTCCCTTGATGTTTCTACACAGATATATTTTTCAATAATACGACGTGAAAATATCGAAATGTTTAATAGTTGTGAATTTCAAAGAAATAATCTTTGTTTTAAGAAAACAACCTAGTAGTTGTTCATTTTAGAGTACCACATATTGTAGAAGCGAAAAAAAAAAAAAAGTTGGTATTCTGGTTGCAAGAATAATTTCAAAACAAAATTAGATGCAAAATTATGGCACGAATTCAAGAGGTGATCAAGCAAATCACATTGGCATTGCACAATCTATCCCACTATCAGTTTGTGCTATTGTACAATTTAGGGTAAGGAGACAGCCACTTTAATGGTATCAAAATTTTGTGCAAATGCAAGTATGGTACTAATAAATTCATCTTTGTAAGTAACAAACATACTTTGGAAGTTACTTGCAAGTTTTGACCCTTTTGAGGTTTTCGAAGCTTAGAATGATCAGCTTGAAGAGGTCTAATTTTGTCAAAAAATATTAAGTCAATATGAAACATGTGACTCAGTATAAATGCATAAACCATGAACACTCCCCTACTATTGCAACTTTAGTTAGAAATTCGGTGTCAAGAATGATTCCTAGGATTTCTAAAAAAAAAGATAAAATCAATATCAGAGGCTTCAATGGCACACCATCACAACTTAGGTTTCATGTTATCTAGTAGATCCTTCTCATTCTTTAGATACAAACTCAGTGCTAAGGTTCTTAGAGAATTTTAAAAACATCAACAGTGCAAGTAAGAAGTAGAATCTATTTTATATTTTTTGTGGCACATCATTCTCAATCTCGATGAAACCTCCACAATCAAGCCATTTGGCAACTTGTTACAACATGAATCTATTAAGCTATATGACATAGTAAAGAGTACAATTGAATCAAATCAAAATTTTCCTTACTTTTCTTGAGACCAACAGGCTTGGCCACTAAAAGTGCATTCACAAAAGCTCCAATATTTTCTCGTAAATTCTCCTCAGTAAAGTTAACCTGAAAAAAGTAAATGCATGTTGTTAAAGTCACAAGTGCCAAAACTGCATAGCAAGGCATACCTTTGTTCTGTTTGCAAGCAAGACTAAAGAGACTATATTATATATAAATAACGTCAATTATAAAAACAACTATTTAAACTAGAGTAAGAAATAGAAAATAGTCATTTGTTCTAAAAGGAACAGAACCTCCCAAGTTAATGGCAACCTTAGATAATCTTCATATATTTTTGCAACATTTTCCAATATAAGTTACTAGGCACAAAGCCGAAGACCAAACGTGTGAGAGGCACACAAGACAAGAATATCTGAATATTTAGGGGAAAAAATGTACTTCAATTTAGTTTTTTGCATTGAGAAATGTGAAATTCATCTCTATTTTGAAGCCTCCAAAACATCTGCTCTTTCTCTACACATTCTCATTCAGCAAAAACTTCTTCCATACTACAAGTGACATAAGGCATCAAGTGTCAAGCGATCACAACTTCAACAATTAAATAGCTAACCTTTTGCAATATATATGTACCATCACAAAGAAGATCTAACCAAGCCTTCTTCAACTCATATAGAATGAAAGAGATTTGAACAAGATCTTATAGTCAACCTCTATAAGATGCAACTATTCCTCCTGCTAACATCTGAAGAATAACCTTTTTTTTTTCAATTTTGCATTGTTAGTTAAATAACAATTATTACATGTAGATCAAAGGGTAGGCAGCGATAACAACATTGTCTCCACTCTGACCTAGCAATCATAGGATCACAAAATTAATTCCTCTCTATAATACAATATGTAGGATTACGTACATGAACTCCTCAACAGATCCAGTTTTGCAAATCTGAAAGCTTGCCCTCATTGGGAGTGTAATTAATGAATATTGATTCTTTATTTTTTTTCCTAATTTATATCAAGTGTAAAACACACATACGAATATATGGAGTATCAACTTTAGAGTCTAAGGTTTTGGTTTAAGTAGATCTAAAACTGAATATATAATGTAATTTTAGTTGTAAGTTTTATGTTGTGACTTTAGGTGATCAAGTCATTAATAAATGAGCGATTTAGATATTTAGCTCATTCAAAATGATGGTGAAATAGATGGAGATGTTATTAGTAGAATTCAAGGTTGGATGATTGATACATCGCCTATTATGCTTAGAAAGTTTCACTTAACAAGAAAATTTTATAAGATAGTGGTAAGACCTGCAATGACTTATGAGTCAATGTTGGCCAATAAAGAGAAGCATAAGACTAAGTTAAGTGTTGCGAGATGAGGATGCTCAGTGGATGAGTGGCTTTACTCTTAGAGATAGAATCAAAATGAGTATGTTAAAAAATTGGAGTAGCTCTGGTAGATAAGATTGGAGAGTCACCTTAGATGGTTTGATAAAGCGTCCCAGACAGATGGCATTAGGAGAGTAGATTGATTTTTCTTATGTTAAGAAAAGTAGAGGTAGACCAAAAGACTTGGTTAAGATGTATAAAATATGATTTTAGTATCTTGAATTAAATGAGGTGACACATAATAGACCAATGGAGCAAAGGATTCATATACAAACCAGTGGGATTAAATTTGTTGTTGTTGTTGTTGTTGTAAAACACACCTACGATGTTTTTGACCATATTGAGAACAAGTTATGTTCTCCAATATTTTGAGTTCCTACTTAGATTTGATTAATTGCTAATGGGTTCCAATTAAATAAATATCATAAAAATTCCTAGTTCCAGGTTTTAGAGCCTTTTTACCATTTCATGCAGACTTCCACTAGTCTTCTTCCTGCAGTTCTCTATTTCAGGCATTGATTCAGGCAGCGTTTGCTTCAACCATCGTCTTTTACAGACCAGAGAATCTCATATATCATTTAGTGCTACAGTACCTGCTGTTATGGAGTCAGTGTCCTTATTTTCGTGAATTAGCTTATGATACAGTCTTCAAGTTCTACGGGCACTAATTGAATTACAGTCCCGAAACTTTTCCTATGTGTGGCTTATTTCCTACAGAATCGAAATCTCCTTTAAAAAGCTATATAACTGGTATGGTCGTGGAATCCAACGTCCTGAACATGCATATTTCATGATTTGTGCAGTATCTTTATATTATACAAGCCTTCAGCTACAGTTATAGACCCCCTCTTGCCACAGCTTGTTGCAGCCTTTGTTTTAACGCCTCTTGTTTTCCTTTTACAGACAATTGCATTTGGAAATTATCAAATAAACTGATTCTACTGCTATGAGATAGATTGGATCTTGCAATATATTTACAAGATCCAGATGGATTCTAAATTTTTTATTTTGGATCTATTCTAGGCTATAAATAAGACTCCTAAGGCATGTAAAAAATATAGACCATTGAGTAACAAAATTAAATTCAATTTCTCTCAATTTTGGATGTTGATTCTTTGGCGCTTTGCAAATCTTGATGACTATTTTAGGGATGAGTCTCCTTATACTCGGTATGAGAACTAGTTTTTCATTTGAGATGACTTCCGCACTTATTTTTCAGTTTAATTTGTTTAGTCGCTAACATGTAAAGTGATTGGGATTTCTTTCAAGTCTAATACATATTTGACTCTTGCTCACAATGTGAAGAATTGTTGCTGAAATTTTGTATTCTCTATTTTTAAAGAAAATTTCAGATTCTGATGACTATTAAATTGTGGTTGGGAAAAAAATATTTTGTTTACATTAAAAGCTATTAATTTTTGATAAAATTTATAACAAGTAACTCATGGATTGTTGTTTATTGTGTTTTTTTCATCATACATCTTATCCTAAATTTGCATTAATAAACCCTATGGTTGTATATCATCAGAACTAGATATAGAATATGTTAATTCGGTCAATAAAAATAATAATATAAGACACTAAAACAAAGAAGACTAAGTCATGAAATTGCATTTTTCTTGATTCGTATGGCTTTTATACTTCACACCTTCAACTATAGTCCCAGATCGCTTATTTCTCATTGTTTGTAGCCGTTACTTCGTGACCTCTTGTTTTCTTCTATGGATGGATTCACTTAGAAATTATGAAACCATAAACTAATTTCTACTATTTGTGTCAGGAGAATTAGAATTTAACATCTTTTTATTAGATCAAAAAAGATTTTGAGTCTCTTATTTTAAATCCATTGTGGGATATAAATAGAACCCCTGGGGCATGTAAGAAATATAGAATATTGAGTATGAAATAAAATTTCAAATTTCCTCAATTCTTGTGTATGCAATATTGGATGTTGATTCTTCAAGCTCTTCACATATCTTGATGACTACCAATGCGTGTGAACACTGAACCGTCCATTTGAGCTTTTTTTATTCCTTTTCCTTTAATTTATTTAGCCATTAGTGTGCATGATTGAGACTTTTTAAGTGTGCTATGTGTCAAATTCATTTTCATAATATAAGAATATCGTTGCTAAAATTATATATCTATTCTTGTTTTTTCTTGTGGAATTTTAGATTTTGGTAACTAAATTATCATTGGAGGTAAAATAAGTAAGCTTGAGATTTTAATATTTAAAATGCTTTATTTGTGCTAAAGTTAATAGTTCGTAACCTGCATATTATATTTTTTTTATTGTTCATTCTGCATCTCATCATAGGTTGCATTAGTAGCATTAGTAAATTTTAGACCTTTAGTCATCCTACATCATCCTTCATTTATCGGAAACCCCACGCACCAACAATCAATATATGCAGACAATGTTTAAGGAAAACAACTTTATTAACAGGCTACGTGAGAAATAGATGCATGTCCACGGTTCCATTGACAGTGTTAAGGAAAATGGACATACATTAAAAGGAAATGTCTGCAAAACCTGCAAAAATATTTCCTAAAATCTCAGCAAGCTATATGATTTTTTTTTAAAAAAAAAAACAGAGAAGTAGGTAGCACTAGATATGAGATAAAAGTAAAAGCACCCATCACTAGTCAACAGAATTACATTTTTAAAGAGAACTTCCATGAAATTATATTAGAGCATCCTCCTCCCCTACTCAAGAAATTGCATCAAAATTATCTTAAAAATAAGTAGAATAACAGCATACCTTCCCAAGGCCCACATGAACAATAGCAGTTTTATCAATTTTAAAATCAACGCGTCCACATTTTGCTGCTTTTACAGCCCCAGAAACATCATTTGTCACAGATCCTAACTACATATTGATCAAAGGAATAAGCACATAAACAAATACATGCTTCATAGTGGTAAGTAAATATCTAGGAACTCACTTTGGGGTTTGGCATCAAACCTCGTGGACCAAGAATCCTACCTATCTGATTATTGAAAACAATTTTAATAAAGTAAACAGCCATCCCATATAATTGGGATAATGTTAATAATATTTTCAGTAATGAAAACTCCTAAAATAGCATAAATAATGTATTTTGGAAGCATCAGCTGACAAACCTTAGACAGACGAGGCATAAACATAGGAGTTGCTATGCACTTATCAAACTTGATTTTACCACCCCCTGCAAGTTTCAGTTAAGAAAATACCAGATCAATGTGCATGTAATCTAGCCACAGGCCATGAAATGAAGGTCCTAAATTCCCAATATTAGAAAAGAAACTTAGTTTTATACAACTTCACTAAGTTACCAGGAGAAAGATTCAAATCATTAAATTTCTGTTCAAAATTTCAGAGTAAACTGGATGCTGACTACTCTAACTATTATAGTTATAAAAAAAGTAACTAGCAGACCAGCTCAAATGCAACGCACGCATGTAAAGTTGGGATTTCAATATAAAGAATCAAATACAACCATTCTTGATTTGAATGTCAGATCTAGAAGGCATCAAGCAACTAGTGAGCTATTGAAATAACAGAAAATTAATCTGTTTGGCGCAGCACTGTTGTACCAGCTTTAATTTCCTCGATGAGCTCATCACCACCCACAATATCTGCCCCTGCAACCCTCGCTTCGGCTGCCACTCCTTCTGCAAATACAGCAACCCTAACAGTCTAAAGAGCAAGTCTATCAGGTAAAGCAATTCAATTCAGAGCACATGGCAAAGATGGCCTCCAAATGAGGCTTTCTAGTACCTTTCCAGTACCATGAGGCAGTGTTAACGCACCACGAACCATCTGTAATTACAATATCCATATGAAATGTAACATAGCAAATATCAAACAGAACTATTTATAACATTATTATTATAAATATAACCTTATAGAATTACAATTAAAAACAAAGGGAAGTAACCAAGTCATTTCAATAAAGTTGGTATCATACTAAGAATTTGGGGCATTTTAATAAAGATGTAGTATAATACTAGAACTTGGCGAACTTAGTGAACCAGACCTGATCACTTTGGATCAACACCCAAGTTTACATGGGCCTCAACTGATTCAAGAAAATTTCGCTTAGCATTAGCCTGAAAAAATGAGAACAGCTTTCCTATTACAGTGACACATAATTTGTAAAATATCCAAATAGAAAACATGATATTAGAAGCATGTAAATGAACGTAATAATTAATGTAATAAAAATTTAAAAAAGAACAAAAATATATAGTGATTAAGCAGTATTAAAGAATTTGTTCCATCCCGCCCCCCAATCTAAGCTTTGAGGAACGACAAATAATGCTTGGAGAATTTGGCCCAACAACTTTGAAAATGCACTTTTAAGTAGTTATAAGTTATATTTAAATATGATTACAAAAAAGTAAGTTTACTGTAAATATGGTTGAAAATTTTTTGAAGCAAATGATTCTTTGTCAAAATCTTCAAGCAAACAAGTAATTAACCTTGAAGATTCAGAGAAAAACAAAATGACAAAGACATTAGTCTTAAACAAACAAACTGGCTCAAGCTCTCATTGTTTCCAAACTAATATGTGATTAGGCAGCAAATGAACTAAACATTTGACAAGCTACTTGTGACTTGACTTGATTAGAGCTCATTTATGATCGTTTAATTAATTAATCGAATAAGTTTGGACGCTTTCATAAATACTCAATTGGTAAATGAATAAACTTGAGTAGCTTGTTCTTCAGTTCATTTATGTTCATAATAGTGTTGGTTAAAGCTCATTAAAGAGCTCAATTAAGGCTCGCTTAAGACTAGTTTGTTAACAGTATTATTTTTTTATTTTTATTTTTAGGTTTAATAAGCTTTAAATGATACAGCTCATGTATATTTCTCAAAATGTTGCTCACAAACAAGCTCAATTAAGGCTTCATTAAACCTTGTTTATTTCATTAAATAAGATGCTTGTTAACAGACTTGAGGAGCCCAACCTGAACCAAGCTCGTGAACAAATTTGAGCCGAGCTCGAACAAGACTTTTTTAAATGAGCTCAAGCTTAAATACAATTCTAAAAGCTTGAATTAAACTCGAGTCAAGCCCAAGAGCTTGAGCTTGAACAAAGCATATTCTTGGCTCGACTTGGTTCATTTGCACTTACATGTGGTTCTTTAATAAAGGTGTAGGAGCTTTGTAAGTCCATACACAATAATCTACATATTTGAAGTAGCAATAATTATAAAAGTTTTTTTTTTTTAACTAAGGAACCCTTTAGGGTGGGATGTGTTCATTGACAGTTCCACACCTTGCTACTTCCATGGCAGTGTCCTATTGGGCAACAGTCATGGGCATAGCCTTCCATATGCAGGAGATTTGTGCAAACATTTTTCCCCTACACAAAATGCAGCTGTAAAAGTGATGACCAATCCGAAGACACAGTTCGTAGTATGGGTGCCTCTACTTCAAATTAATGTTTTATCCCTTACAAACAAAGCTATTCTCACTTTTTTGAAAGAATCCCTACTATAATTTTGGCTATAAAAGCTTCTTACCTCAACAAGTGCATAATACAATCACTTGCAAAACTTATAAATCAGAATGCTTTCCAACAATACAATCCTCTGCGACAATCTTCATTGTCAATTCAAGAAACTTGATCTTGGGACAATTTGCCCTTAGCCCTCAAGATCATCGTGAAGTTCAGTAGCAAGCCAATTAGAGTAATTTAAGCATCTTTTCACTCCAGCATGTTCAAAGTTACATGATTGTTTCTACATACGGATATCGATTCCATTCGGAGTTGATATTGGAACCAACTCTATTCAACTTCACCATGGTTGGAATCACTACTCTTATATCCGCTACTTGGCGAACTTAAACCCAAGAATGCCACTTGGGGAGCGAACCAAAGCTACAGATGCACTTACCTTGACCTCACGAATGGCCAGTGTCAAGTCCATAGGAACCTTCGTAGGTCGTTTATCAAGCTTAATCAGTGTCGGGAATGGGATGATCTCCTCCTGCGTCAATCCAAAATAGCTCCTCACCCTTGCATCAGATTGGATCTTCCTTGCCTCGCTCTGGAGATCACCATGTGCAGACTCTTTCTCCGCAGCATCAGGAGCCGCCTTCCTGTCCTCCGGCAGCGGCGCCACACGCGAAGGATAAGAAACCGGTGTTATCTTCGGGACATCCTTCACAAACCGCACGTCCCGTCGAGTCCACGCCCGCGGATCAAATTCAGGCGAGGCCGGCCCAGCTTCCAGCGGTGACGGTTCGGCCCCGTCTCTCGCTCCACCTCCCTTCTCGGAGGTGGAGTTATGGCGGTTGAAGATGGTTTGTTCTCGTCGCTCTCATGTGATTCTTTAGGCTTCGGAGGGTAAGCCACGGGCGTAATGGGTACGGAAGATGAGGATCGATGAAACCCTAGAAATGGAGAGGGTGGGGTGAGGAGAGTTTCAGGAGGGAAGAGAAGAGAGCTGGAGGTGGCGGGAGAAGATAGTGGCCGGTCGCAGGAGGAAACACCGGCGAGCTTGCGAGAGGATCATCTCGCGATGTGCTATTGGCTGAAGAGCTAAACCCTAAACCTAGTGGTTTGGGTTTTGAAATATGCGTGAAAATTTGATTTTGTTTAATAATAATAAAATTTTAAGAGATATCCATTATTTATTTTATTATAAATTATATATTCAAAAATTAATTTTAAATTAAAATATAATTAGCATTTTTATTTTCTTATTGTATAAAGAATAAGATGTTCACTCCTTTAAATTTGACTTAACATATCATTAGTATTAATAAACTTTGATAATAGTGATAAATTTTTTAAAATATTTATATCACAGATTGAGCCATTTGGATAAAGTTCTAATACGGAGATGGATTTTTAAAATATTTCCAAACTTCGAATGTATTTTTGAATTATATATTACACCTCTTTCGTCTCCTCAATGAACTCTCTATGTCGATGGAGCTTTAGAAAATATTGGTGTCGGAGCAGAAATCTTACTTATTTTCCCTCAACAGGATACCTTAGAGTATGGATTTCGCCTAAAATATCCTGCAACTAATAATACAGCTGAATACGAGGCTCTCATTGTAGGGTTGAGGCTTGTCATCAATTGTGAAGCTCAAAACTTGATGATTCATACTGACTCAACTTATCACCTCCCAGGTTGAGGGAAACTTTAATACTCATAACACTCAGCTCACATAATCCTCATCTTGGTGAAGTCACTTCTTACCATATCAAGACACATCAAATAATTCACATACTACGAGAGAAGAACACTCGAGCTGACGCTCTCGCTAAGCTCGCTACCTCTGCTACTGGAGATCTATTTAGAAGAATATATATTGAGAAAATATATTTTATTCAAGGGACCCTTCTTGAAGACCCAACTCACTGCGCTCTCAAGGCAAACTTTATTATTATCGAGGTGAACTATACAAATGAGCTTTTTTATGGGTCATACCTTAAATGTCTCTCACCATCGGATTATGCATTAAGAGATTCACTCGGATATATGGAAAAAACACTGGAGGAAGGGCACTAGCCTTTAAAAAATTATAAAAAAAGGGTTTTATTGGACTGATGAAGAAAAGGCTTGAGTTTACAAAAAAATATGTGAGTTATCAATTGCACTCTAACCTCTCACACACCACATACAAATCTCTCATCCCTTCAAAGCCCATGACCTTTTGCTCAATAGGGAATTGATATCATGGAACATTTTTCAATAGCATCAGGGCAACGAAAATTTATCATTTTAGCTGTTGACTATTTTACTAAATATGTGGAAGTTAATCCACTCGCTAAATTTACGGAGGCAAATGCTAAATAATTTGTTTGAAAAAATATAACATTTTAATTCGGTCTTCTTGCAAAGATCATCACCGACAATATAACCTAATTTACTAGAAAAGTCTTTACGTTTTTTTGTAAAGATCTTCACATTCAGTTGCTGCATACGACTGTAGCTCATCCTCAAACTAACGGACAGATTGAAGCTACCAATAGAACTATACTCAATGGGTTAAAAATGCATCTCGAGATGGCTAGGGGGCAATGGTTTGAGAAGCTCTCTAATATTCTTTGGGCTTACCGCACTACATCGCGAACTCCGACTAGTGATACACCATATAATTTGTGTTTTGGCACATAAGTTATTATACTAGTAGATATCAGGATTCCAAGTCCATGTCAATCATTTGATCATGATAGTAATGAAGAAAAACTCTGACATAACCTGGACCTACTCCCCAAAATTCATGGCATAACCCTACTTCGCACTGCTTCCTACCACCAAAGGGTAGCTTGTCACTTCAAAAGAAGAGTGAAACCCCATCCCATCTCTGTCGGTGATGGGCTTGCGAAGTCTTGAAGCTGCGAGCAATGGCTATCAACGCAATAAACTATCACCTCTTTGGGATGACACTTATGTGGTTATAGTTATGGTCAAGCCAAGAACATTTAAACTCAAGGATCTAGAGGAAAAATCTTACTCAACTTGAAACACCGAAAATCTCCGAAACTATTATCAGTAATTCTTACTGCATAATTATTGCAACTTTTATTTTATCTCGTTTGTCATTTTCTCTTCAAAGTTATACCTTTGTTAAAATTATCTTATGATTATATCACTGACCTTATTAGAGTAATGAGTTTATGATATTTTCTTTCAAGCTTGTTACATATAAACAATCTCTTTCATTTAATCCTCCCACTTGAGAAATGTACAACTCACGTTGTGTCTCAGTCGGGTCATAATCAATCCCAAGGGGACTTGATCGAACCTCTTCCATACAGGTAATAAGTCAAGCAACACTTTGACTAATGCCTAGGATAAGTTAAAATCCTTGGTGGATATTACGCGCCTCTTTCATTATAGGTAAGAAGTCAAGTAACACTTTGGCTAATACACAGAATAGGTCAAAAGGTCA